>CAWUFW010013483.1:0-473102 GCA_963921515.1 Calotriton arnoldi
CAGCTGTGGAGTCCATGAGTGCAGTACAGCTGTGGACTCCTTGTGTGCAGTACAGCTGTGGACTCCATGAGTGCAGAACAGCTGTGGACTCCATATGTACCATACAGCTGTCGATTCCATGCTTGCGGTACAGCTGTGGACTCCATGAGTGCAGTACAGCTGTGAACTCCATGCATGAGGTACAGCTGCGGACTCCATGTGTGACGTACAGTCGTGGACTTCATGAGTGCAGTACAGCTTTAAAGTCCATGAGTGCAGTACAGCAGTGGAGTCCATGAGTGCGGTACAGCTGCGGACTCCATGAGTGTGGTAGTAGCTGTGGATACCTTGAGTGCAGTACAGTTGCGGACTCCACATGTGCAGTACAGCTGTGGACTACATGAGTGCAGTACAGCTGAGGATTCCATGAGTGCGGTAGTAGCTGTGGAGTCCATGAGTGCAGTACAGCTGTCGACTCCATGCGTACGGTACAGCTGTGGACCCATGAGTGTCGTACGGCTGTGGACTCAATGCATGCTGTTCAACTGTGGACTCCATTTGTGCCATACAGCTGTGGATTCCATGCTTGCGGTACAGCTGTGGACTCCATAAGTGCAGTACAGCTGTGGAGTCCATGAGTGCAGTACAGCTGTGGACTCCTTGCGTGCAGTACAGCTGTGGACTCCATGAGTGCAGAACAGCTGTGGACTCCATATGTGCCGTACAGCTGTGGATTCCATGCTTGCGGTACAGCTGTGGACTCCATGAGTGCAGTACAGCTGTGGACTCCATGCATGATGTACAGCTGTGGACTCCATGTGTGACGTACAGTCGTGGACTTCATGAGTGCAGTACAGCTTTAAAGTCCATGAGGGCAGTACAGCAGTGGAGTCCATGAGTGCGGTACAGCTGTGGACTCCATAAGTGCGGTAGTAGCTGTGGATTCCATGAGTGCAGTACAGCTGTGGACTCCAAATGTGCAGTACAGCTGTGGACTACATGAGTGCAGTACAGCTGTGGACTCCATGAGTGCGGTAGTAGCTGTGGAGTCCATGTGTGAGGTACAGCCATGAACTCCATGAGTGCAGTACATCCGTGGACTCCATGAGTGCAGAACAGCCGTGGACTCTCTGAGCGCAGTACAGCTGTGGAATCCATGAGTGCAGTACAGCTGTGGAGTCCATGAATGCAGTACAGCTGTGGACTCCACTTGTGCAGTACAGCTCTGGAGTCCATGAGTGCGGTATAGCTGGGGAGTCCATGAGTGCAGTACAGCTGTGGAGTCCATGAGTGCAGTACAGCTGTAGACCCAATGCATGCGGTACAGCAGTGGACTCCATGAGTACAGTACAGCTGTGGACTCAATGCGTACTGTACAACTGTGGACTCCATGTGTGCCGTACAGCTGTGGATTCCATGCTTGCGGTACAGCTGTGGACTCCATGAGTGCAGTACAGCTGTGTAGTCCATGAGTTCAGTACAGCTGTGGACTCCTTGTGTGCAGTACAGCTGTGGACTCCATGAGTGCAGAACAGCTGAGGACTCCATATGTACCATACAGCTGTGGATTCCATGCTTGCGGTACAGCTGTGGACTCCATGAGTGCAGTACAGCTGTGGACTCCATGCATGAGGTACAGCTGCGGACTCCATGTGTGACATACAGTCGTGGACTTCATGAGTGCAGTACAGCTTAAAGTCCATGAGTGCAGTACAGCAGTGGAGTCCATGAGTGCGGTACAGCTGTGGACTCTATGAGTGTGGTAGTAGCTGTGGATACCTTGAGTGCAGTACAGTTGCGGACTCCACATGCGCAGTACAGCTGTGGACTACATGAGTGCAGTACAGCTGTGGATTCCATGAGTGCAGTAGTAGCTGTGGAGTCCATGAGTGCAGTACAGCTGTCGACTCCATGCGTACGGTACAGCTGTGGACCCATGAGTGTGGTACAGCTGTGGACTCAATGCATGCTGTTCAACTGTGGACTCCATTTGTGCCATACAGCTGTGGATTCCATGCTTGCGGTACAGCTGTGGACTCCATAAGTGCAGTACAGCTGTGGAGTCCATGAGTGCAGTACAGATGTGGACTCCTTGCGTGCAGTACAGCTGTGGACTCCATGAGTGCAGAACAGCTGTGGACTCCATATGTGTCGTACAGCTGTGGATTCCATGCTTGCGGTACAGCTGTGGACTCCATGAGTGCAGTACAGCTGTGGACTCCATGCATGAGGTACAGCTGTGGACTCCATGTGTGACGTACAGTCGTGGACTTCATGAGTGCAGTACAGCTTTAAAGTCCATGAGGGCAGTACAGCAGTGGAGTCCATGAGTGCGGTACAGCTGTGGACTCCATAAGTGCGGTAGTAGCTGTGGATTCCATGAGTGCAGTACAGCTGTGGACTCCAAATGTGCAGTACAGCTGTGGACTACACGAGTGCAGTACAGCTGTGGACTCCATAAGTGCAGTAGTAGCTGTGGATTCCATGAGTGCAGTACAGCTGTGGACTCCAAATGTGCAGTACAGCTGTGGAGTCCATGACTGCAGTACAGCTGTGGACTCCATGAGTGCAGGACAGCTGTGGACTCCATGAGTGCAGGACAGCTGGGGATTCCATGAGTGCAGTACATCCATGGACTCCATGAGTGCAGTACAGCTGTGGAATCCATGAGTGCAGTACAGCTGTGGAGTCCATGAATGCAGTACAGCTGTGGACTCCACTTGTGCAGTACAGGTCTGGAGTCCATGAGTGCGGTATAGCTGGGGAGTCCATGAATGCAGTACAGCTGTGGAGTCCATGAGTGCAGTACAGCTGTGGACTCCATGAGTACAGTACAGCTGTGGACTCAATGCGTACTGTACAACTGTGGACTCCATGTGTGCTGTACAGCTGTGGATTACATGCTTGCGGTACAGCTGTGGACTCCATGAGTGCAGTACAGTTGTGGAGTCCATGAGTGCAGTACAGCTGTGGACTCCTTGTTTGCAGTACAGCTGTGGACTCCATGAGTGCAGAACAGCTGTGGACTCCATATGTACCATACAGCTGTCGATTCCATGCTTGCGGTACAGCTGTGGACTCCATGAGTGCAGTACAGCTGTGAACTCCATGCATGAGGTACAGCTGCGGACTCCATGTGTGACATACAGTCGTGGACTTCATGAGTGCAGTACAGCTTTAAAGTCCATGAGTGCAGTACAGCAGTGGAGTCCATGAGTGCGGTACAGCTGTGGACTCCATGAGTGTGGTAGTAGCTGTGGATACCTTGAGTGCAGTACAGTTGCGGACTCCACATGTGCAGTACAGCTGTGGACTACATGAGTGCAGTACAGCTGAGGATTCCATGAGTGCGGTAGTAGCTGTGGAGTCCATGAGTGCAGTACATCTGTCGACTCCATGTGTACGGTACAGCTGTGGACCCATGAGTGTGGTACGGCTGTGGACTCAATGCATGCTGTTCAACTGTGGACTCCATTTGTGCCATACAGCTGTGGATTCCATGCTTGCAGTACAGCTGTGGACTCCATAAGTGCAGTATAGCTGTGGAGTCCATGAGTGCAGTACAGCTGTGGACTCATTGCGTGCAGTACAGCTGTGGACTCCATGAGTGCAGAACAGCTGTGGACTCCATATGTGCCGTACAGCTGTGGATTCCATGCTTGCGGTACAGCTGTGGACTCCATGAGTGCAGTACAGCTGTGGACTCCATGCATGAGGTACAGCTGTGGACTCCATGTGTGACGTACAGTCGTGGACTTCATGAGTGCAGTACAGCTTTAAAGTCCATGAGGGCAGTACATCAGTGGAGTCCATGAGTGCGGTACAGCTGTGGACTCCATAAGTGCGGTAGTAGCTGTGGATTCCATGAGTGCAGTACAGCTGTGGACTCCAAATGTGCAGTACAGCTGTGGACTACATGAGTGCAGTACAGCTGTGGACTCCATGAGTGCGGTAGTAGCTGTGGAGTCCATGTGTGAGGTACAGCCATGAACTCCATGAGTGCAGTACATCCGTGGACTCCATGAGTGCAGAACAGCCGTGGACTCTCTGAGTGCAGTACAGCTGTGGAATACATGAGTGCAGTACAGCTGTGGAGTCCATGCGTACGGTACAGCTGTGGATTACATGAGTGCAGTACAGCTGTGGATTCCATGAGTGCGGTAGAAGCTGTGGAGTCCATGAGTGCAGTACAGCTGTCGACTCCATGCATACGGTACAGCTGTGGACCCATGAGTGTGGTACAGCTGTGGACTCAATGCATGCTGTTCAACTGTGGACTCCATTTGTGCCATACAGCTGTGGATTCCATGCTTGCGGTACAGCTGTGGACTCCATAAGTGCAGTACAGCTGTGGACTCCACTTGTGCAGTACAGCTCTGGAGTCCATGAGTGCGGTATAGCTGGGGAGTCCATGAGTGCAGTACAGCTGTGGAGTCCATGAGTGCAGTACAGCGGTGGACTCCATGAGTACAGTACAGCTGTGGACTCAATGCGTACTGTACAACTGTGGACTCCATGTGTGCCGTACAGCTGTGGAGTCCATGAATGCAGCACAGCTGTGGACTCCTTGTGTGCAGTACAGCTGTGGACTCCATGAGTGCAGAACAGCTGTGGACTCCATATGTACCATACAGCTGTGGATTCCATGCTTGCGGTACAGCTGTGGACTCCATGAGTGCAGTACAGCTGTGGACTCCATGCATGAGGTACAGCTGCGGACTCCATGTGTGACATACAGTCGTGGACTTCATGAGTGCAGTACAGCTTAAAGTCCATGAGTGCAGTACAGCAGTGGAGTCCATGAGTGCGGTAAAGCTGTGGACTCCATGAGTGTGGTAATAGCTGTGGATACCTTGAGTGCAGTACAGTTGCGGACTCCACATGTGCAGTACAGCTGAGGACTACATGAGTGCAGTACAGCTGTGGATTCCATGAGTGCGGTAGTAGCTGTGGAGTCCATGAGTGCAGTACAGCTGTCGACTCCATGCGTACGGTACAGCTGTGGACCCATGAGTGTGGTACAGCTGTGGACTCAATGCATGCTGTTCAACTGTGGACTCCATTTGTGCCATACAGCTGTGGATTCCATGCTTGCAGTACAGCTGTGGACTCCATAAGTGCAGTACAGCTGTGGAGTCCATGAGTGCAGTACAGCTGTGGACTCATTGCGTGCAGTACAGCTGTGGACTCCATGAGTGCAGAACAGCTATGGACTCCATATGTGCCGTACAGCTGTGGATTCCATGCTTGCGGTACAGCTGTGGACTCCATGAGTGCAGTACAGCTGTGGACTCCATGCATGAGGTACAGCTGTGGACTCCATGTGTGACGTACAGTCGTGGACTTCATGAGTGCAGTACAGCTTTAAAGTCCATGAGGGCAGTACAGCAGTGGAGTCCATGAGTGCGGTACAGCTGTGGACTCCATAAGTGCGGTAGTAGCTGTGGATTCCATGAGTGCAGTACAGCTGTGGACTCCAAATGTGCAGTACAGCTGTGGACTACATGAGTGCAGTACAGCTGTGGACTCCATGAGTGCGGTAGTAGCTGTGGAGTCCATGTGTGAGGTACAGCCATGAACTCCATGAGTGCAGTACATCAGTGGACTCCATGAGTGCAGAACAGCCGTGGACTCTCTGAGTGCAGTACAGCTGTGGAATGCATGAGTGCAGTACAGCTGTGGAGTCCATGAGTACGGTAGTAGGTGTGGAGTCCATGAGTGCAGTACAGCTGTCGACTCCATGCGTACGGTACAGCTGTGGACCCATGAGTGTGGTACAGCTGTGGACTCAATGCATGCTGTTCAACTGTGGACTCCATTTGTGCCATACAGCTGTGGATTCCATGCTTGCGGTACAGCTGTGGACTCCATAAGTGCAGTACAGCTGTGGAGTCCATGAGTGCAGTACAGCTGTGGACTCCTTGCGTGCCATACAGCTGTGGACTCCATGAGTGCAGAACAGCTGTGGACTCCATATGTGCCATACAGCTGTGGATTCCATGCTTGCGGTACAGCTGTGGACTCCATGAGTGCAGTACAGCTGTGAACTCCATGCATGAGGTACAGCTGTGGACTCCATGTGTGACGTACAGTCGTGGACTTCATGAGTGCAGTACAGCTTTAAAGTCCATGAGGGCAGTACAGCAGTGGAGTCCATGAGTGCGGTACAGCTGTGGACTCCATAAGTGCGGTAGTAGCTGTGGATTCCATGAGTGCAGTACAGCTGTGGACTCCAAATGTGCAGTACAGCTGTGGACTACATGAGTGCAGTACAGCTGTGGACTCCATGAGTGCGGTAGTAGCTGTGGAGTCCATGTGTGAGGTACAGCCATGAACTCCATGAGTGCAGTACATCCGTGGACTCCATGAGTGCAGAACAGCCGTGGACTCTCTGAGTGCAGTACAGCTGTGGAATGCATGAGTGCAGTACAGCTGTGGAGTCCATGCGTACGGTACAGCTGTGGACTCCATGAGTGTGGTACAGCTGTGGACTCCATGTGTGAGGTACAGCCGTGAACTCCATGAGCGCAGTACATCCGTGGACTCAATGAGTGCAGAACAGCTGTGGACTCTCTGAGTGCAGTACAGCCGTGGACTCCTTGAGTGCAGTACAGCTGTTGAGTCCATGACTTCAGTACAGCTATGGACTCCACTTGTGCAGTACAGCTGTGTACACCATGAGTGCAATACAGCGCTTGAGTCCATGAGTGCGGTATAGCTGTGGAGTCGATGAGTGCAGTAGAGCTGTTGACTCCATGTGTGTACAGCTGTGGAGTCCATGAGTGCAGTACAGCTGTGGAGTCCATGAGTGCAGTACAGCTGTGGACTCCATGAGTGCAGTACAGCTGTGGACTCCATGCATGAGGTACAGCTGCGGACACCTTGTGTGACGTACAGTCGTGGACTTCATGAGTGCAGTACAGCTTTGGAGTCCATGAGTGTTGTACAGCTGTGGAGTCCATGAGTGCAGTACAGCTGCGGACTCCACTTGTGCAGTACAGGTGTGGACTCCATGAGTGCAGTACAGCTGTGGACTCCGTGAGTGCAGTAGTAGCTGTGGAGTCCATGAGTGCAGTACAGCTGTTGACTCCACATTTGCAGTAAAGCTGTGAACTCCATGAGTGCAGTACAGCTGTGGACTCCATGAGTGCGGTACAGCTGTTGACTCCATGAGTGCAGTACAGCTGTGAACTCCATGCGTGCGGTACAGCTCTGGACTCCATCCTTGTAGTACAGCTGTGGACTCCATGCATGAGGAACAGTCATGGACTCCATGACTGCAGTACAGCTGTGGAGTCCATGAGTGCGGTACAGCTATTGACTCTATGCGTGCGGTATAGCTGTGGACTCCATGCATACCGTACAGCTGTGGAGTCCATGTGTGAGGTACAGCTGTTAACTCCATGAGTGCAGTACATCTGTGGACTCCATGAGTGCAGAACAGCCGTGGACTCTATGAGTGCAGTAAGCTGTGGAATCCATGAGTGCAGTACAGCTGTGGAGTCCATGACTGCAGTACAGCTGTGGACTCCATGGGTGTGGTACAGCTCTTGAGTCCATGAGTTCGGTATACCTGTGGAGTCCAGGAGTGCAGTAGAGCTGTTGACTCCATGTGTACGGTACAGCCTTGTACTCCATGATTGAGGTACAGCTGTGGATTTCATGTGTGACGTACAGTCGTGGACTTCATGAGTGCAGAACAGCTTTGGAGTCCATGAGTGCAGTACAGATGTGGAGTCCATGAGTGCAGTACAGCTGTGGAGTCCATGAGTGCAGTACAGCTTTGGACTCCATGTGTGTACAGCTGTGGACTCCATGAGTGTGGTACAGCTGTGGACTCCATGTGTGAGGTACAGCCGTGAACTCCATGAGTGCAGTAAATTCGTGGACTCCATGAGTGCAGAACAGCCGTGGACTCTATGAGTGCAGTACAGCCATGAACTCCATGAGTGCAGTACATCCATGGACTCCATGAGTGCAGAACAGCCGTGGACTCTCTGAGTGCAGTACAGCTGTGGAATCCATGAGTGCAGTACAGCTGTGGAGTCCATGTGTACGGTACAGCTGTGGACTCCAAGAGTGTGGTACAGCTGTGGACTCCATGTGTGAGGTACAGCCGTGAACTCCATGAGCGCAGTACTTCCGTGGACTCCATGAGTGCAGAACAGCTGTGGACTCTCTGAGTGCAGTACAGCTGTGGACCCTATGAGTGCAGTACAGCTGTTGAGTCCATGACTTCAGTACAGCTAGGGACTCCACTTGTGCAGGACAGCTGTGTACTCCATAAGTGCAATACAGTGCTTGAGTCCATGAGTGCGGTATAGCTGTGGAGTCGATGAGTGCAGTAGAGCTGTTGACTCCATGTGTGTACAGCTGTGGAGTCCATGAGTGCAGTACAGCTGTGGAGTCCATGAGTGCAGTACAGCTGTGGACTCCATGCATGAGGTACAGCTGCGGACTCCATGTGTGACGTACAGTCGTGGACTTCATGAGTGCAGTACTGCTTTGGAGTACATGAGTGCAGTACAGCTGCGGACTCCACTTGTGCAGTACAGGTGTGGACTCCATGAGTGCAGTACAGCTGTGGACTCCACATTTGCAGTAAAGCTGTGAACTCCATGAGTGCAGTACAGCTGTGGACTCCATGAGTGCGGTACAGCTGTTGACTCCATGCGTGCAGTACAGCTCTGGACTCCATGCTTGTAGTACAGCTCTGGACTCCATGCTTGTAGTACAGCTGTGGACTCCATGCATGAGGAACAGTCATGGACTCCATGACTGCAGTACAGCTGTGGAGTCCATGAGTGCAGTACAGCTATGGACTCCATGCATACCGTACAGCTGTGGACTCCATGTGTGAGGTACAGCTGTTAACTCCTTGAGTGCAGTACATCTGTGGACTCCATGAGTGCAGAACAGCCGTGGACTCTATGAGTGCAGTACAGCTGTGGAATCCATGAGTGCAGTACAGCTGTGGAGTCCATGACTGCAGTACAGCTGTGGACTCCATGGGTGTGGTACAGCTCTTGAGTCCATGAGTGCGGTATAGCTGTGGAGTCCATGAGTGCAGTAGAGCTGTTGACTCCATGTGTACGGTATAGCTGTGTACTCCATGCATGAGGTACAGCTGCGGATTTCATGTGTGACATACAGTCGTGGACTTCATGAGTGCAGAACAGCTTTGGAGTCCATGAGTGCAGTACAGATGTGGAGTCCATGAGTGCAATACAGCTGTGGAGTCCATGAGTGCAGTACAGCTTTGGTCTCCATGTGTGTACAGCTGTGGACTCCATGATTGTGGTACAGCTGTGGACTCCATGTGTGAGGTACAGCCATGAACTCCATGAGTGCAGTACATTTGTGTTCTCCATGAGTGCAGAACAGCCGTGGACTCTATGAGTGCAGTACAGCTCTGGACTCCATGAGTGTGGTACAGCTGTGGATTCCATGAGTGCAGTACAGGTGTGGGATCCGCATGTGTTGTAAAACTGTGGACTCCATGAGTGCAGTACCACTGTGGACTCCATGTATAAGGTACAGCCGTGGAGTCCATGACTGCAGTACAGCTGTGGAGTCCATGTGTGAGGTACAGCTGTTAACTCCATGATTGCAGTACATCTGCGGACTCCATGAGTGCAGAACAGCTGTGGACTCTATGAGTGCAGTACAGCTGTGGAATCCATGAGTGCAGTACAGCTGTGGAGTCCATGACTGCAGTACAGCTGTGGACTCCATGGGTGTGGTACAGCTCTTGAGTCCATGAGTTCGGTATAGCTGTGGAATCCAGGAGTGCAGTAGAGCTGTTGACTCCATGTGTACGGTACAGCTGTGTACTCCATGCATGAGGTACAGCTGTGCATTTCATGTGTGACGTACAGTCGTGGACTTCATGAGTGCAGAACAGCTTTGGAGTCCATGAGTGCAGTACAGATGTGGAGTCCATGAGTGCAGTACAGCTGTGGAGTCCATGAGTGCAGTACAGCTTTGGACTCCATGTGTGTACAGCTGTGGACTCCATGAGTGTGGTACAGCTGTGGACTCCATGTGTGAGGTACAGCCGTGAACTCCATGAGTGCAGTAAATTCGTGGACTCCATGAGTGCAGAACAGCCGTGGACTCTATGAGTGCAGTACAGCCATGAACTCCATGAGTGCAGTACATCCGTGGACTCCATGAGTGCAGAACAGCTGTGGACTCTCTGAGTGCAGTACAGCTGTGGAATCCATGAGTGCAGTACACCTGTGGAGTCCATGTGTACGGTACAGCTGTGGACTCCAAGAGTGGGGTACAGCTGTGGACTCCATGTGTGAGGTACAGCCATGAACTCCATGAGCGCAGTACTTCCGTGGACTCCATGAGTGCAGAACAGCTGTGGACTCTCTGAGTGCAGTACAGCTGTGGACCCTATGAGTGCAGTACAGCTGTTGAGTCCATGACTTCAGTACAGCTAGGGACTCCACTTGTGCAGGACAGCTATGTACTCCATAAGTGCAATACAGTGCTTGAGTCCATGAGTGCGGTATAGCTGTGGAGTCGATGAGTGCAGTAGAGCTGTTGACTCCATGTGTGTACAGCTGTGGAGTCCATGAGTGCAGTACAGCTGTGGAGTCCATGAGTGCAGTACAGCTGTGGACTCCATGCATGAGGTACAGCTGCGGACTCCATGTGTGACGTATAGTCGTGGACTTCATGAGTGCAGTACTGCTTTGGAGTCCATGAGTGCAGTACAGCTGCGGACTCCACTTGTGGAGTACAGGTGTGGACTCCATGAGTGCAGTACAGCTGTGGACTCCACATTTGCAGTAAAGCTGTGAACTCCATGAGTGCAGTACAGCTGTGGACTCCATGAGTGCGGTACAGCTGTTGACTCCATGAGTGCAGTACAGCTGTGGACTCCATGCGTGCAGTACAGCTCTGGACTCCATGCTTGTAGTACAGCTGTGGACTCCATGCATGAGGAACAGTCATGGACTCCATGACTGCAGTACAGCTGTGGAGTCCATGAGTGCAGTACAGCTATGGACTCCATGAGTGCGGTACAGCTATTGACTCAATCCGTGCGGTATAACTGTGGACTCCATGCATACCGTACAGCTGTGGACTCCATGTGTGAGGTACAGCTGTTAACTCCTTGACTGCAGTACATCTGTGGACTCCATGAGTGCAGAACAGCCGTGGACTCTATGAGTGCAGTACAGCTGTGGAATCCATGAGTGCAGTACAGCTGTGGAGTCCATGACTGCAGTACAGCTGTGGACTCCATGGGTGTGGTACAGCTCTGAGTCCATGAGTGCGGTATAGCTGTGGAGTCCATGAGTGCAGTAGAGCTGTTGACTCCATGTGTACGGTATAGCTGTGTACTCCATGCATGAGGTACAGCTGCGGATTTCATGTGTGACATACAGTCGTGGACTTCATGAGTGCAGAACAGCTTTGGAGTCCATGAGTGCAGTACAGATGTGGAGTCCATGAGTGCAGTACAACTGTGGAGTCCATGAGTGCAGTACAGCTTTGGACTCCATGTGTGTACAGCTGTGGACTCCATGATTGTGGTACAGCTGTGGACTCCATGTGTGAGGTACAGCCGTGAACTCCATGAGTGCAGTACATTTGTGTTCTCCATGAGTGCAGAAAAGCCGTGGACTCTATGAGTGCAGTACAGCTCTGGACTCCATGAGTGTGGTACAGCTGTGGATTCCATGAGTGCAGTACAGGTGTGGGATCCGCGTGTTGTAAAACTGTGGACTCCATGAGTGCAGTACCGCTGTGGACTCCATTTGTAAGGTACAGCCGTGGAGTCCATGACTGCAGTACAGCTGTGGACTCCATGAGTGCAGGACAGCTGGGGATTCCATGAGTGCAGTACATCCATGGACTCCGTGAGTGCAGTACAGCTGTGGAATCCATGATTGCAGTACAGCTGTGGAGTCCATGAATGCAGTACAGCTGTGGACTCCACTTGTGCAGTACAGCTCTGGAGTCCATGAGTGCGGTATAGCTGGGGAGTCCATGAGTGCAGTACAGCTGTGGAGTCCATGAGTGCAGTACAGCTGTAGACCCAATGCATGCGGTACAGCGGTGGACTCCATGAGTACAGTACAGCTGTGGACTCAATGCGTACTGTACAACTGTGGACTCCATGTGTGCCGTACAGCTGTGGATTACATGCTTGCGGTACAGCTGTGGACTCCATGAGTGCAGTACAGCTGTGGAGTCCATGAGTGCAGTACAGCTGTGGACTCCTTGTGTGCAGTACAGCTGTGGACTCCATGAGTGCAGAACAGCTGTGGACTCCATATGTACCATACAGCTGTGGATTCCATGCTTGCGGTACAGCTGTGGACTCCATGCATGAGGTACAGCTGCGGACTCCATGTGTGACATACAGTCGTGGACTTCATGAGTGCAGTACAGCTTAAAGTCCATGAGTGCAGTACAGCAGTGGAGTCCATGAGTGCGGTACAGCTGTGGACTCCATGAGTGTGGTAGTAGCTGTGGATACCTTGAGTGCAGTACAGTTGCGGACTCCACATGCGCAGTACAGCTGTGGACTACATGAGTGCAGTACAGCTGTGGATTCCATGAGTGCAGTAGTAGCTGTGGAGTCCATGAGTGCAGTACAGCGGTCGACTCCATGCGTACGGTACAGCTGTGGAGCCATGAGTGTGGTACAGCTGTGGACTCAATGCATGCTGTTCAACTGTGGACTCCATTTGTGCCATACAGCTGTGGATTCCATGCTTGCGGTACAGCTGTGGACTCCATAAGTGCAGTACAGCTGTGGAGTCCATGAGTGCAGTACAGCTGTGGACTCCTTGCGTGCAGTACAGCTGTGGACTCCATGAGTGCAGAACAGCTGTGGACTCCATATGTGCCGTACAGCTGTGGATTCCATGCTTGCGGTACAGCTGTGGACTCCATGAGTGCAGTACAGCTGTGGACTCCATGCATGAGGTACAGCTGTGGACTCCATGTGTGACGTACAGTCGTGGACTTCATGAGTGCAGTACAGCTTTAAAGTCCATGAGGGCAGTACAGCAGTGGAGTCCATGAGTGCGGTACAGCTGTGGACTCCATAAGTGCGGTAGTAGCTGTGGATTCCATGAGGGCAGTACAGCTGTGGACTCCAAATGTGCAGTACAGCTGTGGACTACACGAGTGCAGTACAGCTGTGGACTCCATAAGTGCGGTAGTAGCTGTGGATTCCATGAGTGCAGTACATCCATGGACTCCGTGAGTGCAGTACAGCTGTGGAATCCATGAGTGCAGTACAGCTGTGGAGTCCATGAGTGCAGTACAGCTGTGGAGTCCATGAATGCAGTACAGCTGTGGACTCCACTTGTGCAGTACAGCTCTGGAGTCCATGAGTGCCGTATAGCTGGGGAGTCCAAGAATGCAGTACAGCTGTGGAGTCCATGAGTGCAGTACAGCTGTGGACTCCATGCATGCGGTACAGCGGTGGACTCCATGAGTACAGTACAGCTGTGGACTCAATGCGTACTGTACAACTGTGGACTCCATGTGTGCTGTACAGCTGTGGATTACATGCTTGCGGTACAGCTGTGGACTCCATGAGTGCAGTACAGCTGTGGAGTCCATGAGTGCAGTACAGCTGTGGACTCCTTGTGTGCAGTACAGCTGTGGACTCCATGAGTGCAGAACAGCTGTGGACTCCATATGTACCATACAGCTGTCGATTCCATGCTTGCGGTACAGCTGTGGACTCCATGAGTGCAGTACAGCTGTGAACTCCATGCATGAGGTACAGTCGTGGACTTCATGAGTGCAGTACAGCTTTAAAGTCCATGAGTGCAGTACAGCAGTGGAGTCCATGAGTGCGGTACAGCTGTGGACTCCATGAGTGTGGTAGTAGCTGTGGATACCTTGAGTGCAGTACAGTTGCGGACTCCACATGTGCAGTACAGCTGTGGACTACATGAGTGCAGTACAGCTGAGGATTCCATGAGTGCGGTAGTAGCTGTGGAGTCCATGAGTGCAGTACAGCTGTGGACTCCATGCGTACGGTACAGCTGTGGACTCCATGAGTGTGGTAGTAGCTGTGGATACCTTGAGTGCAGTACAGTTGCGGACTCCACATGCGCAGTACAGCTGTGGATTCCATGAGTGCAGTAGTAGCTGTGGAGTCCATGAGTGCAGTACAGCTGTCGACTCCATTCGTACGGTACAGCTGTGGACCCATGAGTGTGGTACAGCTGTGGACTCAATGCATGCTGTTCAACTGTGGACTCCATTTGTGCCATACAGCTGTGGATTCCATGCTTGCGGTACAGCTGTGGACTCCATAAGTGCAGTACAGCTGTGGAGTCCATGAGTGCAGTACAGCTGTGGACTCCTTGCGTGCAGTACAGCTGTGGACTCCATGAGTGCAGAACAGCTGTGGACTCCATATGTGCCGTACAGCTGTGGATTCCATGCTTGCGGTACAGCTGTGGACTCCATGAGTGCAGTACAGCTGTGGACTCCATGCATGAGGTACAGCTGTGGACTCCATGTGTTACGTACAGTCGTGGACTTCATGAGTGCAGTACTGCTTTGGAGTACATGAGTGCAGTACAGCTGCGGACTCCACTTGTGCAGTACAGGTGTGGACTCCATGAGTGCAGTACAGCTGTGGACTCCACATTTGCAGTAAAGCTGTGAACTCCATGAGTGCAGTACAGCTGTGGACTCCATGAGTGCGGTACAGCTGTTGACTCCATGAGTGCAGTACAGCTGTGGACTCCATGCGTGCAGTACAGCTCTGGACTCCATGTTTGTAGTACAGCTGTGGACTCCATGCATGAGGAACAGTCATGGACTCCATGACTGCAGTACAGCTGTGGAGTCCATGAGTGCAGTACAGCTATGGACTCCATGCATACCGTACAGCTGTGGACTCCATGTGTGAGGTACAGCTGTTAACTCCTTGAGTGCAGTACATCTGTGGACTCCATGAGTGCAGAACAGCCGTGGACTCTATGAGTGCAGTACAGCTGTGGAATCCATGAGTGCAGTACAGCTGTGGAGTCCATGACTGCAGTACAGCTGTGGACTCCATGGGTGTGGTACAGCTCTTGAGTCCATGAGTGCGGTATAGCTGTGGAGTCCATGAGTGCAGTAGAGCTGTTGACTCCATGTGTACGGTATAGCTGTGTACTCCATGCATGAGGTACAGCTGCGGATTTCATGTGTGACATACAGTCGTGGACTTCATGAGTGCAGAACAGCTTTGGAGTCCATGAGTGCAGTACAGATGTGGAGTCCATGAGTGCAGTACAGCTGTGGAGTCCATGAGTGCAGTACAGCTTTGGTCTCCATGTGTGTACAGCTGTGGACTCCATGATTGTGGTACAGCTGTGGACTCCATGTGTGAGGTACAGCCATGAACTCCATGAGTGCAGTACATTTGTGTTCTCCATGAGTGCAGAACAGCCGTGGACTCTATGAGTGCAGTACAGCTCTGGACTCCATGAGTGTGGTACAGCTGTGGATTCCATGAGTGCAGTACAGGTGTGGGATCCGCATGTGTTGTAAAACTGTGGACTCCATGAGTGCAGTACCACTGTGGACTCCATGTGTAAGGTACAGCCGTGGAGTCCATGACTGCAGTACAGCTGTGGAGTCCATGTGTGAGGTACAGCTGTTAACTCCATGATTGCAGTACATCTGCGGACTCCATGAGTGCAGAACAGCTGTGGACTCTATGAGTGCAGTACAGCTGTGGAATCCATGAGTGCAGTACAGCTGTGGAGTCCATGACTGCAGTACAGCTGTGGACTCCATGGGTGTGGTACAGCTCTTGAGTCCATGAGTTCGGTATAGCTGTGGAGTCCAGGAGTGCAGTAGAGCTGTTGACTCCATGTGTACGGTACAGCTGTGTACTCCATGCATGAGGTACAGCTGTGCATTTCATGTGTGACGTACAGTCGTGGACTTCATGAGTGCAGAACAGCTTTGGAGTCCATGAGTGCAGTACAGATGTGGAGTCCATGAGTGCAGTACAGCTGTGGAGTCCATGAGTGCAGTACAGCTTTGGACTCCATGTGTGTACAGCTGTGGACTCCATGAGTGTGGTACAGCTGTGGACTCCATGTGTGAGGTACAGCCGTGAACTCCATGAGTGCAGTAAATTCGTGGACTCCATGAGTGCAGAACAGCCGTGGACTCTATGAGTGCAGTACAGCCATGAACTCCATGAGTGCAGTACATCCGTGGACTCCATGAGTGCAGAACAGCTGTGGACTCTCTGAGTGCAGTACAGCTGTGGAATCCATGAGTGCAGTACACCTGTGGAGTCCATGTGTACGGTACAGCTGTGGACTCCAAGAGTGGGGTACAGCTGTGGACTCCATGTGTGAGGTACAGCCATGAACTCCATGAGCGCAGTACTTCCGTGGACTCCATGAGTGCAGAACAGCTGTGGACTCTCTGAGTGCAGTACAGCTGTGGACCCTATGAGTGCAGTACAGCTGTTGAGTCCATGACTTCAGTACAGCTAGGGACTCCACTTGTGCAGGACAGCTGTGTACTCCATAAGTGCAATACAGTGCTTGAGTCCATGAGTGCGGTATAGCTGTGGAGTCGATGAGTGCAGTAGAGCTGTTGACTCCATGTGTGTACAGCTGTGGAGTCCATGAGTGCAGTACAGCTGTGGAGTCCATGAGTGCAGTACAGCTGTGGACTCCATGCATGAGGTACAGCTGCGGACTCCATGTGTGACGTATAGTCGTGGACTTCATGAGTGCAGTACTGCTTTGGAGTCCATGAGTGCAGTACAGCTGCGGACTCCACTTGTGGAGTACAGGTGTGGACTCCATGAGTGCAGTACAGCTGTGGACTCCACATTTGCAGTAAAGCTGTGAACTCCATGAGTGCAGTACAGCTGTGGACTCCATGAGTGCGGTACAGCTGTTGACTCCATGAGTGCAGTACAGCTGTGGACTCCATGCGTGCAGTACAGCTCTGGACTCCATGCTTGTAGTACAGCTGTGGACTCCATGCATGAGGAACAGTCATGGACTCCATGACTGCAGTACAGCTGTGGAGTCCATGAGTGCAGTACAGCTATGGACTCCATGAGTGCGGTACAGCTATTGACTCAATCCGTGCGGTATAACTGTGGACTCCATGCATACCGTACAGCTGTGGACTCCATGTGTGAGGTACAGCTGTTAACTCCTTGAGTGCAGTACATCTGTGGACTCCATGAGTGCAGAACAGCCGTGGACTCTATGAGTGCAGTACAGCTGTGGAATCCATGAGTGCAGTACAGCTGTGGAGTCCATGACTGCAGTACAGCTGTGGACTCCATGGGTGTGGTACAGCTCGAGTCCATGAGTGCGGTATAGCTGTGGAGTCCATGAGTGCAGTAGAGCTGTTGACTCCATGTGTACGGTATAGCTGTGTACTCCATGCATGAGGTACAGCTGCGGATTTCATGTGTGACATACAGTCGTGGACTTCATGAGTGCAGAACAGCTTTGGAGTCCATGAGTGCAGTACAGATGTGGAGTCCATGAGTGCAGTACAACTGTGGAGTCCATGAGTGCAGTACAGCTTTGGACTCCATGTGTGTACAGCTGTGGACTCCATGATTGTGGTACAGCTGTGGACTCCATGTGTGAGGTACAGCCGTGAACTCCATGAGTGCAGTACATTTGTGTTCTCCATGAGTGCAGAAAAGCCGTGGACTCTATGAGTGCAGTACAGCTCTGGACTCCATGAGTGTGGTACAGCTGTGGATTCCATGAGTGCAGTACAGGTGTGGGATCCGCGTGTTGTAAAACTGTGGACTCCATGAGTGCAGTACCGCTGTGGACTCCATTTGTAAGGTACAGCCGTGGAGTCCATGACTGCAGTACAGCTGTGGACTCCATGAGTGCAGGACAGCTGTGGATTCCATGAGTGCAGTACATTCATGGACTCCGTGAGTGCAGTACAGCTGTGGAATCCATGATTGCAGTACAGCTGTGGAGTCCATGAATGCAGTACAGCTGTGGACTCCACTTGTGCAGTACAGCTCTGGAGTCCATGAGTGCGGTATAGCTGGGGAGTCCATGAGTGCAGTACAGCTGTGGAGTCCATGAGTGCAGTACAGCTGTAGACCCAATGCATGCGGTACAGCGGTGGACTCCATGAGTACAGTACAGCTGTGGACTCAATGCGTACTGTACAACTGTGGACTCCATGTGTGCCGTACAGCTGTGGATTACATGCTTGCGGTACAGCTGTGGACTCCATGAGTGCAGTACAGCTGTGGAGTCCATGAGTGCAGTACAGCTGTGGACTCCTTGTGTGCAGTACAGCTGTGGACTCCATGAGTGCAGAACAGCTGTGGACTCCATATGTACCATACAGCTGTGGATTCCATGCTTGCGGTACAGCTGTGGACTCCATGCATGAGGTACAGCTGCGGACTCCATGTGTGACATACAGTCGTGGACTTCATGAGTGCAGTACAGCTTAAAGTCCATGAGTGCAGTACAGCAGTGGAGTCCATGAGTGCGGTACAGCTGTGGACTCCATGAGTGTGGTAGTAGCTGTGGATACCTTGAGTGCAGTACAGTTGCGGACTCCACATGCGCAGTACAGCTGTGGACTACATGAGTGCAGTACAGCTGTGGATTCCATGAGTGCAGTAGTAGCTGTGGAGTCCATGAGTGCAGTACAGCGGTCGACTCCATGCGTACGGTACTGCTGTGGACCCATGAGTGTGGTACAGCTGTGGACTCAATGCATGCTGTTCAACTGTGGACTCCATTTGTGCCATACAGCTGTGGATTCCATGCTTGCGGTACAGCTGTGGACTCCATAAGTGCAGTACAGCTGTGGAGTCCATGAGTGCAGTACAGCTGTGGACTCCTTGCGTGCAGTACAGCTGTGGACTCCATGAGTGCAGAACAGCTGTGGACTCCATATGTGCCGTACAGCTGTGGATTCCATGCTTGCGGTACAGCTGTGGACTCCATGAGTGCAGTACAGCTGTGGACTCCTTGCATGAGGTACAGCTATGGACTCCATGTGTGACGTACAGTCGTGGACTTCATGAGTGCAGTACAGCTTTAAAGTCCATGAGGGCAGTACAGCAGTGGAGTCCATGAGTGCGGTACAGCTGTGGACTCCATAAGTGCGGTAGTAGCTGTGGATTCCATGAGGGCAGTACAGCTGTGGACTCCAAATGTGCAGTACAGCTGTGGACTACACGAGTGCAGTACAGCTGTGGACTCCATAAGTGCGGTAGTAGCTGTGGATTCCATGAGTGCAGTACATCCATGGACTCCGTGAGTGCAGTACAGCTGTGGAATCCATGAGTGCAGTACAGCTGTGGAGTCCATGAGTGCAGTACAGCTGTGGAGTCCATGAATGCAGTACAGCTGTGGACTCCACTTGTGCAGTACAGCTCTGGAGTCCATGAGTGCCGTATAGCTGGGGAGTCCAAGAATGCAGTACAGCTGTGGAGTCCATGAGTGCAGTACAGCTGTGGACTCCATGCATGCGGTACAGCGGTGGACTCCATGAGTACAGTACAGCTGTGGACTCAATGCGTACTGTACAACTGTGGACTCCATGTGTGCTGTACAGCTGTGGATTACATGCTTGCGGTACAGCTGTGGACTCCATGAGTGCAGTACAGCTGTGGAGTCCATGAGTGCAGTACAGCTGTGGACTCCTTGTGTGCAGTACAGCTGTGGACTCCATGAGTGCAGAACAGCTGTGGACTCCATATGTACCATACAGCTGTCGATTCCATGCTTGCGGTACAGCTGTGGACTCCATGAGTGCAGTACAGCTGTGAACTCCATGCATGAGGTACAGTCGTGGACTTCATGAGTGCAGTACAGCTTTAAAGTCCATGAGTGCAGTACAGCAGTGGAGTCCATGAGTGCGGTACAGCTGTGGACTCCATGAGTGTGGTAGTAGCTGTGGATACCTTGAGTGCAGTACAGTTGCGGACTCCACATGTGCAGTACAGCTGTGGACTCCATGCATGAGGTACAGCTGCGGACTCCATGTGTGACATACAGTCGTGGACTCCATTTGTGCCATACAGCTGTGGATTCCATGCTTGCGGTACAGCTGTGGACTCCATAAGTGCAGTACAGCTGTGGAGTCCATGAGTGCAGTACCATGGATTCCATGAGTGCGGTAGTAGCTGTGGAGTCCATGAGTGCAGTACAGCTGTGGACTCCATGCGTACGGTACAGCTGTGGACTCCATGAGTGTGGTAGTAGCTGTGGATACCTTGAGTGCAGTACAGTTGCGGACTCCACATGCGCAGTACAGCTGTGGATTCCATGAGTGCAGTAGTAGCTGTGGAGTCCATGAGTGCAGTACAGCTGTCGACTCCATTCGTACGGTACAGCTGTGGACCCATGAGTGTGGTACAGCTGTGGACTCAATGCATGCTGTTCAACTGTGGACTCCATTTGTGCCATACAGCTGTGGATTCCATGCTTGCGGTACAGCTGTGGACTCCATAAGTGCAGTACAGCTGTGGAGTCCATGAGTGCAGTACAGCTGTGGACTCCTTGCGTGCAGTACAGCTGTGGACTCCATGAGTGCAGAACAGCTGTGGACTCCATATGTGCCGTACAGCTGTGGATTCCATGCTTGCGGTACAGCTGTGGACTCCATGAGTGCAGTACAGCTGTGGACTCCATGCATGAGGTACAGCTGTGGACTCCATGTGTGACGTACAGTCGTGGACTTCATGAGTGCAGTACTGCTTTGGAGTAGATGAGTGCAGTACAGCTGCGGACTCCACTTGTGCAGTACAGGTGTGGACTCCATGAGTGCAGTACAGCTGTGGACTCCACATTTGCAGTAAAGCTGTGAACTCCATGAGTGCAGTACAGCTGTGGACTCCATGAGTGCGGTACAGCTGTTGACTCCATGAGTGCAGTACAGCTGTGGACTCCATGCGTGCAGTACAGCTCTGGACTCCATGTTTGTAGTACAGCTGTGGACTCCATGCATGAGGAACAGTCATGGACTCCATGACTGCAGTACAGCTGTGGAGTCCATGAGTGCAGTACAGCTATGGACTCCATGCATACCGTACAGCTGTGGACTCCATGTGTGAGGTACAGCTGTTAACTCCTTGAGTGCAGTACATCTGTGGACTCCATGAGTGCAGAACAGCCGTGGACTCTATGAGTGCAGTACAGCTGTGGAATCCATGAGTGCAGTACAGCTGTGGAGTCCATGACTGCAGTACAGCTGTGGACTCCATGGGTGTGGTACAGCTCTTGAGTCCATGAGTGCGGTATAGCTGTGGAGTCCATGAGTGCAGTAGAGCTGTTGACTCCATGTGTACGGTATAGCTGTGTACTCCATGCATGAGGTACAGCTGCGGATTTCATGTGTGACATACAGTCGTGGACTTCATGAGTGCAGAACAGCTTTGGAGTCCATGAGTGCAGTACAGATGTGGAGTCCATGAGTGCAGTACAGCTGTGGAGTCCATGAGTGCAGTACAGCTTTGGTCTCCATGTGTGTACAGCTGTGGACTCCATGATTGTGGTACAGCTGTGGACTCCATGTGTGAGGTACAGCCATGAACTCCATGAGTGCAGTACATTTGTGTTCTCCATGAGTGCAGAACAGCCGTGGACTCTATGAGTGCAGTACAGCTCTGGACTCCATGAGTGTGGTACAGCTGTGGATTCCATGAGTGCAGTACAGGTGTGGGATCCGCATGTGTTGTAAAACTGTGGACTCCATGAGTGCAGTACCACTGTGGACTCCATGTGTAAGGTACAGCCGTGGAGTCCATGACTGCAGTACAGCTGTGGAGTCCATGTGTGAGGTACAGCTGTTAACTCCATGATTGCAGTACATCTGCGGACTCCATGAGTGCAGAACAGCTGTGGACTCTATGAGTGCAGTACAGCTGTGGAATCCATGAGTGCAGTACAGCTGTGGAGTCCATGACTGCAGTACAGCTGTGGACTCCATGGGTGTGGTACAGCTCTTGAGTCCATGAGTTCGGTATAGCTGTGGAGTCCAGGAGTGCAGTAGAGCTGTTGACTCCATGTGTACGGTACAGCTGTGTACTCCATGCATGAGGTACAGCTGTGCATTTCATGTGTGACGTACAGTCGTGGACTTCATGAGTGCAGAACAGCTTTGGAGTCCATGAGTGCAGTACAGATGTGGAGTCCATGAGTGCAGTACAGCTGTGGAGTCCATGAGTGCAGTACAGCTGTGGACTCCATGAGTGCGGTACAGCTGTTGACTCCATGAGTGCAGTACAGCTGTGGACTCCATGCGTGCAGTACAGCTCTGGACTCCATGTTTGTAGTACAGCTGTGGACTCCATGCATGAGGAACAGTCATGGACTCCATGACTGCAGTACAGCTGTGGAGTCCATGAGTGCAGTACAGCTATGGACTCCATGCATACCGTACAGCTGTGGACTCCATGTGTGAGGTACAGCTGTTAACTCCTTGAGTGCAGTACATCTGTGGACTCCATGAGTGCAGAACAGCCGTGGACTCTATGAGTGCAGTACAGCTGTGGAATCCATGAGTGCAGTACAGCTGTGGAGTCCATGACTGCAGTACAGCTGTGGACTCCATGGGTGTGGTACAGCTCTTGAGTCCATGAGTGCGGTATAGCTGTGGAGTCCATGAGTGCAGTAGAGCTGTTGACTCCATGTGTACGGTATAGCTGTGTACTCCATGCATGAGGTACAGCTGCGGATTTCATGTGTGACATACAGTCGTGGACTTCATGAGTGCAGAACAGCTTTGGAGTCCATGAGTGCAGTACAGATGTGGAGTCCATGAGTGCAGTACAGCTGTGGAGTCCATGAGTGCAGTACAGCTTTGGTCTCCATGTGTGTACAGCTGTGGACTCCATGATTGTGGTACAGCTGTGGACTCCATGTGTGAGGTACAGCCATGAACTCCATGAGTGCAGTACATTTGTGTTCTCCATGAGTGCAGAACAGCCGTGGACTCTATGAGTGCAGTACAGCTCTGGACTCCATGAGTGTGGTACAGCTGTGGATTCCATGAGTGCAGTACAGGTGTGGGATCCGCATGTGTTGTAAAACTGTGGACTCCATGAGTGCAGTACCACTGTGGACTCCATGTGTAAGGTACAGCCGTGGAGTCCATGACTGCAGTACAGCTGTGGAGTCCATGTGTGAGGTACAGCTGTTAACTCCATGATTGCAGTACATCTGCGGACTCCATGAGTGCAGAACAGCTGTGGACTCTATGAGTGCAGTACAGCTGTGGAATCCATGAGTGCAGTACAGCTGTGGAGTCCATGACTGCAGTACAGCTGTGGACTCCATGGGTGTGGTACAGCTCTTGAGTCCATGAGTTCGGTATAGCTGTGGAGTCCAGGAGTGCAGTAGAGCTGTTGACTCCATGTGTACGGTACTGCTGTGTACTCCATGCATGAGGTACAGCTGTGCATTTCATGTGTGACGTACAGTCGTGGACTTCATGAGTGCAGAACAGCTTTGGAGTCCATGAGTGCAGTACAGATGTGGAGTCCATGAGTGCAGTACAGCTGTGGAGTCCATGAGTGCAGTACAGCTTTGGACTCCATGTGTGTACAGCTGTGGACTCCATGAGTGTGGTACAGCTGTGGACTCCATGTGTGAGGTACAGCCGTGAACTCCATGAGTGCAGTAAATTCGTGGACTCCATGAGTGCAGAACAGCCGTGGACTCTATGAGTGCAGTACAGCCATGAACTCCATGAGTGCAGTACATCCGTGGACTCCATGAGTGCAGAACAGCTGTGGACTCTCTGAGTGCAGTACAGCTGTGGAATCCATGAGTGCAGTACACCTGTGGAGTCCATGTGTACGGTACAGCTGTGGACTCCAAGAGTGGGGTACAGCTGTGGACTCCATGTGTGAGGTACAGCCATGAACTCCATGAGCGCAGTACTTCCGTGGACTCCATGAGTGCAGAACAGCTGTGGACTCTCTGAGTGCAGTACAGCTGTGGACCCTATGAGTGCAGTACAGCTGTTGAGTCCATGACTTCAGTACAGCTAGGGACTCCACTTGTGCAGGACAGCTGTGTACTCCATAAGTGCAATACAGTGCTTGAGTCCATGAGTGCGGTATAGCTGTGGAGTCGATGAGTGCAGTAGAGCTGTTGACTCCATGTGTGTACAGCTGTGGAGTCCATGAGTGCAGTACAGCTGTGGAGTCCATGAGTGCAGTACAGCTGTGGACTCCATGCATGAGGTACAGCTGCGGACTCCATGTGTGACGTATAGTCGTGGACTTCATGAGTGCAGTACTGCTTTGGAGTCCATGAGTGCAGTACAGCTGCGGACTCCACTTGTGGAGTACAGGTGTGGACTCCATGAGTGCAGTACAGCTGTGGACTCCACATTTGCAGTAAAGCTGTGAACTCCATGAGTGCAGTACAGCTGTGGACTCCATGAGTGCGGTACAGCTGTTGACTCCATGAGTGCAGTACAGCTGTGGACTCCATGCGTGCAGTACAGCTCTGGACTCCATGCTTGTAGTACAGCTGTGGACTCCATGCATGAGGAACAGTCATGGACTCCATGACTGCAGTACAGCTGTGGAGTCCATGAGTGCAGTACAGCTATGGACTCCATGAGTGCGGTACAGCTATTGACTCAATCCGTGCGGTATAACTGTGGACTCCATGCATACCGTACAGCTGTGGACTCCATGTGTGAGGTACAGCTGTTAACTCCTTGAGTGCAGTACATCTGTGGACTCCATGAGTGCAGAACAGCCGTGGACTCTATGAGTGCAGTACAGCTGTGGAATCCATGAGTGCAGTACAGCTGTGGAGTCCATGACTGCAGTACAGCTGTGGACTCCATGGGTGTGGTACAGCTCGAGTCCATGAGTGCGGTATAGCTGTGGAGTCCATGAGTGCAGTAGAGCTGTTGACTCCATGTGTACGGTATAGCTGTGTACTCCATGCATGAGGTACAGCTGCGGATTTCATGTGTGACATACAGTCGTGGACTTCATGAGTGCAGAACAGCTTTGGAGTCCATGAGTGCAGTACAGATGTGGAGTCCATGAGTGCAGTACAACTGTGGAGTCCATGAGTGCAGTACAGCTTTGGACTCCATGTGTGTACAGCTGTGGACTCCATGATTGTGGTACAGCTGTGGACTCCATGTGTGAGGTACAGCCGTGAACTCCATGAGTGCAGTACATTTGTGTTCTCCATGAGTGCAGAAAAGCCGTGGACTCTATGAGTGCAGTACAGCTCTGGACTCCATGAGTGTGGTACAGCTGTGGATTCCATGAGTGCAGTACAGGTGTGGGATCCGCGTGTTGTAAAACTGTGGACTCCATGAGTGCAGTACCGCTGTGGACTCCATTTGTAAGGTACAGCCGTGGAGTCCATGACTGCAGTACAGCTGTGGACTCCATGAGTGCAGGACAGCTGGGGATTCCATGAGTGCAGTACATCCATGGACTCCGTGAGTGCAGTACAGCTGTGGAATCCATGATTGCAGTACAGCTGTGGAGTCCATGAATGCAGTACAGCTGTGGACTCCACTTGTGCAGTACAGCTCTGGAGTCCATGAGTGCGGTATAGCTGGGGAGTCCATGAGTGCAGTACAGCTGTGGAGTCCATGAGTGCAGTACAGCTGTAGACCCAATGCATGCGGTACAGCGGTGGACTCCATGAGTACAGTACAGCTGTGGACTCAATGCGTACTGTACAACTGTGGACTCCATGTGTGCCGTACAGCTGTGGATTACATGCTTGCGGTACAGCTGTGGACTCCATGAGTGCAGTACAGCTGTGGAGTCCATGAGTGCAGTACAGCTGTGGACTCCTTGTGTGCAGTACAGCTGTGGACTCCATGAGTGCAGAACAGCTGTGGACTCCATATGTACCATACAGCTGTGGATTCCATGCTTGCGGTACAGCTGTGGACTCCATGCATGAGGTACAGCTGCGGACTCCATGTGTGACATACAGTCGTGGACTTCATGAGTGCAGTACAGCTTAAAGTCCATGAGTGCAGTACAGCAGTGGAGTCCATGAGTGCGGTACAGCTGTGGACTCCATGAGTGTGGTAGTAGCTGTGGATACCTTGAGTGCAGTACAGTTGCGGACTCCACATGCGCAGTACAGCTGTGGACTACATGAGTGCAGTACAGCTGTGGATTCCATGAGTGCAGTAGTAGCTGTGGAGTCCATGAGTGCAGTACAGCGGTCGACTCCATGCGTACGGTACAGCTGTGGACCCATGAGTGTGGTACAGCTGTGGACTCAATGCATGCTGTTCAACTGTGGACTCCATTTGTGCCATACAGCTGTGGATTCCATGCTTGCGGTACAGCTGTGGACTCCATAAGTGCAGTACAGCTGTGGAGTCCATGAGTGCAGTACAGCTGTGGACTCCTTGCGTGCAGTACAGCTGTGGACTCCATGAGTGCAGAACAGCTGTGGACTCCATATGTGCCGTACAGCTGTGGATTCCATGCTTGCGGTACAGCTGTGGACTCCATGCATGAGGTACAGCTGTGGACTCCATGTGTGACGTACAGTCGTGGACTTCATGAGTGCAGTACAGCTTTAAAGTCCATGAGGGCAGTACAGCAGTGGAGTCCATGAGTGCGGTACAGCTGTGGACTCCATAAGTGCGGTAGTAGCTGTGGATTCCATGAGGGCAGTACAGCTGTGGACTCCAAATGTGCAGTACAGCTGTGGACTACACGAGTGCAGTACAGCTGTGGACTCCATAAGTGCGGTAGTAGCTGTGGATTCCATGAGTGCAGTACATCCATGGACTCCGTGAGTGCAGTACAGCTGTGGAATCCATGAGTGCAGTACAGCTGTGGAGTCCATGAGTGCAGTACAGCTGTGGAGTCCATGAATGCAGTACAGCTGTGGACTCCACTTGTGCAGTACAGCTCTGGAGTCCATGAGTGCCGTATAGCTGGGGAGTCCAAGAATGCAGTACAGCTGTGGAGTCCATGAGTGCAGTACAGCTGTGGACTCCATGCATGCGGTACAGCGGTGGACTCCATGAGTACAGTACAGCTGTGGACTCAATGCGTACTGTACAACTGTGGACTCCATGTGTGCTGTACAGCTGTGGATTACATGCTTGCGGTACAGCTGTGGACTCCATGAGTGCAGTACAGCTGTGGAGTCCATGAGTGCAGTACAGCTGTGGACTTCTTGTGTGCAGTACAGCTGTGGACTCCATGAGTGCAGAACAGCTGTGGACTCCATATGTACCATACAGCTGTCGATTCCATGCTTGCGGTACAGCTGTGGACTCCATGAGTGCAGTACAGCTGTGAACTCCATGCATGAGGTACAGTCGTGGACTTCATGAGTGCAGTACAGCTTTAAAGTCCATGAGTGCAGTACAGCAGTGGAGTCCATGAGTGCGGTACAGCTGTGGACTCCATGAGTGTGGTAGTAGCTGTGGATACCTTGAGTGCAGTACAGTTGCGGACTCCACATGTGCAGTACAGCTGTGGACTACATGAGTGCAGTACAGCTGAGGATTCCATGAGTGCGGTAGTAGCTGTGGAGTCCATGAGTGCAGTACAGCTGTGGACTCCATGCGTACGGTACAGCTGTGGACTCCATGAGTGTGGTAGTAGCTGTGGATACCTTGAGTGCAGTACAGTTGCGGACTCCACATGCGCAGTACAGCTGTGGATTCCATGAGTGCAGTAGTAGCTGTGGAGTCCATGAGTGCAGTACAGCTGTCGACTCCATTCGTACGGTACAGCTGTGGACCCATGAGTGTGGTACAGCTGTGGACTCAATGCATGCTGTTCAACTGTGGACTCCATTTGTGCCATACAGCTGTGGATTCCATGCTTGCGGTACAGCTGTGGACTCCATAAGTGCAGTACAGCTGTGGAGTCCATGAGTGCAGTACAGCTGTGGACTCCTTGCGTGCAGTACAGCTGTGGACTCCATGAGTGCAGAACAGCTGTGGACTCCATATGTGCCGTACAGCTGTGGATTCCATGCTTGCGGTACAGCTGTGGACTCCATGAGTGCAGTACAGCTGTGGACTCCATGCATGAGGTACAGCTGTGGACTCCATGTGTGACGTACAGTCGTGGACTTCATGAGTGCAGTACAGCTTTAAAGTCCATGAGGGCAGTACAGCAGTGGAGTCCATGAGTGCGGTACAGCTGTGGACTCCATAAGTGCGGTAGTAGCTGTGGATTCCATGAGTGCAGTACAGCTGTGGACTCCAAATGTGCAGTACAGCTGTGGACTACACGAGTGCAGTACAGCTGTGGACTCCATAAGTGCGAAAGTAGCTGTGGATTCCATTAGTGCAGTACAGCTGTGGACTCCAAATGTGCAGTACAGCTGTGGAGTCCATGACTGCAGTACAGCTGTGGACTCCATGAGTGCAGGACAGCTGGGGATTCCATGAGTGCAGTACATCCATGGACTCCGTGAGTGCAGTACAGCTGTGGAATCCATGAGTGCAGTACAGCTGTGGAGTCCATGAATGCAGTACAGCTGTGGACTCCACTTGTGCAGTACAGCTCTGGAGTCCATGAGTGCGGTATAGCTGGGGAGTCCATGAATGCAGTACAGCTGTGGAGTCCATGAGTGCAGTACAGCTGTGGACTCCATGCATGCGGTACAGCGGTGGACTCCATGAGTACAGTACAGCTGTGGACTCAATGCGTACTGTACAACTGTGGACTCCATGTGTGCTGTACAGCTGTGGATTACATGCTTGCGGTACAGCTGTGGACTCCATGAGTGCAGTACAGCTGTGGAGTCCATGAGTGCAGTACAGCTGTGGACTCCTTGTGTGCAGTACAGCTGTGGACTCCATGAGTGCAGAACAGCTGTGGACTCCAAATGTACCATACAGCTGTCGATTCCATGCTTGCGGTACAGCTGTGGACTCCATGAGTGCAGTACAGCTGTGAACTCCATGCATGAGGTACAGCTGCGGACTCCATGTGTGACGTACAGTCGTGGACTTCATGAGTGCAGTACAGCTTTAAAGTCCATGAGTGCAGTACAGCAGTGGAGTCCATGAGTGCGGTACAGCTGCGGACTCCATGAGTGTGGTAGTAGCTGTGGATACCTTGAGTGCAGTACAGTTGCGGACTCCACATGCGCAGTACAGCTGTGGACTACATGAGTGCAGTACAGCTGTGGATTCCATGAGTGCAGTAGTAGCTGTGGAGTCCATGAGTGCAGTACAGCGGTCGACTCCATGCGTACGGTACAGCTGTGGACCCATGAGTGTGGTACAGCTGTGGACTCAATGCATGCTGTTCAACTGTGGACTCCATTTGTGCCATACAGCTGTGGATTCCATGCTTGCGGTACAGCTGTGGACTCCATAAGTGCAGTACAGCTGTGGAGTCCATGAGTGCAGTACAGCTGTGGACTCCTTGCGTGCAGTACAGCTGTGGACTCCATGAGTGCAGAACAGCTGTGGACTCCATATGTACCATACAGCTGTGGATTCCATGCTTGCGGTACAGCTGTGGACTCCATGCATGAGGTACAGCTGCGGACTCCATGTGTGACATACAGTCGTGGACTCCATTTGTGCCATACAGCTGTGGATTCCATGCTTGCGGTACAGCTGTGGACTCCATAAGTGCAGTACAGCTGTGGAGTCCATGAGTGCAGTACAGCTGTGGACTCCTTGTGTGCAGTACAGCTGTGGACTCCATGAGTGCAGAACAGCTGTGGACTCCATATGTACCATACAGCTGTGGATTCCATGCTTGCGGTACAGCTGTGGACTCCATGCATGAGGTACAGCTGCGGACTCCATGTGTGACATACAGTCGTGGACTTCATGTGTGCAGTACAGCTTTTAGTCCATGAGTGCAGTACAGCAGTGGAGTCCATGAGTGCGGTACAGCTGTGGACTCCATGAGTGTGGTAGTAGCTGTGGATACCTTGAGTGCAGTACAGTTGCGGACTCCACATGCGCAGTACAGCTGTGGACTACATGAGTGCAGTACAGCTGTGGATTCCATGAGTGCAGTAGTAGCTGTGGAGTCCATGAGTGCAGTACAGCGGTCGACTCCATGCGTACGGTACAGCTGTGGACCCATGAGTGTGGTACAGCTGTGGACTCAATGCATGCTGTTCAACTGTGGACTCCATTTGTGCCATACAGCTGTGGATTCCATGCTTGCGGTACAGCTGTGGACTCCATAAGTGCAGTACAGCTGTGGAGTCCATGAGTGCAGTACAGCTGTGGACTCCTTGCGTGCAGTACAGCTGTGGACTCCATGAGTGCAGAACAGCTGTGGACTCCATATGTGCCGTACAGCTGTGGATTCCATGCTTGCGGTACAGCTGTGGACTCCATGAGTGCAGTACAGCTGTGGACTCCATGCATGAGGTACAGCTGTGGACTCCATGTGTGACGTACAGTCGTGGACTTCATGAGTGCAGTACAGCTTTAAAGTCCATGAGGGCAGTACAGCAGTGGAGTCCATGAGTGCGGTACAGCTGTGGACTCCATAAGTGCGGTAGTAGCTGTGGATTCCATGAGGGCAGTACAGCTGTGGACTCCAAATGTGCAGTACAGCTGTGGACTACACGAGTGCAGTACAGCTGTGGACTCCATAAGTGCGGTAGTAGCTGTGGATTCCATGAGTGCAGTACATCCATGGACTCCGTGAGTGCAGTACAGCTGTGGAATCCATGAGTGCAGTACAGCTGTGGAGTCCATGAGTGCAGTACAGCTGTGGAGTCCATGAATGCAGTACAGCTGTGGACTCCACTTGTGCAGTACAGCTCTGGAGTCCATGAGTGCCGTATAGCTGGGGAGTCCAAGAATGCAGTACAGCTGTGGAGTCCATGAGTGCAGTACAGCTGTGGACTCCATGCATGCGGTACAGCGGTGGACTCCATGAGTACAGTACAGCTGTGGACTCAATGCGTACTGTACAACTGTGGACTCCATGTGTGCTGTACAGCTGTGGATTACATGCTTGCGGTACAGCTGTGGACTCCATGAGTGCAGTACAGCTGTGGAGTCCATGAGTGCAGTACAGATGTGGACTCCTTGTGTGCAGTACAGCTGTGGACTCCATGAGTGCAGAACAGCTGTGGACTCCATATGTACCATACAGCTGTCGATTCCATGCTTGCGGTACAGCTGTGGACTCCATGAGTGCAGTACAGCTGTGAACTCCATGCATGAGGTACAGTCGTGGACTTCATGAGTGCAGTACAGCTTTAAAGTCCATGAGTGCAGTACAGCAGTGGAGTCCATGAGTGCGGTACAGCTGTGGACTCCATGAGTGTGGTAGTAGCTGTGGATACCTTGAGTGCAGTACAGTTGCGGACTCCACATGTGCAGTACAGCTGTGGACTACATGAGTGCAGTACAGCTGAGGATTCCATGAGTGCGGTAGTAGCTGTGGAGTCCATGAGTGCAGTACAGCTGTGGACTCCATGCGTACGGTACAGCTGTGGACTCCATGAGTGTGGTAGTAGCTGTGGATACCTTGAGTGCAGTACAGTTGCGGACTCCACATGCGCAGTACAGCTGTGGATTCCATGAGTGCAGTAGTAGCTGTGGAGTCCATGAGTGCAGTACAGCTGTCGACTCCATTCGTACGGTACAGCTGTGGACCCATGAGTGTGGTACAGCTGTGGACTCAATGCATGCTGTTCAACTGTGGACTCCATTTGTGCCATACAGCTGTGGATTCCATGCTTGCGGTACAGCTGTGGACTCCATAAGTGCAGTACAGCTGTGGAGTCCATGAGTGCAGTACAGCTGTGGACTCCTTGCGTGCAGTACAGCTGTGGACTCCATGAGTGCAGAACAGCTGTGGACTCCATATGTGCCGTACAGCTGTGGATTCCATGCTTGCGGTACAGCTGTGGACTCCATGAGTGCAGTACAGCTGTGGACTCCATGCATGAGGTACAGCTGCGGACTCCATGTGTGACATACAGTCGTGGACTTCATGAGTGCAGTACAGCTTAAAGTCCATGAGTGCAGTACAGCAGTGGAGTCCATGAGTGCGGTACAGCTGTGGACTCCATGAGTGTGGTAGTAGCTGTGGATACCTTGAGTGCAGTACAGTTGCGGACTCCACATGCGCAGTACAGCTGTGGACTACATGAGTGCAGTACAGCTGTGGATTCCATGAGTGCAGTAGTAGCTGTGGAGTCCATGAGTGCAGTACAGCGGTCGACTCCATGCGTACGGTACAGCTGTGGACCCATGAGTGTGGTACAGCTGTGGACTCAATGCATGCTGTTCAACTGTGGACTCCATTTGTGCCATACAGCTGTGGATTCCATGCTTGCGGTACAGCTGTGGACTCCATAAGTGCAGTACAGCTGTGGAGTCCATGAGTGCAGTACAGCTGTGGACTCCTTGCGTGCAGTACAGCTGTGGACTCCATGAGTGCAGAACAGCTGTGGACTCCATATGTGCCGTACAGCTGTGGATTCCATGCTTGCGGTACAGCTGTGGACTCCATGAGTGCAGTACAGCTGTGGACTCCATGCATGAGGTACAGCTGTGGACTCCATGTGTGACGTACAGTCGTGGACTTCATGAGTGCAGTACAGCTTTAAAGTCCATGAGGGCAGTACAGCAGTGGAGTCCATGAGTGCGGTACAGCTGTGGACTCCATAAGTGCGGTAGTAGCTGTGGATTCCATGAGGGCAGTACAGCTGTGGACTCCAAATGTGCAGTACAGCTGTGGACTACACGAGTGCAGTACAGCTGTGGACTCCATAAGTGCGGTAGTAGCTGTGGATTCCATGAGTGCAGTACATCCATGGACTCCGTGAGTGAGGTACAGCTGTGGAATCCATGAGTGCAGTACAGCTGTGGAGTCCATGAGTGCAGTACAGCTGTGGAGTCCATGAATGCAGTACAGCTGTGGACTCCACTTGTGCAGTACAGCTCTGGAGTCCATGAGTGCCGTATAGCTGGGGAGTCCAAGAATGCAGTACAGCTGTGGAGTCCATGAGTGCAGTACAGCTGTGGACTCCATGCATGCGGTACAGCGGTGGACTCCATGAGTACAGTACAGCTGTGGACTCAATGCGTACTGTACAACTGTGGACTCCATGTGTGCTGTACAGCTGTGGATTACATGCTTGCGGTACAGCTGTGGACTCCATGAGTGCAGTACAGCTGTGGAGTCCATGAGTGCAGTACAGCTGTGGACTCCTTGTGTGCAGTACAGCTGTGGACTCCATGAGTGCAGAACAGCTGTGGACTCCATATGTACCATACAGCTGTCGATTCCATGCTTGCGGTACAGCTGTGGACTCCATGAGTGCAGTACAGCTGTGAACTCCATGCATGAGGTACAGTCGTGGACTTCATGAGTGCAGTACAGCTTTAAAGTCCATGAGTGCAGTACAGCAGTGGAGTCCATGAGTGCGGTACAGCTGTGGACTCCATGAGTGTGGTAGTAGCTGTGGATACCTTGAGTGCAGTACAGTTGCGGACTCCACATGTGCAGTACAGCTGTGGACTACATGAGTGCAGTACAGCTGAGGATTCCATGAGTGCGGTAGTAGCTGTGGAGTCCATGAGTGCAGTACAGCTGTGGACTCCATGCGTACGGTACAGCTGTGGACTCCATGAGTGTGGTAGTAGCTGTGGATACCTTGAGTGCAGTACAGTTGCGGACTCCACATGCGCAGTACAGCTGTGGATTCCATGAGTGCAGTAGTAGCTGTGGAGTCCATGAGTGCAGTACAGCTGTCGACTCCATTCGTACGGTACAGCTGTGGACCCATGAGTGTGGTACAGCTGTGGACTCAATGCATGCTGTTCAACTGTGGACTCCATTTGTGCCATACAGCTGTGGATTCCATGCTTGCGGTACAGCTGTGGACTCCATAAGTGCAGTACAGCTGTGGAGTCCATGAGTGCAGTACAGCTGTGGACTCCTTGCGTGCAGTACAGCTGTGGACTCCATGAGTGCAGAACAGCTGTGGACTCCATATGTGCCGTACAGCTGTGGATTCCATGCTTGCGGTACAGCTGTGGACTCCATGAGTGCAGTACAGCTGTGGACTCCATGCATGAGGTACAGCTGTGGACTCCATGTGTGACGTACAGTCGTGGACTTCATGAGTGCAGTACAGCTTTAAAGTCCATGAGGGCAGTACAGCAGTGGAGTCCATGAGTGCGGTACAGCTGTGGACTCCATAAGTGCGGTAGTAGCTGTGGATTCCATGAGTGCAGTACAGCTGTGGACTCCAAATGTGCAGTACAGCTGTGGACTACACGAGTGCAGTACAGCTGTGGACTCCATAAGTGCGAAAGTAGCTGTGGATTCCATTAGTGCAGTACAGCTGTGGACTCCAAATGTGCAGTACAGCTGTGGAGTCCATGACTGCAGTACAGCTGTGGACTCCATGAGTGCAGGACAGCTGGGGATTCCATGAGTGCAGTACATCCATGGACTCCGTGAGTGCAGTACAGCTGTGGAATCCATGAGTGCAGTACAGCTGTGGAGTCCATGAATGCAGTACAGCTGTGGACTCCACTTGTGCAGTACAGCTCTGGAGTCCATGAGTGCGGTATAGCTGGGGAGTCCATGAATGCAGTACAGCTGTGGAGTCCATGAGTGCAGTACAGCTGTGGACTCCATGCATGCGGTACAGCGGTGGACTCCATGAGTACAGTACAGCTGTGGACTCAATGCGTACTGTACAACTGTGGACTCCATGTGTGCTGTACAGCTGTGGATTACATGCTTGCGGTACAGCTGTGGACTCCATGAGTGCAGTACAGCTGTGGAGTCCATGAGTGCAGTACAGCTGTGGACTCCTTGTGTGCAGTACAGCTGTGGACTCCATGAGTGCAGAACAGCTGTGGACTCCAAATGTACCATACAGCTGTCGATTCCATGCTTGCGGTACAGCTGTGGACTCCATGAGTGCAGTACAGCAGTGAACTCCATGCATGAGGTACAGCTGCGGACTCCATGTGTGACGTACAGTCGTGGACTTCATGAGTGCAGTACAGCTTTAAAGTCCATGAGTGCAGTACAGCAGTGGAGTCCATGAGTGCGGTACAGCTGCGGACTCCATGAGTGTGGTAGTAGCTGTGGATACCTTGAGTGCAGTACAGTTGCGGACTCCACATGTGCAGTACAGCTGTGGACTACATGAGTGCAGTACAGCTGAGGATTCCATGAGTGCGGTAGTAGCTGTGGAGTCCATGAGTGCAGTACAGCTGTCGACTCCATGCGTACGGTACAGCTGTGGACCCATGAGTGTCGTACGGCTGTGGACTCAATGCATGCTGTTCAACTGTGGACTCCATTTGTGCCATACAGCTGTGGATTCCATGCTTGCGGTACAGCTGTGGACTCCATAAGTGCAGTACAGCTGTGGAGTCCATGAGTGCAGTACAGCTGTGGACTCCTTGCGTGCAGTACAGCTGTGGACTCCATGAGTGCAGAACAGCTGTGGACTCCATATGTGCCGTACAGCTGTGGATTCCATGCTTGCGGTACAGCTGTGGACTCCATGAGTGCAGTACAGCTGTGGACTCCATGCATGAGGTACAGCTGTGGACTCCATGTGTGACGTACAGTCGTGGACTTCATGAGTGCAGTACAGCTTTAAAGTCCATGAGGGCAGTACAGCAGTGGAGTCCATGAGTGCGGTACAGCTGTGGACTCCATAAGTGCGGTAGTAGCTGTGGATTCCATGAGTGCAGTACAGCTGTGGACTCCAAATGTGCAGTACAGCTGTGGACTACATGAGTGCAGTACAGCTGTGGACTCCATGAGTGCGGTAGTAGCTGTGGAGTCCATGTGTGAGGTACAGCCATGAACTCCATGAGTGCAGTACATCCGTGGACTCCATGAGTGCAGAACAGCCGTGGACTCTCTGAGCGCAGTACAGCTGTGGAATCCATGAGTGCAGTACAGCTGTGGAGTCCATGAATGCAGTACAGCTGTGGACTCCACTTGTGCAGTACAGCTCTGGAGTCCATGAGTGCGGTATAGCTGGGGAGTCCATGAGTGCAGTACAGCTGTGGAGTCCATGAGTGCAGTACAGCTGTAGACCCAATGCATGCGGTACAGCGGTGGACTCCATGAGTACAGTACAGCTGTGGACTCAATGCGTACTGTACAACTGTGGACTCCATGTGTCCCGTACAGCTGTGGATTACATGCTTGCGGTACAGCTGTGGACTCCATGAGTGCAGTACAGCTGTGGAGTCCATGAGTGCAGTACAGCTGTGGACTCCTTGTGTGCAGTACAGCTGTGGACTCCATGAGTGCTAAACAGCTGAGGACTCCATATGTACCATACAGCTGTGGATTCCATGCTTGCGGTACAGCTGTGGACTCCATGAGTGCAGTACAGCTGTGGACTTCATGCATGAGGTACAGCTGCGGACTCCATGTGTGACATACAGTCGTGGACTTCATGAGTGCAGTACAGCTTAAAGTCCATGAGTGCAGTACAGCAGTGGAGTCCATGAGTGCGGTACAGCTGTGGACTCCATGAGTGTGGTAGTAGCTGTGGATACCTTGAGTGCAGTACAGTTGCGGACTCCACATGCGCAGTACAGCTGTGGACTACATGAGTGCAGTACAGCTGTGGATTCCATGAGTGCAGTAGTAGCTGTGGAGTCCATGAGTGCAGTACAGCTGTCGACTCCATGCGTACGGTACAGCTGTGGACCCATGAGTGTGGTACAGCTGTGGACTCAATGCATGCTGTTCAACTGTGGACTCCATTTGTGCCATACAGCTGTGGATTCCATGCTTGCGGTACAGCTGTGGACTCCATAAGTGCAGTACAGCTGTGGAGTCCATGAGTGCAGTACAGATGTGGACTCCTTGCGTGCAGTACAGCTGTGGACTCCATGAGTGCAGAACAGCTGTGGACTCCATATGTGTCGTACAGCTGTGGATTCCATGCTTGCGGTACAGCTGTGGACTCCATGAGTTCAGTACAGCTGTGGACTCCATGCATGAGGTACAGCTGTGGACTCCATGTGTGACGTACAGAGTGGACTTCATGAGTGCAGTACAGCTTTAAAGTCCATGAGGGCAGTACAGCAGTGGAGTCCATGAGTGCGTTACAGCTGTGGACTCCATAAGTGCGGTAGTAGCTGTGGATTCCATGAGTGCAGTACAGCTGTGGACTCCAAATGTGCAGTACAGCTGTGGAGTCCATGAGTGCAGGACAGCTGGGGATTCCATGAGTGCAGTACATCCATGGACTCCATGAGTGCAGTACAGCTGTGGAATCCATGAGTGCAGTACAGCTGTGGAGTCCATGAATGCAGTACAGCTGTGGACTCCACTTGTGCAGTACAGGTCTGGAGTCCATGAGTGCGGTATAGCTGGGGAGTCCATGAATGCAGTACAGCTGTGGAGTCTATGAGTGCAGTACAGCTGTGGACTCCATGCATGCAGTACAGCGGTGGACTCCATGAGTACAGTACAGCTGTGGACTCAATGTGTACTGTACAACTGTGGACTCCATGTGTGCTGTACAGCTGTGGATTACATGCTTGCGGTACAGCTGTGGACTCCATGAGTGCAGTACAGCTGTGGAGTCCATGAGTGCAGTACAGCTGTGGACTCCTTGTTTGCAGTACAGCTGTGGACTCCATGAGTGCAGAACACCTGTGGACTCCATATGTACCATACAGATGTCGATTCCATGCTTGCGGTACAGCTGTGGACTCCATGAGTGCAGTACAGCTGTGAACTCCATGCATGAGGTACAGCTGCGGACTCCATGTGTGACGTACAGTCGTGGACTTCATGAGTGCAGTACAGCTTTAAAGTCCATGAGTGCAGTACAGCAGTGGAGTCCATGAGTGCGGTACAGCTGTGGACTCCATGAGTGTGGTAGTAGCTGTGGATACCTTGAGTGCAGTACAGTTGCGGACTCCACATGTGCAGTACAGCTGTGGACTACATGAGTGCAGTACAGCTGAGGATTCCATGAGTGCGGTAGTAGCTGTGGAGTCCATGAGTGCAGTACAGCTGTCGACTCCATGTGTACGGTACAGGTGTGGACCCATGAGTGTGGTACGGCTGTGGACTCAATGCATGCTGTTCAACTGTGGACTCCATTTGTGCCATACAGCTGTGGATTCCATGCTTGCGGTACAGCTGTGGACTCCATAAGTGCAGTACAGCTGTGGAGTCCATGAGTGCAGTACAGCTGTGGTCTCCTTGCGTGCAGTACAGCTGTGTACTCCATGAGTGCAGAACAGCTGTGGACTCCATATGTGCCGTACAGCTGTGGATTCCATGCTTGCGGTACAGCTGTGGACTCCATGAGTGCAGTACAGCAGTGGACTCCATGCATGAGGTACAGCTGTGGACTCCATGTGCGACGTACAGTCGTGGACTTCATGAGTGCAGTACAGCTTTAAAGTCCATGAGGGCAGTACAGCAGTGGAGTCCATGAGTGCGGTACAGCTGTGGACTCCATAAGTGCGGTAGTAGCTGTGGATTCCATGAGTGCAGTACAGCTGTGGACTCCAAATGTGCAGTACAGCTGTGGACTACATGAGTGCAGTACAGCTGTGGACTCCATGAGTGCGGTAGTAGCTGTGGAGTCCATGTGTGAGGTACAGCCATGAACTCCATGAGAGCAGTACCACCGTGGACTCCATGAATGCAGAACAGCCGTGGACTCTCTGAGTGCAGTACAGCTGTGGAATGCATGAGTGCAGTACAGCTGTGGCGTCCATGCATATGGTACAGCTGTGGACTCCATGAGTGTGGTACAGCTGTGGACTCCATGTGTGAGGTACAGCCGTGAACTCCATGAGCGCAGTACATCCGTGGACTCCATGAGTGCAGAACAGCTGTGGACTCTCTGAGTGCAGTACAGCCGTGGACTCTATGAGTGCAGTACAGCTGTTGAGTCCATGACTTCAGTACAGCTATGGACTCCACTTGTGCAGTACAGCTGTGTACACCATGAGTGCAATACAGCGCTTGAGTCCATGAGTGCGGTATAGCTGTGGAGTCGATGAGTGCAGTAGAGCTGTTGACTCCATGTGTGTACAGCTGTGGAGCCCATGAGTGCAGTACAGCTGTGGAGTCCATGAGTGCAGTACAGCTGTGGACTCCATGAGTGCAGTATAGCTGTGGACTCCATGCATGAGGTACAGCTGCGGACACCTTGTGTGACGTACAGTCGTGGACTTCATGAGTGCAGTACAGCTTTGGAGTCCATGAGTGTTGTACAGCTGTGGAGTCCATGAGTGCAGTACAGCTGCGGACTCCACTTGTGCAGTACAGGTGTGGACTCCATGAGTGCAGTACAGCTGTGGACTCCGTGAGTGCAGTAGTAGCTGTGGAGTCCATGAGTGCAGTACAGCTGTTGACTCCACATTTGCAGTAAAGCTGTGAACTCTATGAGTGAAGTATAGGTGTGGACTCCATGAGTGCGGTACAGCTGTTGACTCCATGAGTGCAGTACAGCTGTGAACTCCATGCGTGCGGTACAGCTCTGGACTCCATGCTTGTAGTACAGCTGTGGACTCCATGCATGAGGAACAGTCATGGACTCCATGACTGCAGTACAGCTGTGGAGTCCATGAGTGCGGTACAGCTATTGACTCTATGCGTGCGGTATAGCTGTGGACTCCATGCATACCGTACAGCTGTGGACTCCATGTGTGAGGTACAGCTGTTAACTCCATGAGTGCAGTACAGCTGTGGAATCCATGAGTGCAGTACAGCTGTGGAGTCCATGAATGCAGTACAGCTGTGGACTCCACTTGTGCAGTACAGCTCTGGAGTCCATGAGTGCGGTATAGCTGGGGAGTCCATGAGTGCAGTACAGCTGTGGAGTCCATGAGTGCAGTACAGCTGTAGACCCAATGCATGCGGTACAGCGGTGGACTCCATGAGTACAGTACAGCTGTGGACTCAATGCGTACTGTACAACTGTGGACTCCATGTGTGCCGTACAGCTGTGGATTACATGCTTGCGGTACAGCTGTGGACTCCATGAGTGCAGTACAGCTGTGGAGTCCATGAGTGCAGTACAGCTGTGGACTCCTTGTGTGCAGTACAGCTGTGGACTCCATGAGTGCAGAACAGCTGAGGACTCCATATGTACCATACAGCTGTGGATTCCATGCTTGCGGTACAGCTGTGGACTCCATGAGTGCAGTACAGCTGTGGACTCCATGCATGAGGTACAGCTGCGGACTCCATGTGTGACATACAGTTGTGGACTTCATGAGTGCAGTACAGCTTAAAGTCCATGAGTGCAGTACAGCAGTGGAGTCCATGAGTGCGGTACAGCTGTGGACTCCATGAGTGTGGTAATAGCTGTGGATACCTTGAGTGCAGTACAGTTGCGGACTCCACATGTGCAGTACAGCTGAGGACTACATGAGTGCAGTACAGCTGTGGATTCCATGAGTGCGGTAGTAGCTGTGGAGTCCATGAGTGCAGTACAGCTGTCGACTCCATGCGTACGGTACAGCTGTGGACCCATGAGTGTGGTACAGCTGTGGACTCAATGCATGCTGTTCAACTGTGGACTCCATTTGTGCCATACATCTGTGGATTCCATGCTTGCGGTACAGCTGTGGACTCCATAAGTGCAGTACAGCTGTGGTGTCCATGAGTGCAGTACAGATGTGGATTCCTTGCGTGCAGTACAGCTGTGGACTCCATGAGTGCAGAACAGCTGTGGACTCCATATGTGTCGTACAGCTGTGGATTCCATGCTTGCGGTACAGCTGTGGACTCCATGAGTGCAGTACAGCTGTGGACTCCATGCATGAGGTACAGCTGTGGACTCCATGTGTGACGTACAGTCGTGGACTTCATGAGTGCAGTACAGCTTTAAAGTCCATGAGGGCAGTACAGCAGTGGAGTCCATGAGTGCGGTACAGCTGTGGACTCCATAAGTGCGGTAGTAGCTGTGGATTCCATGAGTGCAGTACAGCTGTGGACTCCAAATGTGCAGTACAGCTGTGGACTACACGAGTGCAGTACAGCTGTGGACTCCATAAGTGCGGTAGTAGCTGTGGATTCCATGAGTGCAGTACAGCTGTGGACTCCAAATGTGCAGTACAGCTGTGGAGTCCATGACTGCAGTACAGCTGTGGACTCCATGAGTGCAGGACAGCTGGGGATTCCATGAGTGCAGTACATCCATGGACTCCATGAGTGCAGTACAGCTGTGGAATCCATGAGTGCAGTACAGCTGTGGAGTCCATGAATGCAGTACAGCTGTGGACTCCACTTGTGCAGTACAGGTCTGGAGTCCATGAGTGCGGTATAGCTGGGGAGTCCATGAATGCAGTACAGCTGTGGAGTCCATGAGTGCAGTACAGCTGTGGACTCCATGCATGCGGTACAGCGGTGGACTCCATGAGTACAGTACAGCTGTGGACTCAATGCGTACTGTACAACTGTGGACTCCATGTGTGCTGTACAGCTGTGGATTACATGCTTGCGGTACAGCTGTGGACTCCATGAGTGCAGTACAGCTGTGGAGTCCATGAGTGCAGTACAGCTGTGGACTCCTTGTTTGCAGTACAGCTGTGGACTCCATGAGTGCAGAACAGCTGTGGACTCCATATGTACCATACAGCTGTCGATTCCATGCTTGCGGTACAGCTGTGGACTCCATGAGTGCAGTACAGCTGTGAACTCCATGCATGAGGTACAGCTGCGGACTCCATGTGTGACGTACAGTCGTGGACTTCATGAGTGCAGTACAGCTTTAAAGTCCATGAGTGCAGTACAGCAGTGGAGTCCATGAGTGCGGTACAGCTGTGGACTCCATGAGTGTGGTAGTAGCTGTGGATACCTTGAGTGCAGTACAGTTGCGGACTCCACATGTGCAGTACAGCTGTGGACTACATGAGTGCAGTACAGCTGAGGATTCCATGAGTGCGGTAGTAGCTGTGGAGTCCATGAGTGCAGTACAGCTGTCGACTCCATGTGTACGGTACAGCTGTGGACCCATGAGTGTGGTACGGCTGTGGACTCAATGCATGCTGTTCAACTGTGGACTCCATTTGTGCCATACAGCTGTGGATTCCATGCTTGCGGTACAGCTGTGGACTCCATAAGTGCAGTACAGCTGTGGAGTCCATGAGTGCAGTACAGCTGTGGACTCCTTGCGTGCAGTACAGCTGTGGACTCCATGAGTGCAGAACAGCTGTGGACTCCATATGTGCCGTACAGCTGTGGATTCCATGCTTGCGGTACAGCTGTGGACTCCATGAGTGCAGTACAGCTGTGGACTCCATGCATGAGGTACAGCTGTGGACTCCATGTGTGACGTACAGTCGTGGACTTCATGAGTGCAGTACAGCTTTAAAGTCCATGAGGGCAGTACAGCAGTGGAGTCCATGAGTGCGGTACAGCTGTGGACTCCATAAGTGCGGTAGTAGCTGTGGATTCCATGAGTGCAGTACAGCTGTGGACTCCAAATGTGCAGTACAGCTGTGGACTACATGAGTGCAGTACAGCTGTGGACTCCATGAGTGCGGTAGTAGCTGTGGAGTCCATGTGTGAGGTACAGCCATGAACTCCATGAGTGCAGTACATCCGTGGACTCCATGAGTGCAGAACAGCCGTGGACTCTCTGAGCGCAGTACAGCTGTGGAATCCATGAGTGCAGTACAGCTGTGGAGTCCATGAATGCAGTACAGCTGTGGACTCCACTTGTGCAGTACAGCTCTGGAGTCCATGAGTGCGGTATAGCTGGGGAGTCCATGAGTGCAGTACAGCTGTGGAGTCCATGAGTGCAGTACAGCTGTAGACCCAATGCATGCGGTACAGCGGTGGACTCCATGAGTACAGTACAGCTGTGGACTCAATGCGTACTGTACAACTGTGGACTCCATGTGTCCCGTACAGCTGTGGATTACATGCTTGCGGTACAGCTGTGGACTCCATGAGTGCAGTACAGCTGTGGAGTCCATGAGTGCAGTACAGCTGTGGACTCCTTGTGTGCAGTACAGCTGTGGACTCCATGAGTGCTAAACAGCTGAGGACTCCATATGTACCATACAGCTGTGGATTCCATGCTTGCGGTACAGCTGTGGACTCCATGAGTGCAGTACAGCTGTGGACTTCATGCATGAGGTACAGCTGCGGACTCCATGTGTGACATACAGTCGTGGACTTCATGAGTGCAGTACAGCTTAAAGTCCATGAGTGCAGTACAGCAGTGGAGTCCATGAGTGTGGTAGTAGCTGTGGATACCTTGAGTGCAGTACAGTTGCGGACTCCACATGCGCAGTACAGCTGTGGACTACATGAGTGCAGTACAGCTGTGGATTCCATGAGTGCAGTAGTAGCTGTGGAGTCCATGAGTGCAGTACAGCTGTTGACTCCATGCGTACGGTACAGCTGTGGACTCATGAGTGTGGTATAGCTGTGGACTCAATGCATGCTGTTCAACTGTGGACTCCATTTGTGCCATACAGCTGTGGATTCCATGCTTGCGGTACAGCTGTGGACTCCATAAGTGCAGTACAGCTGTGGAGTCCATGAGTGCAGTACAGATGTGGACTCCTTGCATGCAGTACAGCTGTGGACTCCATGAGTGCAGAACAGCTGTGGACTCCATATGTGTCGTACAGCTGTGGATTCCATGCTTGCGGTACAGCTGTGGACTCCATGAGTTCAGTACAGCTGTGGACTCCATGCATGAGGTACAGCTGTGGACTCCATGTGTGACGTACAGTCGTGGACTTCATGAGTGCAGTACAGCTTTAAAGTCCATGAGGGCAGTACAGCAGTGGAGTCCATGAGTGCGGTACAGCTGTGGACTCCATAAGTGCGGTAGTAGCTGTGGATTCCATGAGTGCAGTACAGCTGTGGACTCCAAATGTGCAGTACAGCTGTGGAGTCCATGAGTGCAGGACAGCTGGGGATTCCATGAGTGCAGTACATCCATGGACTCCATGAGTGCAGTACAGCTGTGGAATCCATGAGTGCAGTACAGCTGTGGAGTCCATGAATGCAGTACAGCTGTTTACTCCACTTGTGCAGTACAGGTCTGGAGTCCATGAGTGCGGTATAGCTGGGGAGTCCACGAATGCAGTACAGCTGTGGAGTCTATGAGTGCAGTACAGCTGTGGACTCCATGCATGCGGTACAGCGGTGGACTCCATGAGTACAGTACAGCTGTGGACTCAATGCGTACTGTACAACTGTGGACTCCATGTGTGCTGTACAGCTGTGGATTACATGCTTGCGGTACAGCTGTGGACTCCATGAGTGCAGTACAGCTGTGGAGTCCATGAGTGCAGTACAGCTGTGGACTCCTTGTTTGCAGTACAGCTGTGGACTCCATGAGTGCAGAACACCTGTGGACTCCATATGTACCATACAGATGTCGATTCCATGCTTGAGGTACAGCTGTGGACTCCATGAGTGCAGTACAGCTGTGAACTCCATGCATGAGGTACAGCTGCGGACTCCATGTGTGACGTACAGTCGTGGACTTCATGAGTGCAGTACAGCTTTAAAGTCCATGAGTGCAGTACAGCAGTGGAGTCCATGAGTGCGGTACAGCTGTGGACTCCATGAGTGTGGTAGTAGCTGTGGATACCTTGAGTGCAGTACAGTTGAGGACTCCACATGTGCAGTACAGCTGTGGACTACATGAGTGCAGTACAGCTGAGGATTCCATGAGTGCGGTAGTAGCTGTGGAGTCCATGAGTGCAGTACAGCTGTCGACTCCATGTGTACGGTACAGCTGTGGACCCATGAGTGTGGTACGGCTGTGGACTCAATGCATGCTGTTCAACTGTGGACTCCATTTGTGCCATACAGCTGTGGATTCCATGCTTGCGGTACAGCTGTGGACTCCATAAGTGCAGTACAGCTGTGGAGTCCATGAGTGCAGTACAGCTGTGGTCTCCTTGCGTGCAGTACAGCTGTGTACTCCATGAGTGCAGAACAGCTGTGGACTCCATATGTGCCGTACAGCTGTGGATTCCATGCTTGCGGTACAGCTGTGGACTCCATGAGTGCAGTACAGCAGTGGACTCCATGCATGAGGTACAGCTGTGGACTCCATGTGCGACGTACAGTCGTGGACTTCATGAGTGCAGTACAGCTTTAAAGTCCATGAGGGCAGTACAGCAGTGGAGTCCATGAGTGCGGTACAGCTGTGGACTCCATAAGTGCGGTAGTAGCTGTGGATTCCATGAGTGCAGTACAGCTGTGGACTCCAAATGTGCAGTACAGCTGTGGACTACATGAGTGCAGTACAGCTGTGGACTCCATGAGTGCGGTAGTAGCTGTGGAGTCCATGTGTGAGGTACAGCCATGAACTCCATGAGAGCAGTACCACCGTGGACTCCATGAATGCAGAACAGCCGTGGACTCTCTGAGTGCAGTACAGCTGTGGAATGCATGAGTGCAGTACAGCTGTGGCGTCCATGCATATGGTACAGCTGTGGACTCCATGAGTGTGGTACAGCTGTGGACTCCATGTGTGAGGTACAGCCGTGAACTCCATGAGCGCAGTACATCCGTGGACTCCATGAGTGCAGAACAGCTGTGGACTCTCTGAGTGCAGTACAGCCGTGGACTCTATGAGTGCAGTACAGCTGTTGAGTCCATGACTTCAGTACAGCTATGGACTCCACTTGTGCAGTACAGCTGTGTACACCATGAGTGCAATACAGTGCTTGAGTCCATGAGTGCGGTATAGCTGTGGAGTCGATGAGTGCAGTAGAGCTGTTGACTCCATGTGTGTACAGCTGTGGAGTCCATGAGTGCAGTACAGCTGTGGAGTCCATGAGTGCAGTACAGCTGTGGACTCCATGAGTGCAGTACAGCTGTGGACTCCATGCATGAGGTACAGCTGCGGACACCTTGTGTGACGTACAGTCGTGGACTTCATGAGTGCAGTACAGCTTTGGAGTCCATGAGTGTTGTACAGCTGTGGAGTCCATGAGTGCAGTACAGCTGCGGACTCCACTTGTGCAGTACAGGTGTGGACTCCATGAGTGCAGTACAGCTGTGGACTCCGTGAGTGCAGTAGTAGCTGTGGAGTCCATGAGTGCAGTACAGCTGTTGACTCCACATTTGCAGTAAAGCTGTGAACTCTATGAGTGAAGTATAGGTGTGGACTCCATGAGTGCGGTACAGCTGTTGACTCCATGAGTGCAGTACAGCTGTGAACTCCATGCGTGCGGTACAGCTCTGGACTCCATGCTTGTAGTACAGCTGTGGACTCCATGCATGAGGAACAGTCATGGACTCCATGACTGCAGTACAGCTGTGGAGTCCATGAGTGCGGTACAGCTATTGGACTCTATGCGTGCGGTATAGCTGTGGACTCCATGCATACCGTACAGCTGTGGACTCCATGTGTGAGGTACAGCTGTTAACTCCATGAGTGCAGTACAGCTGTGGAATCCATGAGTGCAGTACAGCTGTGGAGTCCATGAATGCAGTACAGCTGTGGACTCCACTTGTGCAGTACAGCTCTGGAGTCCATGAGTGCGGTATAGCTGGGGAGTCCATGAGTGCAGTACAGCTGTGGAGTCCATGAGTGCAGTACAGCTGTAGACCCAATGCATGTGGTACAGCGGTGGACTCCATGAGTACAGTACAGCTGTGGACTCAATGCGTACTGTACAACTGTGGACTCCATGTGTGCCGTACAGCTGTGGATTACATGCTTGCGGTACAGCTGTGGACTCCATGAGTGCAGTACAGCTGTGGAGTCCATGAGTGCAGTACAGCTGTGGACTCCTTGTGTGCAGTACAGCTGTGGACTCCATGAGTGCAGAACAGCTGAGGACTCCATATGTACCATACAGCTGTGGATTCCATGCTTGCGGTACAGCTGTGGACTCCATGAGTGCAGTACAGCTGTGGACTCCATGCATGAGGTACAGCTGCGGACTCCATGTGTGACATACAGTCGTGGACTTCATGAGTGCAGTACAGCTTAAAGTCCATGAGTGCAGTACAGCAGTGGAGTCCATGAGTGCGGTACAGCTGTGGACTCCATGAGTGTGGTAGTAGCTGTGGATACCTTGAGTGCAGTACAGTTGCGGACTCCACATGCGCAGTACAGCTGTGGACTACATGAATGCAGTACAGCTGTGGATTCCATGAGTGCAGTAGTAGCTGTGGAGTCCATGAGTGCAGTACAGCTGTCGACTCCATGCGTACGGTACAGCTGTGGACCCATGAGTGTGGTACAGCTGTGGACTCAATGCATGCTGTTCAACTGTGGACTCCATTTGTGCCATACAGCTGTGGATTCCATGCTTGCGGTACAGCTGTGGACTCCATAAGTGCAGTACAGCTGTGGTGTCCATGAGTGCAGTACAGATGTGGACTCCTTGCGTGCAGTACAGCTGTGGACTCCATGAGTGCAGAACAGCTGTGGACTCCATATGTGTCGTACAGCTGTGGATTCCATGCTTGCGGTACAGCTGTGGACTCCATGAGTGCAGTACAGCTGTGGACTCCATGCATGAGGTACAGCTGTGGACTCCATGTGTGACGTACAGTCGTGGACTTCATGAGTGCAGTACAGCTTTAAAGTCCATGAGGGCAGTACAGCAGTGGAGTCCATGAGTGCGGTACAGCTGTGGACTCCATAAGTGCGGTAGTAGCTGTGGATTCCATGAGTGCAGTACAGCTGTGGACTCCAAATGTGCAGTACAGCTGTGGACTACACGAGTGCAGTACAGCTGTGGACTCCATAAGTGCGGTAGTAGCTGTGGATTCCATGAGTGCAGTACAGCTGTGGACTCCAAATGTGCAGTACAGCTGTGGAGTCCATGACTGCAGTACAGCTGTGGACTCCATGAGTGCAGGACAGCTGGGGATTCCATGAGTTCAGTACATCCATGGACTCCATGAGTGCAGTACAGCTGTGGAATCCATGAGTGCAGTACAGCTGTGGAGTCCATGAATGCAGTACAGCTGTGGACTCCACTTGTGCAGTACAGGTCTGGAGTCCATGAGTGCGGTATAGCTGGGGAGTCCATGAATGCAGTACAGCTGTGGAGTCCATGAGTGCAGTACAGCTGTGGACTCCATGCATGCGGTACAGCGGTGGACTCCATGAGTACAGTACAGCTGTGGACTCAATGCGTACTGTAAAACTGTGGACTCCATGTGTGCTGTACAGCTGTGGATTACATGCTTGCGGTACAGCTGTGGACTCCATGAGTGCAGTACAGCTGTGGAGTCCATGAGTGCAGTACAGCTGTGGACTCCTTGTTTGCAGTACAGCTGTGGACTCCATGAGTGCAGAACAGCTGTGGACTCCATATGTACCATACAGCTGTCGATTCCATGCTTGCGGTACAGCTGTGGACTCCATGAGTGCAGTACAGCTGTGAACTCCATGCATGAGGTACAGCTGCGGACTCCATGTGTGACGTACAGTCGTGGACTTCATGAGTGCAGTACAGCTTTAAAGTCCATGAGTGCAGTACAGCAGTGGAGTCCATGAGTGCGGTACAGCTGTGGACTCCATGAGTGTGGTAGTAGCTGTGGATACCTTGAGTGCAGTACAGTTGCGGACTCCACATGTGCAGTACAGCTGTGGACTACATGAGTGCAGTACAGCTGTCGACTCCATGTGTACGGTACAGCTGTGGACCCATGAGTGTGGTACGGCTGTGGACTCAATGCATGCTGTTCAACTGTGGACTCCATTTGTGCCATACAGCTGTGGATTCCATGCTTGCGGTACAGCTGTGGACTCCATAAGTGCAGTACAGCTGTGGAGTCCATGAGTGCAGTACAGTTGTGGTCTCCTTGCGTGCAGTACAGCTGTGGACTCCATGAGTGCAGAACAGCTGTGGACTCCATATGTGCCGTACAGCTGTGGATTCCATGCTTGCGGTACAGCTGTGGACTCCATGAGTGCAGTACAGCAGTGGACTCCATGCATGAGGTACAGCTGTGGACTCCATGTGCGACGTACAGTCGTGGACTTCATGAGTGCAGTACAGCTTTAAAGTCCATGAGGGCAGTACAGCAGTGGAGTCCATGAGTGCGGTACAGCTGTGGACTCCATAAGTGCGGTAGTAGCTGTGGATTCCATGAGTGCAGTACAGCTGTGGACTCCAAATGTGCAGTACAGCTGTGGACTACATGAGTGCAGTACAGCTGTGGACTCCATGAGTGCGGTAGTAGCTGTGGAGTCCATGTGTGAGGTACAGCCATGAACTCTATGAGTGCAGTACCACCGTGGACTCCATGAGTGCAGAACAGCCGTGGACTCTCTGAGTGCAGTACAGCTGTGGAATGCATGAGTGCAGTACAGCTGTGGCGTCCATGCATATGGTACAGCTGTGGACTCCATGAGTGTGGTACAGCTGTGGACTCCATGTGTGAGGTACAGCCGTGAACTCCATGAGCGCAGTACATCCGTGGACTCCATGAGTGCAGAACAGCTGTGGACTCTCTGAGTGCAGTACAGCCGTGGACTCTATGAGTGCAGTACAGCTGTTGAGTCCATGACTTCAGTACAGCTATGGACTCCACTTGTGCAGTACAGCTGTGTACACCATGAGTGCAATACAGCGCTTGAGTCCATGAGTGCGGTATAGCTGTGGAGTCGATGAGTGCAGTAGAGCTGTTGACTCCATGTGTGTACAGCTGTGGAGTCCATGAGTGCAGTACAGCTGTGGAGTCCATGAGTGCAGTACAGCTGTGGACTCCATGAGTGCAGTACAGCTGTGGACTCCATGCATGAGGTACAGCTGCGGACACCTTGTGTGACGTACAGTCGTGGACTTCATGAGTGCAGTACAGCTTTGGAGTCCATGAGTGTTAGTACAGCTGTGGAGTCCATGAGTGCAGTACAGCTGCGGACTCCACTTGTGCAGTACAGGTGTGGACTCCATGAGTGCAGTACAGCTGTGGACTCCGTGAGTGCAGTAGTAGCTGTGGAGTCCATGAGTGCAGTACAGCTGTTGACTCCATGAGTGCAGTACAGCTGTGAACTCCATGCGTGCGGTACAGCTCTGGACTCCATGCTTGTAGTACAGCTGTGGACTCCATGCATGAGGAACAGTCATGGACTCCATGACTGCAGTACAGCTGTGGAGTCCATGAGTGCGGTACAGCTATTGACTCTATGCGTGCGGTATAGCTGTGGACTCCATGCATACCGTACAGCTGTGGAGTCCATGTGTGAGGTACAGCTGTTAACTCCATTAGTGCAGTACATCTGTGGACTCCATAAGTGCAGAACAGCCGTGGACTCTATGAGTGCAGTACAGCTGTGGAATCCATGAGTGCAGTACAGCTGTGGAGTCCATGACTGCAGTACAGCTGTGGACTCCATGGGTGTGGTACAGCTCTTGAGTCCATGAGTTCGGTATAGCTGTGGAGTCCAGGAGTGCAGTAGAGCTGTTGACTCCATGTGTACGGTACAGCTGTGTACTCCATGCATGAGGTACAGCTGAGGATTTCATGTGTGACGTACAGTCATGGACTTCATGAGTGCAGAACAGCTTTGGAGTCCATGAGTGCAGTACAGATGTGGAGTCCATGAGTGCAGAACAGCTGTGGAGTCCATGAGTGCAGTACAGCTTTGGACTCCATGTGTGTACAGCTGTGGACTCCATGAGTGTGGTACAGCTGTGGACTCCATGTGTGAGGTACAGCCGTGAACTCCATGAGTGCAGTAAATTCGTGGACTCCATGAGTGCAGAACAGCCGTGGACTCTATGAGTGCAGTACAGCCATGAACTTCATGAGTGCAGTACATCCGTGGACTCCATGAGTGCAGAACAGCCGTGGACTCTCTGAGTGCAGTACAGCTGTGGAATCCATGAGTGCAGTACAGCTGTGGAGTCCATGCGTACGGTACAGCTGTGGACTCCATGAGTGTGGTACAGCTGTGGACTCCATGTGTGAGGTACAGCCGTGAACTCCATGAGCGCAGTACTTCCGTGGACTCCATGAGTGCAGTACAGCTGTGGACTCCATGCATGAGGTACAGCTGCGGACACCTTGTGTGACGTAGTCGTGGACTTCATGAGTGCAGTACAGCTTTGGAGTCCATGAGTGTTGTACAGCTGTGGAGTCCATGAGTGCAGTACAGCTGCGGACTCCATGAGTGCAGTACAGCTGTGGACTCCATGCATGAGGTACAGCTGCGGACACCTTGTGTGACGTACAGTCGTGGACTTCATGAGTGCAGTACAGCTTTGGAGTCCATGAGTGCAGTACAGCTGTGGACTCCACTTGTGCAGTACAGGTGTGGACTCCATGAGTGCAGTACAGCTGTTGACTCCACATTTGCAGTAAAGCTGTGAACTCTATGAGTGCAGTACAGCTGTGGACTCCATGAGTGCGGTACAGCTGTTGACTCCATGAGTGCAGTACAGCTGTGAACTCCATGCGTGCGGTACAGCTCTGGACTCCATGCTTGTAGTACAGCTGTGGACTCCATGCATGAGGAACAGTCATGGACTCCATGACTGCAGTACAGCTGTGGAGTCCATGAGTGCGGTACAGCTATTGACTCTATGCGTGCGGTATAGCTGTGGACTCCATGCATACCGTACAGCTGTGGACTCCATGTGTGAGGTACAGCTGTTAACTCCATGAGTGCAGTACATCTGTGGACTCCATGAGTGCAGAACAGCCGTGGACTCTATGAGTGCAGTACAGCTGTGGAATCCATGAGTGCAGTACAGCTGTGGAGTCCATGACTACACTACAGCTGTGGACTCCATGGGTGTGGTACAGCTCTTGAGTCCATGAGTTCGGTATAGCTGTGGAGTCCAGGAGTGCAGTAGAGCTGTTGACTCCATGTGTACGGTACAGCTGTGTACTCCATGCATGAGGTACAGCTGTGGATTTCATGTGTGACGTACAGTCGTGGACTTCATGAGTGCAGAACAGCTTTGGAGTCCATGAGCGCAGTACAGATGTGGAGTCCATGAGTGCAGTACAGCTGTGGAGTCCATGAGTGCAGTACAGCTTTGGACTCCATGTGTGTACAGCTGTGGACTCCATGAGTGTGGTACAGCTGTGGACTCCATGTGTGAGGTACAGCCGTGAACTCCATGAGTGCAGCACATTCGTGGACTCCATGAGTGCAGTACAGCTGTGGACTCCATGCATGAGGTACAGCTGCGGACACCTTGTGTGACGTAGTCGTGGACTTCATGAGTGCAGTACAGCTTTGGAGTCCATGAGTGTTGTACAGCTGTGGAGTCCATGAGTGCAGTACAGCTGCGGACTCCATGAGTGCAGTACAGCTGTGGACTCCATGCATGAGGTACAGCTGCGGACACCTTGTGTGACGTACAGTCGTGGACTTCATGAGTGCAGTACAGCTTTGGAGTCCATGAGTGCAGTACAGCTGTGGACTCCACTTGTGCAGTACAGGTGTGGACTCCATGAGTGCAGTACAGCTGTTGACTCCACATTTGCAGTAAAGCTGTGAACTCCATGAGTGCAGTACAGCTGTGGACTCCATGAGTGCGGTACAGCTGTTGACTCCATGAGTGCAGTACAGCTGTGAACTCCATGCGTGCGGTACAGCTCTGGACTCCATGCTTGTAGTACAGCTGTGGACTCCATGCATGAGGAACAGTCATGGACTCCATGACTGCAGTACAGCTGTGGAGTCCATGAGTGCAGTACAGCTATTGACTCTATGCGTGCGGTATAGCTGTGGACTCCATGCATACCGTACAGCTGTGGACTCCATGTGTGAGGTACAGCTGTTAACTCCATGAGTGCAGTACATCTGTGGACTCCATGAGTGCAGAACAGCCGTGGACTCTATGAGTGCAGTACAGCTGTGGAATCCATGAGTGCAGTACAGCTGTGGAGTCCATGACTACACTACAGCTGTGGACTCCATGGGTGTGGTACAGCTCTTGAGTCCATGAGTTCGGTATAGCTGTGGAGTCCAGGAGTGCAGTAGAGCTGTTGACTCCATGTGTACGGTACAGCTGTGTACTCCATGCATGAGGTACAGCTGTGGATTTCATGTGTGACGTACAGTCGTGGACTTCATGAGTGCAGAACAGCTTTGGAGTCCATGAGCGCAGTACAGATGTGGAGTCCATGAGTGCAGTACAGCTGTGGAGTCCATGAGTGCAGTACAGCTTTGGACTCCATGTGTGTACAGCTGTGGACTCCATGAGTGTGGTACAGCTGTGGACTCCATGTGTGAGGTACAGCCGTGAACTCCATGAGTGCAGCAAATTCGTGGACTCCATGAGTGCAGTACAGCTGTGGACTCCATGCATGAGGTACAGCTGCGGACACCTTGTGTGACGTAGTCGTGGACTTCATGAGTGCAGTACAGCTTTGGAGTCCATGAGTGTTGTACAGCTGTGGAGTCCATGAGTGCAGTACAGCTGCGGACTCCATGAGTGCAGTACAGCTGTGGACTCCATGCATGAGGTACAGCTGCGGACACCTTGTGTGACGTACAGTCGTGGACTTCATGAGTGCAGTACAGCTTTGGAGTCCATGAGTGCAGTACAGCTGTGGACTCCACTTGTGCAGTACAGGTGTGGACTCCATGAGTGCAGTACAGCTGTTGACTCCACATTTGCAGTAAAGCTGTGAACTCTATGAGTGCAGTACAGCTGTGGACTCCATGAGTGCGGTACAGCTGTTGACTCCATGAGTGCAGTACAGCTGTGAACTCCATGCGTGCGGTACAGCTCTGGACTCCATGCTTGTAGTACAGCTGTGGACTCCATGCATGAGGAACAGTCATGGACTCCATGACTGCAGTACAGCTGTGGAGTCCATGAGTGCGGTACAGCTATTGACTCTATGCGTGCGGTATAGCTGTGGACTCCATGCATACCGTACAGCTGTGGACTCCATGTGTGAGGTACAGCTGTTAACTCCATGAGTGCAGTACATCTGTGGACTCCATGAGTGCAGAACAGCCGTGGACTCTATGAGTGCAGTACAGCTGTGGAATCCATGAGTGCAGTACAGCTGTGGAGTCCATGACTACACTACAGCTGTGGACTCCATGGGTGTGGTACAGCTCTTGAGTCCATGAGTTCGGTATAGCTGTGGAGTCCAGGAGTGCAGTAGAGCTGTTGACTCCATGTGTACGGTACAGCTGTGTACTCCATGCATGAGGTACAGCTGTGGATTTCATGTGTGACGTACAGTCGTGGACTTCATGAGTGCAGAACAGCTTTGGAGTCCATGAGCGCAGTACAGATGTGGAGTCCATGAGTGCAGTACAGCTGTGGAGTCCATGAGTGCAGTACAGCTTTGGACTCCATGTGTGTACAGCTGTGTACTCCATGAGTGTGGTACAGCTGTGGACTCCATGTGTGAGGTACAGCCGTGAACTCCATGAGTGCAGCAAATTCGTGGACTCCATGAGTGCAGAACAGCCATGGACTCTATGAGTGCAGTACAGCCATGAACTTCATGAGTGCAGTACATCCGTGGACTCCATGAGTGCAGAACAGCCGTGGACTCTCTGATTGCAGTACAGCTGTGGAAACCATGAGTGCAGTACAGCTGTGGAGTCCATGCGTACGGTTTAGCTGTGGACTCCATGAGTGTGGTACAGCTGTGGACTCCATGTGTGAGGTACAGCCATGAACTCCATGAGCGCAGTACTTCCGTGGACTCCATGAGTGCAGAACAGCTGTGGACTCTCTGAGTACAGTACAGCTGTGGACCCTATGAGTGCAGTACAGCTGTTGAGTCCATGACTTCAGTACAGCTAGGGACTCCACTTGTGCAGGACAGCTGTGTACTCCATAAGTGCAATACAGTGCTTGAGTCCATGAGTGCGGTATAGCTGTGGAGTCGATGAGTGCAGTAGAGCTGTTGACTCCATGTGTGTACAGCTGTGGAGTCCATGAGTGCAGTACAGCTGTGGAGTCCATGAGTGCAGTACAGCTGTGGACTCCATGCATGAGGTACAGCTGCGGACTCCATGTGTGACGTACAGTCGTGGACTTCATGAGTGCAGTACCGCTTTGGAGTCCATGAGTGCAGTACAGCTGTGGAGTCCATGAGTGCAGTACAGCTGCGGACTCCACTTGTGCAGTACAGGTGTGGACTCCATGAGTGCAGTACAGCTGTGGACTCCACATTTGCAGTAAAGCTGTGAACTCCATGAGTGCAGTACAGCTGTGGACTCCATGAGTGCGGTACAGCTGTTAACTCCATGAGTGCAGTACAGCTGTGGACTCCATGCGTGCAGTACAGCTCTGGACTCCATGATTGTAGTACAGCTGTGGACTCCATGCATGAGGAACAGTCATGGACTCCATGACTGCAGTACAGCTGTGGAGTCCATGAGTGCAGTACAGCTATGGACTCCATGAGTGCGGTACAGCTATTGACTCAATCCGTGCGGTATAACTGTGGACTCCATGCATACCGTACAGCTGTGGACTCCATGTGTGAGGTACAGCTGTTAACTCCTTCAGTGCAGTACATCTGTGGACTCCATGAGTGCAGAAGAGCCGTGGACTCTATGAATGCAGTACAGCTGTGGAATCCATGAGTGCAGTACAGCTGTGGAGTCCATGACTGCAGTACAGCTGTGGACTCCATGGGTGTGGTACAGCTCTGGAGTCCATGAGTGCGGTATAGCTGTGGAGTCCATGAGTGCAGTAGAGCTGTTGATTCCATGTGTACGGTATAGCTGTGTACTCCATGCACGAGGTACAGCTGCGGATTTCATGTGTGACATACAGTCGTGGACTTCATGAGTGCAGAACAGCTTTGGAGTCCATGAGTGCAGTACAGATGTGGAGTCCATGAGTGCAGTACAGCTGTGGAGTCCATGAGTGCAGTACAGCTTTGGACTCCATGTGTGAGGTACAGCCGTGAACTCCATGAGAGCAGTACATTTGTGTTCTCCATGACTGCAGAACAGCCATGGACTCTATGAGTGCAGTACAGCTCTGGACTCCATGAGTGTGGTACAGCTGTGGATTCCATGAGTGCAGTACAGGTGTGGGATCCGCGTGTGTTGTAAAACTGTGGACTCCATGAGTGCAGTACCGCTGTGGACTCCATGTGTAAGGTACAGCCGTGGAGTCCATGACTGCAGTACAGCTGTGGACTCCATGAGTGCAGGACAGCTGGGGATTCCATGAGTGCAGTACATCCATGGACTCCGTGAGTGCAGTACAGCTGTGGAATCCATGAGTGCAGTACAGCTGTGGAGTCCATGAATGCAGTACAGCTGTGAAGTCCATGAGTGCAGTACAGCTGTAGACCCAATGCATGCGGTACAGCGGTGGACTCCATGAGTACAGTACAGCTGTGGACTCAATGCGTACTGTACAACTGTGGACTCCATGTGTGCCGTACAGCTGTGGATTACATGCTTGCAGTACAGCTGTGGAGTCCATGAGTGCAGTACAGCTGTGGAGTCCATGAGCGCAGTACAGCTGTGGACTCCATGAGTGCAGAACAGCTGTGGACTCCATATGTACCATACATCTGTGGATTCCATGCTTGCGGTACAGCTGTGGACTCCATGAGTGCAGTACAGCTGTGGACTCCATGCATGAGGTACAGCTGTGGACTCCATGTGTGACATACAGTCGTGGACTTCATGAGTGCAGTACAGCTTAAAGTCCATGAGTGCAGTACAGCAGTGGAGTCCATGAGTGCGGTACAGCTGTGGACTCCATGAGTGTGGTAGTAGCTGTGGATACCTTGAGTGCAGTACAGTTGCGGACTCCACATGTGCAGTACAGCTGTGGACTACATGAGTGCAGTACAGCTGTGGATTCCATGAGTGCGGTAGTAGCTGTGGAGTCCATGAGTGCAGTACAGCTGTCGACTCCATGCGTACGGTACAGCTGTGGACCCATGAGTGTGGTACAGCTGTGGACTCAATGCATGCTGTTCAACTGTGGACTCCATTTGTGCAATACAGCTGTGGATTCCATGCTTGCGGTACAGCTGTGGACTCCATAAGTGCAGTACAGCGGTGGAGTCCATGAGTGCAGTACAGCTGTGGACTCCTTGCGTGCAGTACAGCTGTGGACTCCATGGGGCAGATTTACAACTTCTGGCGCATCCCTGCAAATCAGCAGGGATGCGCCAGAATAGTTGCGACACGCAATTCTCTCTGCGCCACCACGGAAGCGCCGCATTTACAATGTGGCGCACCGTGGCGCAAGGAAAGGCCGATGCGTGTCGCATCCTGTGGCGCTAGGGCGGCGCATTGCTGGAGTCGTGTCGCAAGCGCGACGCAACTCCAGCAATGCTCGTGGGCCGCCCATACCTAACGTGGTGCGCCACTCCTTACGCCTGCTTGAAGCAGGCGTAAGGATTCGTCGCAGCGGCGTCGGAAAAGTGACTCAGTGAAATCTTGTAGATTTCACTGCGTCACTTGTACGAGGCATTCCTTCGACGGAACGCCCACCCTGCGGAGGAACGCCCACATGAAACCTGACGCAGGTTTCATGTGGCGCAGGGCTTTACAACGTGACGCATCTCCCTAGATGCGTCACGTTGTAAATAATGCGCAACGTGGCGCATGGTTTACGTCGCCGCTGCGTCACAAAAGTGACGCAACGGCGGCGCAAAAGTGGCGCAAGGGGCTTGTAAATCTGCCCCCATGAGTGCAGAACAAGTGTGGACTCCATATGTGCCGTACAGCTGTGGATTCCATGCTTGCGGTACAGCTGTGGACTCCATGAGTGCAGTACAGCTGTGGACTCCATGCATGAGGTACAGCTGTGGACTCCATGTGTGACGTACAGTCATGGACTTCATGAGTGCAGTACAGCTTTAAAGTCCATGAGGGCAGTACAGCAGTGGAGTCCATGAGTGCGGTACAGCTGTGGACTCCATAAGTGCGGTAGTAGCTGTGGATTCCATGAGTGCAGTACAGCTGTGGACTCCAAATGTGCAGTACAGCTGTGGACTACATGAGTGCAGTACAGCTGTGGACTCCATAAGTGCGGTAGTAGCTGTGGATTCCATGAGTGCAGTACAGCTGTGGACTCCAAATGTGCAGTACAGCTGTGGAGTCCATGACTGCAGTACAGCTGTGGACTCCATGAGTGCAGGACAGCTGGGGATTCAATGAGTGCAGTATATCCATGGACTCCGTGAGTGCAGTACAGCTGTGGAATCCATGAGTGCAGTACAGCTGTGGAGTCCATGAATGCAGTACAGCTGTGGACTCCACTTCTGCAGTACAGCTCTGGAGTCCATGAGTGCGGTATAGCTGGGGAGTCCATGAGTGCAGTACAGCTGTGGAGTCCATGACTGCAGTACAGCTATGGACTCCATGAGTGCAGGACAGCTGGGGATTCCATGAGTGCAGTACATCCATGGACTCCGTGAGTGCAGTACAGCTGTGGAATCCATGAGTGCAGTACAGCTGTGGAGTCCATGAATGCAGTACAGCTGTGGACTCCACTTGTGCAGTACAGCTCTGGAGTCCATAAGTGTGGTATAGCTGGGGAGTCCATGAGTGCAGTACAGCTGTGGAGTCCATGAGTGCAGTACAGCTGTAGACCCAATGCATGCGGTACAGCTGTGGACTCCATAAGTGCAGTACAGCTGTGGAGTCCATGAGTGCAGTACAGCTGTGGACTCCTTGCGTGCAGTACAGCTGTGGACTCCATGAGTGCAGAACAGCTGTGGACTCCATATGTGCCGTACAGCTGTGGATTCCATGCTTGCGGTACAGCTGTGGACTCCATGAGTGCAGTACAGCTGTGGACTCCATGCATGAGGTACAGCTGTGGACTCCATGTGTGACGTACAGTCGTGGACTTCATGAGTGCAGTACAGCTTTAAAGTCCATGAGGGCAGTACAGCAGTGGAGTCCATGAGTGCGGTACAGCTGTGGAATCCATAAGTGCGGTAGTAGCTGTGGATTCCATGAGTGCAGTACAGCTGTGGACTCCAAATGTGCAGTACAGCTGTGGACTACATGAGTGCAGTACAGCTGTGGACTCCATAAGTGCGGTAGTAGCTGTGGATTCCATGAGTGCAGTACAGCTGTGGACTCCAAATGTGCAGTACAGCTGTGGAGTCCATGACTGCAGTACAGCTGTGGACTCCATGAGTGCAGGACAGCTGGGGATTCCATGAATGCAGTACATCCATGGACTCCGTGAGTGCAGTACAGCTGTGGAATCCATGAGTGCAGTACAGCTGTGGAGTCCTTGAATGCAGTACAGCTGTGGACTCCACTTGTGCAGTACAGCTCTGGAGTCCATGAGTGCGGTATAGCTGGGGAGTCCATGAGTGCAGTACAGCTGTGGAGTCCATGAGTGCAGTACAGCTGTGGACTCCATGCATGCGGTACAGCAGTGGACTCCATGAGTACAGTACAGCTGTGGACTCAATGCGTACTGTACAACTGTGGACTCCATGTGTGCTGTACAGCTGTGGATTACATGCTTGCGGTACAGCTGTGGACTCCATGAGTGCAGTACAGCTGTGGAGTCCATGAGTGCAGTACAGCTGTGGACTCGTTGTGTGCAGTACAGCTGTGGACTCCATGAGTGCAGAACAGCTGTGGACTCCATATGTACCATACAGCTGTGGATTCCATGCTTGCGGTACAGCTGTGGACTCCATGAGTGCAGTACAGCTGTGATCTCCATGCATGAGGTACAGCTGCGGACTCCATGTGTGACGTACAGTCGTGGACTTCATGAGTGCAGTACAGCTTTAAATCCATGAGTGCAGTACAGCAGTGGAGTCCATGAGTGCGGTACAGCTGTGGACTCCATGAGTGTGGTAGTAGCTGTGGATACCTTGAGTGCAGTACAGTTGCGGACTCCACATGTGCAGTACAGCTGTGGACTACATGAGTGCAGTACAGCTGTGGATTCCATGAGTGCGGTAGTAGCTGTGGAGTCCATGAGTGCAGTACAGCTGTCGACTCCATGCGTACGGTACAGCTGTGGACCCATGAGTGTGGTACAGCTGTGGACTCAATGCATGCTGTTCAACTGTGGACTCCATTTGTGCCATACAGCTGTGGATTCAAGCTTGTGGTACAGCTGTGGACTCCATAAGTGCAGTACAGCTGTGGAGTCCATGAGTGCAGTACAGCTGGGACTCCTTGCGTGCAGTACAGCTGTGGACTCCATGAGTGCAGAACAGCTGTGGACTCCATATGTGCCGTACAGCTGTGGATTCCATGCTTGCGGTACAGCTGTGGACTCCATGAGTGCAGTACAGCTGTGGACTCCATGCATGAGGTACAGCTGTGGACTCCATGTGTGACGTACAGTCGTGGACTTCATGAGTGCAGTACAGCTTTAAAGTCCATGAGGGCAGTACAGCAGTGGAGTCCATGAGTGCGGTACAGCTGTGGACTCCATAAGTGCGGTAGTAGCTGTGGATTCCATGAGTGCAGTACAGCTGTGGACTCCAAATGTGCAGTACAGCTGTGGACTCCATAAGTGCGGTAGTAGCTGTGGATTCCATGAGTGCAGTACAGCTGTGGACTCCAAATGTGCAGTACAGCTGTGGAGTCCATGACTGCAGTACAGCTGTGGACTCCATGAGTGCAGGACAGCTGGGGATTCCATGAGTGCAGTACATCCATGGACTCTGTGAGTGCAGTACAGCTGTGGAATCCATGAGTGCAGTACAGCTGTGGAGTCCATGAATGCAGTACAGCTGTGGACTCCACTTGTGCAGTACAGCTCTGGAGTCCATGAGTGCGGTATAGCTGGGGAGTCCATGAGTGCAGTACAGCTGTGGAGTCCATGAGTGCAGTACAGCTGTGGACTCCATGCATGCGGTACAGCAGTGGACTCCATGAGTACAGTACAGCTGTGGACTCAATGCGTACTGTACAACTGTGGACTCCATGTGTGCTGTACAGCTGTGGATTACATGCTTGCGGTACAGCTGTGGACTCCATGAGTGCAGTACAGCTGTGGAGTCCATGAGTGCAGTACAGCTGTGGACTCGTTGTGTGCAGTACAGCTGTGGACTCCATGAGTGCAGAACAGCTGTGGACTCCATATGTACCATACAGCTGTGGATTCCATGCTTGCGGTACAGCTGTGGACTCCATGAGTGCAGTACAGCTGTGATCTCCATGCATGAGGTACAGCTGCGGACTCCATGTGTGACGTACAGTCGTGGACTTCATGAGTGCAGTACAGCTTTAAATCCATGAGTGCAGTACAGCAGTGGAGTCCATGAGTGCGGTACAGCTGTGGACTCCATGAGTGTGGTAGTAGCTGTGGATACCTTGAGTGCAGTACAGTTGCGGACTCCACATGTGCAGTACAGCTGTGGAGTACATGAGTGCAGTACAGCTGTGGATTCCATGAGTGCGGTAGTAGCTGTGGAGTCCATGAGTGCAGTACAGCTGTCGACTCCATGCGTACGGTACAGCTGTGGACCCATGAGTGTGGTACAGCTGTGATCTTAATGCATGCTGTTCAACTGTGGACTCCATTTGTGCCATACAGCTGTGGATTCAAGCTTGTGGTACAGCTGTGGACTCCATAAGTGCAGTACAGCTGTGGAGTCCATGAGTGCAGTACAGCTGTGGACTCCTTGCGTGCAGTACAGCTGTGGACTCCATGAGTGCAGAACAGCTGTGGACTCCATATGTGCCGTACAGCTGTGGATTCCATGCTTGCGGTACAGCTGTGGACTCCATGAGTGCAGTACAGCTGTGGACTCCATGCATGAGGAACAGCTGTGGACTCCATGTGTGACGTACAGTCGTGGACTTCATGAGTGCAGTACAGCTTTAAAGTCCATGAGGGCAGTACAGCAGTGGAGTCCATGAGTGCGGTACAGCTGTGGACTCCATCAGTGCGGTAGTAGCTGTGGATTCCATGAGTGCAGTACAGCTGTGGACTCCAAATGTGCAGTACAGCTGTGGACTACATGAGTGCAGTACAGCTGTGGACTCCATGAGTGCGGTAGTAGCTGTGGAGTCCATGTGTGAGGTACAGCCATGAACTCCATGAGTGCAGTACATCCGTGGACTCCATGAGTGCAGAACAGCCGTGGACTCTCTGAGTGCAGTACAGCTGTGGAATGCATGAGTGCAGTACAGCTGTGTAGTCCATGCGTACGGTACAGCTGTGGACTCCATGAGTGTGGTACAGCTGTGGACTCCATGTGTGAGGTACAGCCGTGAACTCCATGAGAGCAGTACATCCGTGGACTCCATGAGTGCAGAACAGCTGTGGACTCTCTGAGTGCAGTACAGCCCTGGACTCTATGAGTGCAGTACAGCTGTTGAGTCCATGACTTCAGTACAGCTATGGACTCCACTTGTGCAGTACAGCTGTGTACACCATGAGTGCAATACAGCGCTTGAGTCCATGAGTGCGGTATAGCTGTGGATTCGATGAGTGCAGTAGAGCTGTTGACTCCATGTGTGTACAGCTGTGGAGTCCATGAGTGCAGTCCAGCTGTGGAGTCCATGAGTGCAGTACAGCTGTGGACTCCATGAGTGCAGTACAGCTGTGGACTCGATGCATGAGGTACAGCTGCGGACACCTTGTGTGACGTACAGTCGTGGACTTCATGAGTGCAGTACAGCTTTGGAGTCCATGAGTGTTGACCAGCTGTGGAGTCCATGAGTGCAGTACAGCTGCGGACTCCACTTGTGCAGTACAGGTGTGGACTCCATGAGTGCAGTACAGCTGTGGACTCCGTGAGTGCAGTAGTAGCTGTGGAGTCCATGAGTGCAGTACAGCTGTTGACTCCACATTTGCAGTAAAGATGTGAACTCCATGAGTGCAGTACAGCTGTGGACAACATGAGTGCGGTACAGCTGTTGACTCCATGAGTGCAGTACAGCTGTGAACTCCATGCGTGCGGTACAGCTCTGGACTCCATGCTTGTAGTACAGCTGTGGACTCCATGCATGAGGAACAGTCATGGACTCCATGACTGCAGTACAGCTGTGGAGTCCGTGAGTGCGGTACAGCTATTGACTCTATGCGTGCGGTATAGCTGTGGACTCCATGCATACCGTACAGCTGTGGAGTCCATGTGTGAGGTACAGCTGTTAACTCCATGAGTGCAGTACATCTGTGGACTCCATGAGTGCAGAACAGCCGTGGACTCTATGAGTGCAGTACAGCTGTGGAATCCATGAGTGCAGTACAGCTGTGGAGTCCATGACTGCAGTACAGCTGTGGACTCCATGGGTGTGGTACAGCTCTTGAGTCCATGAGTTCGGTATAGCTGTGGAGTCCAGGAGTGCAGTAGAGCTGTTGACTCCATGTGTACGGTACAGCTGTGTAATCCATGCATGAGGTACAGCTGTGGATTTCATGTGTGACGTACAGTCGTGGACTTCATGAGTGCAGAACAGCTTTGGAGTCCATGAGTGCAGTACATCCGTGGACTCCATGAGTGCAGAACAGCTGTGGACTCCATGAGTGTGGTAGTAGCTGTGGATACCTTGAGTGCAGTACAGTTGCGGACTCCACATGTGCAGTACAGCTGTGGACTACATGAGTGCAGTACAGCTGTGGATTCCATGAGTGCGGTAGTAGCTGTGGAGTCCATGAGTGCAGTACAGCTGTCGACTCCATGCGTACGGTACAGCTGTGGACCCATGAGTGTGGTACAGCTGTGGACTCAATGCATGCTGTTCAACTGTGGACTCCATTTGTGCCATACAGCTGTGTATTCCATGCTTGCGGTACAGCTGTGGACTCCATAAGTGCAGTACAGCTGTGGAGTCCATGAGTGCAGTACAGCTGTGGACTCCATGAGTGCAGAACAGCCGTGGACTCTATGAGTGCAGTACAGCTGTGGAATCCATGAGTGCAGTACAGCTGTGGAGTCCATGACTGCAGTACAGCTGTGGACTCCATGGGTGTGGTACAGCTCTTGAGTCCATGAGTTCGGTATAGCTGTGGAGTCCAGGAGTGCAGTAGAGCTGTTGACTCCATGTGTACGGTACAGCTGTGTAATCCATGCATGAGGTACAGCTGTGGATTTCATGTGTGACGTACAGTCGTGGACTTCATGAGTGCAGAACAGCTTTGGAGTCCATGAGTGCAGTACAGATGTGGAGTCCATGAGTGCAGACCAGCTGTGGAGTCCATGAGTGCAGTACAGCTTTGGACTCCATGTGTGTACAGCTGTGGACTCCATGAGTGTGGTACAGCTGTGGACTCCATGTGTGAGCGCCAGCCGTGAACTCCATGAGTGCAGTAAATTCGTGGACTCCATGAGTGCAGAACAGCCGTGGACTCTATGAGTGCAGTACAGCCATGAACTCCATGAGTGCAGTACATCCGTGGACTCCATGAGTGCAGAACAGCTGTGGACTCTCTGAGTGCAGTACAGCTGTGGAATCCATGAGTGCAGTACAGCTGTGGAGTCCATGCGTACGGTACAGCTGTGGACTCCATGAGTGTGGTACAGCTGTGGACTCCATGTGTGAGGTACAGCCGGGAACTCCATGAGCGCAGTACTTCCGTGGACTCCATGAGTGCAGAACAGCTGTGGACTCTCTGAGTGCAATACAGCTGTGGACCCTATGAGGGCAGTACAGCTGTGGACTCCTTGTGTGCAGTACAGCTGTGGACTCCATGAGTGCAGAACAGCTGTGGACTCCATATGTACCATACAGCTGTGGATTCCATGCTTGCGGTACAGCTGTGGACTCCATGAGTGCAGTACAGCTGTGGAGTCCATGAGTGCAGTACATCTGTGGACTCCTTGTGTGCAGTACAGCTGTGGACTCCTTGTGTGCAGTACAGCTGTGGACTCCATATGTACCATACAGCTGTGGATTCCATGCTTGCGGTACAGTTGTGGACTCCATGAGTGCAGTACAGCTGTGGACTCCATGCATGAGGTACAGCTGCGGACTCCATGTGTGACATACAGTCGTGGACTTCATGAGTGCAGTACAGCTTAAAGTCCATGAGTGCAGTACAGCAGTGGAGTCCATGAGTGCGGTACAGCTGTGGACTCCATGAGTGTGGTAGTAGCTGTGGATACCTTGAGTGCAGTACAGTTGCGGACTCCACATGTGCAGTACAGCTGTGGACTACATGAGTGCAGTACAGCTGTGGATTCCATGAGTGCGGTAGTAGCTGTGGAGTCCATGAGTGCAGTACAGCTGTCGACTCCATGCGTACGGTACAGCTGTGGACCCATGAGTGTGGTACAGCTGTGGACTCAATGCATGCTGTTCAACTGTGGACTCCATTTGTGCCATACAGCTGTGTATTCCATGCTTGCGGTACAGCTGTGGACTCCATAAGTGCAGTACAGCTGTGGAGTCCATGAGTGCAGTACAGCTGTGGACTCCATGAGTGCAGAACAGCCGTGGACTCTATGAGTGCAGTACAGCTGTGGAATCCATGAGTGCAGTACAGCTGTGGAGTCCATGACTGCAGTACAGCTGTGGACTCCATGGGTGTGGTACAGCTCTTGAGTCCATGAGTTCGGTATAGCTGTGGAGTCCAGGAGTGCAGTAGAGCTGTTGACTCCATGTGTACGGTACAGCTGTGTAATCCATGCATGAGGTACAGCTGTGGATTTCATGTGTGACGTACAGTCGTGGACTTCATGAGTGCAGAACAGCTTTGGAGTCCATGAGTGCAGTACAGATGTGGAGTCCATGAGTGCAGACCAGCTGTGGAGTCCATGAGTGCAGTACAGCTTTGGACTCCATGTGTGTACAGCTGTGGACTCCATGAGTGTGGTACAGCTGTGGACTCCATGTGTGAGGTACAGCCGTGAACTCCATGAGTGCAGTAAATTCGTGGACTCCATGAGTGCAGAACAGCCGTGGACTCTATGAGTGCAGTACAGCCATGAACTCCATGAGTGCAGTACATCCGTGGACTCCATGAGTGCAGAACAGCTGTGGACTCTCTGAGTGCAGTACAGCTGTGGAATCCATGAGTGCAGTACAGCTGTGGAGTCCATGCGTACGGTACAGCTGTGGACTCCATGAGTGTGGTGCAGCTGTGGACTCCATGTGTGAGGTACAGCCGGGAACTCCATGAGCGCAGTACTTCCGTGGACTCCATGAGTGCAGAACAGCTGTGGACTCTCTGAGTGCAGTACAGCTGTGGACCCTATGAGTGCAGAACAGCTGTGGACTCCATATGTACCATACAGCTGTGGATTCCATGCTTGCGGTACAGCTGTGGACTCCATGAGTGCAGTACAGCTGTGGAGTCCATGAGTGCAGTACAGCTGTGGACTCCTTGTGTGCAGTACAGCTGTGGACTCCATGAGTGCAGAACAGCTGTGGACTCCATATGTACCATACAGCTGTGGATTCCATGCTTGCGGTACAGCTGTGGACTCCATGAGTGCAGTACAGCTGTGGACTCCATGCATGAGGTACAGCTGCGGACTCCATGTGTGACATACAGTCGTGGACTTCATGAGTGCAGTACAGCTTAAAGTCCATGAGTGCAGTACAGCAGTGGAGTCCTTGAGTGCGGTACAGCTGTGGACTCCATGAGTGTGGTAGTAGCTGTGGATACCTTGAGTGCAGTACAGTTGCGGACTCCACATGTGCAGTACAGCTGTGGACTACATGAGTGCAGTACAGCTGTGGATTCCATGAGTGCGGTAGTAGCTGTGGAGTCCATGAGTGCAGTACAGCTGTCGACTCCATGCGTACGGTACAGCTGTGGACCCATGAGTGTGGTACAGCTGTGGACTCAATGCATGCTGTTCAACTGTGGACTCCATTTGTGCCATACAGCTGGGTATTCCATGCTTGCGGTACAGCTGTGGACTCCATAAGTGCAGTACAGCTGTGGACTCCTTGCGTGCAGTACAGCTGTGGACTCCATGAGTGCAGAACAGCTGTGGACTCCATATGTGCCGTACAGCTGTGGATTCCATGCTTGCGGTACAGCTGTGGACTCCATGAGTGCAGTACAGCTGTGGACTCCATGCATGAGGTACAGCTGTGGACTCCATGTGGACGTGCAGTCGTGGAGTTCATGAGTGCAGTACAGCTTTAAAGTCCATGAGGGCAGTACAGCAGTGGAGTCCATGCGTACAGTACAGCTGTGGACTCCATGAGTGTGGTACAGCTGTGGACTCCATGTGTGAGGTACAGCCGTGAACTCCATGAGCGCAGTACTTCCGTGGACTCCATGAGTGCAGAACAGCTGTGGACTCTCTGAGTGCAGTACAGCTGTGGACCCTATGAGTGCAGTACAGCTGTTGAGTCCATGACTTCAGTACAGCTAGGGACTCCACTTGTGCAGGACAGCTGTGTACTCCATAAGTGCAATACAGTGCTTAAGTCCATGAGTGCGGTATAGCTGTGGAGTTGATGAGTGCAGTAGAGCTGTTGACTCCATGTGTGTACAGCTGTGGAGTCCATGAGTGCAGTACAGCTGTGGAGTCCATGAGTGCAGTACAGCTGTGGAGTCCATGAGTGCAGTACAGCTGTGGACTCCATGCATGAGGTACAGCTGCGGACTCCATGTGTGACGTACAGTCGTGGACTTCATGAGTGCAGTACCACTTTGGAGTCCATGAGTGCAGTACAGCTGTGGAGTCCATGAGTGCAGTACAGCTGCGGACTCCACTTGTGCAGTACAGGTGTGGACTCCATGAGTGCAGTACAGCTGTGGACTCCACATTTGCAGTAAAGCTGTGAACTCCATGAGTGCAGTACAGCTGTGGACTCCATGAGTGCGGTACAGCTGTGGACTCCATGCTTGTAGTACAGCTGTGGACTCCATGCATGAGGAACAGTCATGGACTCCATGACTGCAGTACAGCTGTGGAGTCCATGAGTGCAGTACAGCTATGGACTCCATGAGTGCGGTACAGCTATTGACTCAATCCGTGCGGTATAACTGTGGACTCCATGCATACCGTACAGCTGTGGACTCCATGTGTGAGGTACAGCTGTTAACTCCTTGAGTGCAGTACATCTGTGGACTCCATGAGTGCAGAACAGCCGTGGACTCCATGAGTGCAGAACAGCCGTGGAATCCATGAGTGCAGTACAGCTGTGGAGTCCATGACGGCAGTACAGCTGTGGACTCCATGGGCGTGGTACAGCTCTTGAGTCCATGAGTGCGGTATAGCTGTGGAGTCCATGAGTGCAGTACAGCTGTTGACTCCATGTGTACGGTTTAGCTGTGTACTCCATGCATGAGGTACAGCTGCGGATTTCATGTGTGACATACAGTCGTGGACTTCATGAGTGCAGAACAGCTTTGGAATCCATGAGTGCAGTACAGATGTGGAGTCCATGAGTGCAGTACAACTGTGGAGTCCATGAGTGCAGTACAGCTTTGGACGCCATGTGTGTACAGCTGTGGACTCCATGATTGTGGTACAGCTGTGGACTCCATGTGTGAGGTACAGCCGTGAACTCCATGAGTGCAGTACATTTGTGTTCTCCAGGAGTGCAGAACAGCCGTGGCATCTATGAGTGCAGTACAGCTCTGGACTCCATGAGTGTGGTACAGCTGTGGATTCCATGAGTGCAGTACAGGTGTGGGATCCGCGTGTGTTGTAAAACTGTGGACTCAATGAGTGCAGTACCGCTGTGGCCTCCATGTGTAAGGTACAGCCGTAGAGTCCATGACTGCAGTACAGCTGTGGACTACATGAGTGCAGGACAGCTGGGGATTCCATGAGTGCAGTACATCCATGGACTCCGTGAGTGCAGTACAGCTGTGAAATCCATGAGTGCAGTACAGCTGTGGAGTCCATGAATGTAGTACAGCTGTGGACTCCACTTGTGCAGTACAGCTGTGGACTCCATGAGTGCAGAACAGCTGTGGACTCCATATGTACCATACAGCTGTGGATTCCATGCTTGCGGTACAACTGTGGACTCCATGTGTGCCGTACAGCTGTGGATTACGTGCTTGCGGTACAGCTGTGGACTCCATGAGTGCAGTACAGCTGTGGACTCCTTGTGTGCAGTACAGCTGTGGACTCCATGAGTGCAGAACAGCTGTGGACTCCATATGTACCATACAGCTGTGGATTCCATGCTTGCGGTACAGCTGTGGACTCCATGAGTGCAGTACAGCTGTGGACTCCATGCATGAGGTACAGCTGCGGACTCCATGTGTGACATACAGTCGTGGACTTCATGAGTGCAGTACAGCTTAAAGTCCATGAGTGCAGTACAGCAGTGGAGTCCATGAGTGCGGTACAGCTGTGGACTCCATGAGTGTGGTAGTAGCTGTGGATACCTTGAGTGCAGTACAGTTGCGGACTCCACATGTGCAGTACAGCTGTGGACTACATGAGTGCAGTACAGCTGTGGATTCCATGAGTGCGGTAGTAGCTGTGGAGTCCATGAGTGCAGTACAGCTGTCGACTCCATGCGTACGGTACAGCTGTGGACCCATGAGTGTGGTACAGCTGTGGACTCAATGCATACTGTTCAACTGTGGACTCCATTTGTGCCATACAGCTGTGTATTCCATGCTTGCGGTACAGCTGTGGACTCCATAAGTGCAGTACAGCTGTGGAGTCCATGAGTACAATACAGCTGTGGACTCCTTGCGTGCAGTACAGCTGTGGACTCCATTAGTGCAGAACAGCTGTGGACTCCATATGTGCCGTACAGCTGTGGATTCCATGCTTGCGGTACAGCTGTGGACTCCATGAGTGCAGTACAGCTGTGGACTCCATGCATGAGGTACAGCTGTGGACTCCATGTGTGACGTACAGTCGTGGACTTCATGAGTGCAGTACAGCTTTAAAGTCCATGAGGGCAGTACAGCAGTGGAGTCCATGAGTGCGGTACAGCTGTGGACTCCATAAGTGCGGTAGTAGCTGTGGATTCCATGAGTGCAGTACAGCTGTGGACTCCAAATGTGCAGTACAGCTGTGGACTACATGAGTGCAGTACAGCTGTGGACTCCATAAGTGCGGTAGTAGCTGTGGATTCCATGAGTGCAGTACAGCTGTGGACTCCAAATGTGCAGTACAGATGTGGAGTCCATAACTGCAGTACAGCTGTGGACTCCATGAGTGCAGGACAGCTGGGGATTCCATGAGTGCAGTACATCCATGGACTCCGTGAGTGCAGTACAGCTGTGGAATCCATGAGTGCAGTACAGCTGTGGAGTCCATGAATGCAGTACAGCTGTGGACTCCACTTGTGCAGTACAGCTCTGGAGTCCATGAGTGCGGTATAGCTGGGGAGTCCATGAGTGCAGTACAGCTGTGGAGTCCATGAGTGCAGTACAGCTGTGGACTCCATGCATGCGGTACAGCGGTGGACTCCATGAGTACAGTACAGCTGTGGACTCAATGCATACTGTACAACTGTGGACTCCATGTGTGCCGTACAGCTGTGGATTACATGCTTGCGGTACAGCTGTGGACTCCATGAGTGCAGTACAGCTGTGGAGTCCATGAGTGCAGTACAGCTGTGGACTCCTTGTGTGCAGTACAGCTGTGGACTCCATGAGTGCAGAACAGCTGTGGACTCCATATGTACCATACAGCTGTGGATTCCATGCTTGCGGTACAGCTGTGGACTCCATGAGTGCAGTACAGCTGTGAACTCCATGCATGAGGTACAGCTGCGGACTCCATGTGTGACGTACAGTCGTGGACTTCATGAGTGCAGTACAGCTTTAAAGTCCATGAGTGCAGTACAGCAGTGGAGTCCATGAGTGCGGTACAGCTGTGGACTCCATGAGTGTGGTAGTAGCTGTGGATACCTTGAGTGCAGTACAGTTGCGGACTCCACATGTGCAGTACAGCTGTGGACTACATGAGTGCAGTACAGCTGTGGATTCCATGAGTGCGGTAGTAGCTGTGGAGTCCATGAGTGCAGTACAGCTGTCGACTCCATGCGTACGGTACAGCTGTGGACCCATGAGTGTGGTACAGCTGTGGACTCAATGCATGCTGTTCAACTGTGGACTCCATTTGTGCCATACAGCTGTGGATTCAAGCTTGTGGTACAGCTGTGGACTCCATAAGTGCAGTACAGCTGTGGAGTCCATGAGTGCAGTACAGCTGTGGACTCCTTGCATGCAGTACAGCTGTGGACTCCATGAGTGCAGAACAGCTGTGGACTCCATATGTGCCGTACAGCTGTGGATTCCATGCTTGCGGTACAGCTGTGGACTCCATGAGTGCAGTACAGCTGTGGACTCCATGCATGAGGAACAGCTGTGGACTCCATGTGTGACGTACAGTCGTGGGCTTCATGAGTGCAGTACCACTTTGGAGTCCATGAGTGCAGTACAGCAGTGGAGTCCATGAGTGCGGTACAGCTGTGGACTCCATGAGTGTGGTAGTAGCTGTGGATACCTTGAGTGCAGTACAGTTGCGGACTCCACATGTGCAGTACAGCTGTGGACTACATGAGTGCAGTACAGCTGTGGATTCCATGAGTGCGGTAGTAGCTGTGGAGTCCATGAGTGCAGTACAGCTGTCGACTCCATGCGTACGGTACAGCTGTGGACCCATGAGTGTGGTACAGCTGTGGACTCAATGCATGCTGTTCAACTGTGGACTCCATTTGTGCCATACAGCTGTGTATTCCATGCTTGCGGTACAGCTGTGGGCTCCATAAGTGCAGTACAGCTGTGGAGTCCATGAGTGCAGTACAGCTGTGGACTCCTTGCGTGCAGTACAGCTGTGGACTCCATGAGTGCAGAACAGCTGTGGACTCCATATGTGCCGTACAGCTGTGGATTCCATGCTTGCGGTACAGCTGTGGACTCCATGAGTGCAGTACAGCTGTGGACTCCATGCATGAGGTACAGCTGTGGACTCCATGTGTGACGTGCAGTCGTGGACTTCATGAGTGCAGTACAGCTTTAAAGTCCATGAGGGCAGTACAGCAGTGGAGTCCATGCGTACGGTACAGCTGTGGACTCCATGAGTGTGGTACAGCTGTGGACTCCATGTGTGAGGTACAGCCGTGAACTCCATGAACGCAGTACTTCCGTGGACTCCATGAGTGCAGAACAGCTGTGGACTCTCTGAGTGCAGTACAGCTGTGGACCCTATGAGTGCAGTACAGCTGTTGAGTCCATAAGTGCAATACAGTGCTTAAGTCCATGAGTGCGGTATAGCTGTGGAGTTGATGAGTGCAGTAGAGCTGTTGACTTCATGTGTGTACAGCTGTGGAGTCCATGAGTGCAGTACAGCTGTGGAGTCCATGAGTGCAGTACAGCTGTGGACTCCATGCATGAGGTACAGCTGCGGACTCCATGTGTGAAGTACAGTCGTGGACTTCATGAGTGCAGTACCACTTTGGAGTCCATGAGTGCAGTACAGCTGTGGAGTCCATGAGTGCAGTACAGCTGCGGACTCCACTTGTGCAGTACAGGTGTGGACTCCATGAGTGCAGTACAGCTGTGGACTCCACATTTGCAGTAAAGCTGTGAACTCCATGAGTGCAGTACAGCTGTGGACTCCATGAGTGCGGTACAGCTGTTGACTCCATGAGTGCAGTACAGCTGTGGACTCCATGCGTGCAGTACAGCTCTGGACTCCATGCTTGTAGTACAGCTGTGGACTCCATGCATGAGGAACAGTCATGGACTCCATGACTGCAGTACAGCTGTGGAGTCCATGAGTGCAGTACAGCTATGGACTCCATGAGTGCGGTACAGCTATTGACTCAATCCGTGCGGTATAACTGTGGACTCCATGCATACCGTACAGCTGTGGACTCCATGTGTGAGGTACAGCTGTTAACTCCTTGAGTGCAGTACATCTGTGGACTCCATGAGTGCAGAACAGCCGTGGACTCCATGAGTGCAGAACAGCCGTGGAATCCATGAGTGCAGTACAGCTGTGGAGTCCATGACTGCAGTACAGCTGTGGACTCCATGGGCGTGGTACAGCTCTTGAGTCCATGAGTGCGGTATAGCTGTGGAGTCCATGAGTGCAGTAGAGCTGTTGACTCCATGTGTACGGTATAGCTGTGTACTCCATGCATGAGGTACAGCTGCGGATTTCATGTGTGACATACAGTCGTGGACTTCATGAGTGCAGAACAGCTTTGGAATCCATGAGTGCAGTACAGATGTGGAGTCCATGAGTGCAGTACAACTGTGGAGTCCATGAGTGCAGTACAGCTTTGGACTCCATGTGTGTACAGCTGTGGACTCCATGATTGTGGTACAGCTGTGGACTCCATGTGTGAGGTACAGCCGTGAACTCCATGAGTGCAGTACATTTGTGTTCTCCATGAGTGCAGAACAGCCGTGGACTCTATGAGTGCAGTACAGCTCTGGATTCCATGAGTGTGGTACAGCTGTGGATTCCATGAGTGCAGTACAGGTGTGGGATCCGCGTGTGTTGTAAAACTGTGGACTCAATGAGTGCAGTACCGCTGTGGACTCCATGTGTAAGGTACAGCCGTGGAGTCCATGACTGCAGTACAGCTGTGGACTACATGAGTGCAGGACAGCTGGGGATTCCATGAGTGCAGTACATCCATGGACTCCGTGAGTGCAGTACAGCTGTGGAATCCATGAGTGCAGTACAGCTGTGGAGTCCATGAATGTAGTACAGCTGTGGACTCCACTTGTGCAGTACAGCTGTGGACTCCATGAGTGCAGAACAGCTGTGGACTCCATATGTACCATACAGCTGTGGATTCCATGCTTGCGGTACAACTGTGGACTCCATGTGTGCCGTACAGCTGTGGATTACATGCTTGCGGTACAGCTGTGGACTCCATGAGTGCAGTACAGCTGTGGACTCCTTGTGTGCAGTACAGCTGTGGACTCCATATGTACCATACAGCTGTGGATTCCATGCTTGCGGTACAGCTGTGGACGCCATGAGTGCAGTACAGCTGTGGACTCCATGCATGAGGTACAGCTGCGGACTCCATGTGTGACATACAGTCGTGGACTTCATGAGTGCAGTACAGCTTAAAGTCCATGAGTGCAGTACAGCAGTGGAGTCCATGAGTGCGGTACAGCTGTGGACTCCATGAGTGTGGTAGTAGCTGTGGATACCTTGAGTGCAGTACAGTTGCGGACTCCACATGTGCAGTACAGCTGTGGACTACATGAGTGCAGTACAGCTGTGGATTCCATGAGTGCGGTAGTAGCTGTGGAGTCCATGAGTGCAGTACAGCTGTCGACTCCATGCGTACGGTACAGCTGTGGACCCATGAGTGTGGATACAGCTGTGGACTCAATGCATACTGTTCAACTGTGGACTCCATTTGTGCCATACAGCTGTGTATTCCATGCTTGCGGTACAGCTGTGGACTCCATAAGTGCAGTACAGCTGTGGAGTCCATGAGTGCAGTACAGCTGTGGACTCCTTGCGTGCAGTACAGCTGTGGACTCCATGCATGCAGAACAGCTGTGGACTCCATATGTGCCGTACAGCTGTGGATTCCATGCTTGCGGTACAGCTGTGGACTCCATGAGTGCAGTACAGCTGGGGACTCCATGCATGAGGTACAGCTGTGTACTCCATGTGTGACGTACAGTCGTGGACTTCATGAGTGCAGTACAGCTTTAAAGTCCATGAGGGCAGTACAGCAGTGGAGTCCATGAGTGCGGTACAGCTGTGGACTCCATAAGTGCGGTAGTAGCTGTGGATTCCATGAGTGCAGTACAGCTGTGGACTCCAAATGTGCAGTACAGCTGTGGACTACATGAGTGCAGTTCAGCTGTGGACTCCATAAGTGCGGTAGTAGCTGTGGATTCCATGAGTGCAGTACAGCTGTGGACTCCAAATGTGCAGTACAGATGTGGAGTCCATGACTGCAGTACAGCTGTGGACTCCATGAGTGCAGGACAGCTGGGGATTCCATGAGTGCAGTACATCCATGGACTCCGTGAGTGCAGTACAGCTGTGGAATCCATGAGTGCAGTACAGCTGTGGAGTCCATGAATGCAGTACAGCTGTGGACTCCACTTGTGCAGTACAGCTCTGGAGTCCATGAGTGCGGTATAGCTGGGGAGTCCATGAGTGCAGTACAGCTGTGGAGTCCATGAGTGCAGTACAGCTGTGGACTCCATGCATGCGGTACAGCGGTGGACTCCATGAGTACAGTACAGCTGTGGACTCAATGCATACTGTACAACTGTGGACTCCATGTGTGCCGTACAGCTGTGGATTACATGCTTGCGGTACAGCTGTGGACTCCATGAGTGCAGTACAGCTGTGGAGTCTATGAGTGCAGTACAGCTGTGGACTCCTTGTGTGCAGTACAGCTGTGGACTCCATGAGTGCAGAACAGCTGTGGACTCCATATGTACCATACAGCTGTGGATTCCATGCTTGCGGTACAGCTGTGGACTCCATGAGTGCAGTACAGCTGTGAACTCCATGCATGAGGTACAGCTGCGGACTCCATGTGTGACGTACAGTCGTGGACTTCATGAGTGCAGTACAGCTTTAAAGTCCATGAGTGCAGTACAGCAGTGGAGTCCATGAGTGCGGTACAGCTGTGGACTCCATGAGTGTGGTAGTAGCTGTGGATACCTTGAGTGCAGTACAGTTGCGGACTCCACATGTGCAGTACAGCTGTGGACTACATGAGTGCAGTACAGCTGTGGATTCCATGAGTGTGGTAGTAGCTGTGGAGTCCATGAGTGCAGTACAGCTGTCGACTCCATGCGTACGGTACAGCTGTGGACCCATGAGTGTGGTACAGCTGTGGACTCAATGCATGCTGTTCAACTGTGGACTCCATTTGTGCCATACAGCTGTGGATTCAATGCTTGTGGTACAGCTGTGGACTCCATAAGTGCAGTACAGCTGTGGAGTCCATGAGTGCAGTACAGCTGTGGACTCCTTGCGTGCAGTACAGCTGTGGACTCCATGAGTGCAGAACATCTGTGGACTCCATATGTGCCGTACAGCTGTGGATTCCATGCTTGCGGTACAGCTGTGGACTCCATGAGTGCAGTACAGCTGTGGACTCCATGCATAAGGAACAGCTGTGGACTCCATGTGTGACGTACAGTCGTGGACTTCATGAGTGCAGTACAGCTTTAAAGTCCATGAGGGAAGTACAGCAGTGGAGTCCATGAGTGCGGTACAGCTGTGGACTCCATAAGTGCGGTAGTAGCTGTGGATTCCATGAGTGCAGTACAGCTGTGGACTCCAAATGTGCAGTACAGCTGTGGACTACATGAGTGCAGTACAGCTGTGGACTCCATGAGTGCGGTAGTAGCTGTGGAGTCCATGTGTGAGGTACAGCCATGAACTCCATGAGTGCAGTACATCCGTGGACTCCATGAGTGCAGAACAGCCGTGGACTCTCTGAGTGCAGTACAGCTGTGGAATGCATGAGTGCAGTACAGCTGTGGAGTCCATGCGTACGGTACAGCTGTGGACTCCATGAGTGTGGTACAACTGTGGACTCCATGTGTGAGGTACAGCCATGAACTCCATGAGAGCAGTACATCCGTGGACTCCATGAGTGCAGAACAGCTGTGGACTCTCTGAGTGCAGTACAGCCCTGGACTCTATGAGTGCAGTACAGCTGTTGAGTCCATGACTTCAGTACAGCTATGGACTCCACTTGTGCAGTACAGCTGTGTACACCATGAGTGCAATACAGCGCTTGAGTCCATGAGTGCGGTATAGCTGTGGATTCGATGAGTGCAGTAGAGCTGTTGACTCCATGTGTGTACAGCTGTGGAGTCCATGAGTGCAGTACAGCTGTGGACTCCATGAGTGCAGTACAGCTGTGGACTCCATGCATGAGGTACAGCTGCAGACACCTTGTGTGACGTACAGTCGTGGACTTCATGAGTGCAGTACAGCTTTGGAGTCCATGAGTGTTGTACAGCTGTGGAGTCCATGAGTGCAGTAAAGCTGCGGACTCCACTTGTGCAGTACAGGTGTGGACTCCATGAGTGCAGTACAGCTGTGGACTCCGTGAGTGCAGTAGTAGCTGTGGAGTCCATGAGTGCAGTACAGCTGTTGACTCCACATTTGCAGTAAAGATGTGAACTCCATGAGTGCAGTACAGCTGTGGACAACATGAGTGCAGTACAGCTGTTGACTCCATGAGTGCAGTACAGCTGTGAAATCCATGCGTGCGGTACAGCTCTGGACTCCATGCTTGTAGTACAGCTGTGGACTCCATGCATGAGGAACAGTCATGGACTCCATGACTGCAGTACAGCTGTGGAGTCCGTGAGTGCGGTACAGCTATTGACTCTATGCGTGCGGTATAGCTGTGGACTCCATGCATACCGTACAGCTGTGGAGTCCATGTGTGAGGTACAGCTGTTAACTCCATGAGTGCAGTACATCTGTGGACTCCATGAGTGCAGAACAGCCGTGGACTCTATGAGTGCAGTACAGCTGTGGAATCCATGAGTGCAGTACAGCTGTGGAGTCCATGACTGCAGTACAGCTGTGGACTCCATGGGTGTGGCACAGCTCTTGAGTCCATGAGTTCGGTATAGCTGTGGAGTCCAGGAGTGCAGTAGAGCTGTTGACTCCATGTGTTCGGTACAGCTGTGTAATCCATGCATGAGGTACAGCTGTGGATTTCATGTGTGACGTACAGTCGTGAACTTCATGAGTGCAGAACAGCTTTGGAGTCCATGAGTGCAGTACAGATGTGGAGTCCATGAGTGCAGACCAGCTGTGGAGTCCATGAGTGCAGTACAGCTTTGGACTCCATGTGTGTACAGCTGTGGACTCCATGAGTGTGGTACAGCTGTGTACTCCATGTGTGAGGTACAGCCGTGAACTCCATGAGTGCAGTAAATTCGTGGACTCCATGAGTGCAGAACAGCTGTGGACTCTATGAGTGCAGTACAGCCATGAACTCCATGAGTGCAGTACATCCGTGGACTCCATGAGTGCAGAACAGCTGTGGACTCTGAGTGCAGTACAGCTGTGGAATCCATGAGTGCAGTACAGCTGTGGAGTCCATGCGTACGGTACAGCTGTGGACTCCATGAGTGTGGTACAGCTGTGGACTCCATGTGTGAGGTACAGCCGGGAACTCCATGAGCGCAGTACTTCCGTGGACTCCATGAGTGCAGAACAGCTGTGGACTCTCTGAGTGCAGTACAGCTGTGGACCCTATGAGGGCAGTACAGCTGTGGACTCCTTGTGTGCAGTACAGCTGTGGACTCCATGAGTGCAGAACAGCTGTGGACTCCATATGTACCATACAGCTGTGGATTCCATGCTTGCGGTACAGCTGTGGACTCCATGAGTGCAGTACAGCTGTGGAGTCCATGAGTGCAGTACATCTGTGGACTCCTTGTGTGCAGTACAGCTGTGGACTCCATGAGTGCAGAACAGCTGTGGACTCCATATGTACCATACAGCTGTGGATTCCATGCTTGCGGTACAGCTGTGGACTCCATGAGTGCAGTACAGCTGTGGACTCCATGCATGAGGTACAGCTGCGGACTCCATGTGTGACATACAGTCGTGGACTTCATGAGTGCAGTACAGCTTAAAGTCCATGAGTGCAGTACAGCAGTGGAGTCCATGAGTGCGGTACAGCTGTGGACTCCATGAGTGTGGTAGTAGCTGTGGATACCTTGAGTGCAGTACAGTTGCGGACTCCACATGTGCAGTACAGCTGTGGACTACATGAGTGCAGTACAGCTGTGGATTCCATGAGTGCGGTAGTAGCTGTGGAGTCCATGAGTGCAGTACAGCTGTCGACTCCATGCGTACGGTACAGCTGTGGACCCATGAGTGTGGTACAGCTGTGGACTCAATGCATGCTGTTCAACTGTGGACTCCATTTGTGCCATACAGCTGTGTATTCCATGCTTGCGGTACAGCTGTGGACTCCATAAGTGCAGTACAGCTGTGGAGTCCATGAGTGCAGTACAGCTGTGGACTCCTTGCGTGCAGTACAGCTGTGGACTCCATGAGTGCAGAACAGCTGTGGACTCCATATGTGCCGTACAGCTGTGGATTCCATGCTTGCGGTACAGCTGTGGACTCCATGAGTGCAGTACAGCTGTGGACTCCATGCATGAGGTACAGCTGTGGACTCCATGTGTGACGTGCAGTCGTGGACTTTATGAGTGCAGTACAGCTTTAAAGTCCATGAGGGCAGTACAGCAGTGGAGTCCATGCGTACGGTACAGCTGTGGACTCCATGAGTGTGGTACAGCTGTGGACTCCATGTGTGAGGTACAGCCGTGAACTCCATGAACGCAGTACTTCCGTGGACTCCATGAGTGCAGAACAGCTGTGGACTCTCTGAGTGCAGTACAGCTGTGGACCCTATGAGTGCAGTACAGCTGTTGAGTCCATGACTTCAGTACAGCTAGGGACTCCACTTGTGCAGGACAGCTGTGTACTCCATAAGTGCAATACAGTGCTTAAGTCCATGAGTGCGGTATAGCTGTGGAGTTGATGAGTGCAGTAGAGCTGTTGACTCCATGTGTGTACAGCTGTGGAGTCCATGAGTGCAGTACAGCTGTGGAGTCCATGAGTGCAGTACAGCTGTGGACTCCATGCATGAGGTACAGCTGCGGACTCCATGTGTGACGTACAGTCGTGGACTTCATGAGTGCAGTACCACTTTGGAGTCCATGAGTGCAGTACAGCTGTGGAGTCCATGAGTGCAGTACAGCTGCGGACTCCACTTGTGCAGTACAGCTGTGGACTCCATGAGTGCAGTACAGCTGTGGACTCCACATTTGCAGTAAAGCTGTGAACTCCATGAGTGCAGTACAGCTGTGGACTCCATGCGTGCAGTACAGCTCTGGACTCCATGCTTGTAGTACAGCTGTGGACTCCATGCATGAGGAACAGTCATGGACTCCATGACTGCAGTACAGCTGTGAAGTCCATGAGTGCAGTACAGCTATGGACTCCATGAGTGCGGTACAGCTATTGACTCAATCCGTGCGGTATAACTGTGGACTCCATGCATACCGTACAGCTGTGGACTCCATGTGTGAGGTACAGCTGTTAACTCCTTGAGTGCAGTACATCTGTGGACTCCATGAGTGCAGAACAGCCGTGGACTCTATGAGTGCAGTACAGCTGTGGAATCCATGAGCGCAGTACAGCTGTGGAGTCCATGACTGCAGTACAGCTGTGGACTCCATGGGTGTGGTACAGCTCTTGAGTCCATGAGTGCGGTATAGCTGTGGAGTCCATGAGTGCAGTAGAGCTGTTGACTCCATGTGTACGGTATAGCTGTGTACTCCATGCATGAGGTACAGCTGCGGATTTCATGTGTGACATACAGTCGTGGACTTCATGAGTGCAGAACAGCTTTGGAATCCATGAGTGCAGTACAGATGTGGAGTCCATGAGTGCAGTACAACTGTGGAGTCCATGAGTGCAGTACAGCTTTGGACTCCATGTGTGTACAGCTGTGGACTCCATGATTGTGGTACAGCTGTGGACTCCATGTGTGAGGTACAGCCGTGAACTCCATGAGTGCAGTACATTTGTGTTCTCCATGAGTGCAGAACAGCCGTGGACTCTATGAGTGCAGTACAGCTCTGGACTCCATGAGTGTGGTACAGCTGTGAAGTCCATGAGTGCAGTACAGGTGTGGGATCCGCGTGTGTTGTAAAACTGTGGACTCAATGAGTGCAGTACCGCTGTGGACTCCATGTGTAAGGTACAGCCGTAGAGTCCATGACTGCAGTACAGCTGTGGACTACATGAGTGCAGGACAGCTGGGGATTCCATGAGTGCAGTACATCCATGGACTCCGTGAGTGCAGTACAGCTGTGGAATCCATGAGTGCAGTACAGCTGTGGAGTCCATGAATGTAGTACAGCTGTGGACTCCACTTGTGCAGTACAGCTGTGGACTCCATGAGTGCAGAACAGCTGTGGACTCCATATGTACCATACAGCTGTGGATTCCATGCTTGCGGTACAACTGTGGACTCCATGTGTGCCGTACAGCTGTGGATTACATGCTTGCGGTACAGCTGTGGACTCCATGAGTGCAGTACAGCTGTGGACTCCTTGTGTGCAGTACAGCTGTGGACTCCATGAGTGCAGAACAGCTGTGGACTCCATATGTACCATACAGCTGTGGATTCCATGCTTGCGGTACAGCTGTGGACTCCATGAGTGCAGTACAGCTGTGGACTCCATGCATGAGGTACAGCTGCGGACTCTATGTGTGACATACAGTCGTGGACTTCATGAGTGCAGTACAGCTTAAAGTCCATGAGTGCAGTACAGCAGTGGAGTCCATGAGTGCGGTACAGCTGTGGACTCCATGAGTGTGGTAGTAGCTGTGGATACCTTGAGTGCAGTACAGTTGCGGACTCCACATGTGCAGTACAGCTGTGGACTACATGAGTGCAGTACAGCTGTGGATTCCATGAGTGCGGTAGTAGCTGTGGAGTCCATGAGTGCAGTACAGCTGTCGATTCCATGCGTACGGTACAGCTGTGGACCCATGAGTGTGGTACAGCTGTGGACTCAATGCATACTGTTCAACTGTGGACTCCATTTGTGCCATACAGCTGTGTATTCCATGCTTGCGGTACAGCTGTGGACTCCATAAGTGCAGTACAGCTGTGGAGTCCATGAGTGCAGTACAGCTGTGGACTCCTTGCGTGCAGTACAGCTGTGGACTCCATGAGTGCAGAACAGCTGTGGACTCCATGAGTGCCGTACAGCTGTGGATTCCATGCTTGCGGTACAGCTGTGGACTCCATGAGTGCAGTACAGCTGTGGACTCCATGCATGAGGTACAGCTGTGGACTCCATGTGTGACGTACAGTCGTGGACTTCATGAGTGCAGTACAGCTTTAAAGTCCATGAGGGCAGTACAGCAGTGGAGTCCATGAGTGCGGTACAGCTGTGGACTCCATAAGTGCGGTAGTAGCTGTGGATTCCATGAGTGCAGTACAGCTGTGGACTCCAAATGTGCAGTACAGCTGTGGACTACATGAGTGCAGTACAGCTGTGGACTCCATAAGTGCGGTAGTAGCTGTGGATTCCATGAGTGCAGTACAGCTGTGGACTCCAAATGTGCAGTACAGATGTGGAGTCCATGACTGCAGTACAGCTGTGGACTCCATGAGTGCAGGACAGCTGGGGATTCCATGAGTGCAGTACATCCATGGACTCCGTGAGTGCAGTACAGCTGTGGAATCCATGAGTGCAGTACAGCTGTGGAGTCCATGAATGCAGTACAGATGTGGACTCCACTTGTGCAGTACAGCTCTGGAGTCCATGAGTGCGGTATAGCTGGGGAGTCCATGAGTGCAGTACAGCTGTGGAGTCCATGAGTGCAGTACAGCTGTGGACTCCATGCATGCGGTACAGCGGTGGACTCCATGAGTACAGTACAGCTGTGGACTCAATGCATACTGTACAACTGTGGACTCCATGTGTGCCGTACAGCTGTGGATTACATGCTTGCGGTACAGCTGTGGACTCCATGAGTGCAGTACAGCTGTGGAGTCCATGAGTGCAGTACAGCTGTGGACTCCTTGTGTGCAGTACAGCTGTGGACCCATGAGTGTGGTACAGCTGTGGAGTCAATGCTTGCTGTTCAACTGTGGACTCCATTTGTGCCATACAGCTGTGGATTCAAGCTTGTGGTACAGCTGTGGACTCCATAAGTGCAGTACAGCTGTGGAGTCCATGAGTGCAGTACAGCTGTGGACTCCTTGCGTGCAGTACAGCTGTGGACTCCATGAGTGCAGAACAGCTGTGGACTCCATATGTGCCGTACAGCTGTGGATTCCATGCTTGCGGTACAGCTGTGGACTCCATGAGTGCAGTACAGCTGTGGACTCCATGCATGAGGAACAGCTGTGGACTCCATGTGTGACGTACAGTCATGGACTTCATGAGTGCAGTACAGCTTTAAAGTCCATGAGGGCAGTACAGCAGTGGAGTCCATGAGTGCGGTACAGCTGTGGACTCCATAAGTGCGGTAGTAGCTGTGGATTCCATGAGTGCAGTACAGCTGTGGACTCCAAATGTGCAGTACAGCTGTGGACTACATGAGTGCAGTACAGCTGTGGACTCCATGAGTGCGGTAGTAGCTGTGGAGTCCATGTGTGAGGTACAGCCATGAACTCCATGAGAGCAGTACATCCGTGGACTCCATGAGTGCAGAACAGCTGTGGACTCTCTGAGTGCAGTACAGCCCTGGACTCTATGAGTGCAGTACAGCTGTTGAGTCCATGACTTCAGTACAGCTATGGACTCCACTTGTGCAGTACAGCTGTGTACACCATGAGTGCAATACAGCGCTTGAGTCCATGAGTGCGGTATAGCTGTGGATTCGATGAGTGCAGTAGAGCTGTTGACTCCATGTGTGTACAGCTGTGGAGTCCATGAGTGCAGTACAGCTGTGGACTCCATGCATGAGGTACAGCTGCGGACACCTTGTGTGACGTACAGTCGTGGACTTCATGAGTGCAGTTCAGCTTTGGAGTCCATGAGTGTTGTACAGCTGTGGAGTCCATGAGTGCAGTACAGCTGCGGACTCCATGAGTGCAGTACAGCTGTGGACTCCATGAGTGCAGTAGTAGCTGTGGAGTCCATGAGTGCAGTACAGCTGTTGACTCCACATTTGCAGTAAAGATGTGAACTCCATGAGTGCAGTACAGCTGTGGACAACATGAGTGCGGTACAGCTGTTGACTCCATGAGTGCAGTACAGCTGTGAACTCCATGCGTGCGGTACAGCTCTGGACTCCATGCTTGTAGTACAGCTGTGGACTCCATGCATGAGGAACAGTCATGGACTCCATGACTGCAGTACAGCTGTGGAGTCCGTGAGTGCGGTACAGATATTGACTCTATGCGTGCGGTATAGCTGTGGACTCCATGCATACCGTACAGCTGTGGAGTCCATGTGTGAGGTACAGCTGTTAACTCCATGAGTGCAGTACATCTGTGGACTCCATGAGTGCAGAACAGCCGTGGACTCTATGAGTGCAGTACAGCTGTGGAGTCCATGAGTGCAGTACAGCTGTGGAGTCCATGACTGCAGTACAGCTGTGGACTCCATGGCTGTGGTACAGCTCTTGAGTCCATGAGTTCTGTATAGCTGTGGAGTCCAGGAGTGCAGTAGAGCTGTTGACTCCATGTGTACGGTACAGCTGTGTAATCCATGCATGAGGTACAGCTGTGGATTTCATGTGTGACGTACAGTCGTGGACTTCATGAGTGCAGAACAGCTTTGGAGTCCATGAGTGCAGTACAGATGTGGAGTCCATGAGTGCAGACCAGCTGTGGAGTCCATGAGTGCAGTACAGCTTTGGACTCCATGTGTGTACAGCTGTGGACTCCATGAGTGTGGTACAGCTGTGGACTCCATGTGTGAGGTACAGCCGTGAACTCCATGAGTGCAGTACATCCGTGGACTCCATGAGTGCAGAACAGCTGTGGACTCTCTGAGTGCAGTACAGCTGTGGAGTCCATGCGTACGGTACAGCTGTGGACTCCATGAGTGTGGTACAGCTGTGGACTCCATGTGTGAGGTACAGCCGGGAACTCCATGAGCGCAGTACTTCCGTGGACTCCATGAGTGCAGAACAGCTGTGGACTCTTTGAGTGCAGTACAGCTGTGGACCCTATGAGGGCAGTACAGCTGTGGACTCCTTGTGTGCAGTACAGCTGTGGACTCCATGAGTGCAGAACAGCTGTGGACTCCATATGTACCATACAGCTGTGGATTCCATGCTTGCGGTACAGCTGTGGACTCCATGAGTGCAGTACAGCTGTGGAGTCCATGAGTGCAGTACAGCTGTGGACTCCTTGTGTGCAGTACAGCTGTGGACTCCATGAGTGCAGAACAGCTGTGGACTCCATATGTACCATACAGCTGTGGATTCCATGCTTGCGGTACAGCTGTGGACTCCATGAGTGCAGTACAGCTGTGGACTCCATGCATGAGGTACAGCTGCGGACTCCATGTGTGACATACAGTCGTGGACTTCATGAGTGCAGTACAGCTTAAAGTCCATGAGTGCAGTACAGCAGTGGAGTCCATGAGTGCGGTACAGCTGTGGACTCCATGAGTGTGGTAGTAGCTGTGGATACCTTGAGTGCAGTACAGTTGCGGACTCCACATGTGCAGTACAGCTGTGGACTACATGAGTGCAGTACAGCTGTGGATTCCATGAGTGCGGTAGTAGCTGTGGAGTCCATGAGTGCAGTACAGCTGTCGACTCCATGCGTACGGTACAGCTGTGGACCCATGAGTGTGGTACAGCTGTGGACTCAATGCATGCTGTTCAACTGTGGACTCCATTTGTGCCATACAGCTGTGTATTCCATGCTTGCGGTACAGCTGTGGACTCCATAAGTGCAGTACAGCTGTGGAGTCCATGAGTGCAGTACAGCTGTGGACTCCTTGCGTGCAGTACAGCTGTGGACTCCATGAGTGCAGAACAGCTGTGGACTCCATATGTGCCGTACAGCTGTGGATTCCATGCTTGCGGTACAGCTGTGGACTCCATGAGTGCAGTACAGCTGTGGACTCCATGCATGAGGTACAGCTGTGGACTCCATGTGTGACGTGCAGTCGTGGACTTTATGAGTGCAGTACAGCTTTAAAGTCCATGAGGGCAGTACAGCAGTGGAGTCCATGCGTACGGTACAGCTGTGGACTCCATGAGTGTGGTACAGCTGTGGACTCCATGTGTGAGGTACAGCTGTGAACTCCATGAACGCAGTACTTCCGTGGACTCCATGAGTGCAGAACAGCTGTGGACTCTCTGAGTGCAGTACAGCTGTGGACCCTATGAGTGCAGTACAGCTGTTGAGTCCATGACTTCAGTACAGCTAGGGACTCCACTTGTGCAGGACAGCTGTGTACTCCATAAGTGCAATACAGTGCTTAAGTCCATGAGTGCGGTATAGCTGTGGAGTTGATGAGTGCAGTAGAGCTGTTGACTCCATGTGTGTACAGCTGTGGAGTCCATGAGTGCAGTACAGCTGTGGAGTCCATGAGTGCAGTACAGCTGTGGACTCCATGCATGAGGTACAGCTGCGGACTCCATGTGTGACGTACAGTCGTGGACTTCATGAGTGCAGTACCACTTTGGAGTCCATGAGTGCAGTACAGCTGTGGAGTCAATGAGTGCAGTACAGCTGCGGACTCCACTTGTGCAGTACAGGTGTGGACTCCATGAGTGCAGTACAGCTGTGGACTCCACATTTGCAGTAAAGCTGTGAACTCCATGAGTGCAGTACAGCTGTGGACTCCATGCGTGCAGTACAGCTCTGGACTCCATGCTTGTAGTACAGCTGTGGACTCCATGCATGAGGAACAGTCATGGACTCCATGACTGCAGTACAGCTGTGGAGTCCATGAGTGCAGTACAGCTATGGACTCCATGAGTGCGGTACAGCTATTGACTCAATCCGTGCGGTATAACTGTGGACTCCATGCATACCGTACAGCTGTGGACTCCATGTGTGAGGTACAGCTGTTAACTCCTTGAGTGCAGTACATCTGTGGACTCCATGAGTGCAGAACAGCCGTGGACTCTATGAGTGCAGTACAGCTGTGGAATCCATGAGTGCAGTACAGCTGTGGAGTCCATGACTGCAGTACAGCTGTGGACTCCATGGGTGTGGTACAGCTCTTGAGTCCATGAGTGCGGTATAGCTGTGGAGTCCATGAGTGCAGTAGAGCTGTTGACTCCATGTGTACGGTATAGCTGTGTACTCCATGCATGAGGTACAGCTGCGGATTTCATGTGTGACATACAGCTGTGGACTACATGAGTGCAGGACAGCTGGGGATTCCATGAGTGCAGTACATCCATGGACTCCGTGAGTGCAGTACAGCTGTGGAATCCATGAGTGCAGTACAGCTGTGGAGTCCATGAATGCAGTACAGCTGTGGACTCCACTTGTGCAGTACAGCTGTGGACTCCATGAGTGCAGAACAGCTGTGGACTCCATATGTACCATACAGCTGTGGATTCCATGCTTGCGGTACAACTGTGGACTCCATGTGTGCCGTACAGCTGTGGATTACATGCTTGCGGTACAGCTGTGGACTCCATGAGTGCAGTACAGCTGTGGAGTCCATGAGTGCAGTACAGCTGTGGACTCCTTGTGTGCAGTACAGCTGTGGACTCCTTGTGTGCAGTACAGCTGTGGACTCCATGAGTGCAGAACAGCTGTGGACTCCATATGTACCATACAGCTGTGGATTCCATGCTTGCGGTACAGCTGTGGACTCCATGAGTGCAGTACAGCTGTGGACTCCATGAGTGCAGTACAGCTGTGGACTCCAAATGTGCAGTACAGCTGTGGACTACATGAGTGCAGTACAGCTGTGGACTCCATAAGTGCGGTAGTAGCTGTGGATTCCATGAGTGCAGTACAGCTGTGGACTCCAAATGTGCAGTACAGATGTGGAGTCCATGACTGCAGTACAGCTGTGGACTCCATGAGTGCAGGACAGCTGGGGATTCCATGAGTGCAGTACATCCATGGACTCCGTGAGTGCAGTACAGCTGTGGAATCCATGAGTGCAGTACAGCTGTGGAGTCCATGAATGCAGTACAGCTGTGGACTCCACTTGTGCAGTACAGCTCTGGAGTCCATGAGTGCGGTATAGCTGGGGAGTCCATGAGTGCAGTACAGCTGTGGAGTCCATGAGTGCAGTACAGCTGTGGACTCCATGCATGCGGTACAGCGGTGGACTCCATGAGTACAGTACAGCTGTGGACTCAATGCATACTGTACAACTGTGGACTCCATGTGTGCCGTACAGCTGTGGATTACATGCTTGCGGTACAGCTGTGGACTCCATGAGTGCAGTACAGCTGTGGAGTCCATGAGTGCAGTACAGCTGTGAAGTCCATGAGTGCAGTACAGCTGTGGACTCCTTGTGTGCAGTACAGCTGTGGACTCCATGAGTGCAGAACAGCTGTGGACTCCATATGTACCATACAGCTGTGGATTCCATGCTTGCGGTACAGCTGTGGACTCCATGAGTGCAGTACAGCTGTGAACTCCTTGCATGAGGTACAGCTGCGGACTCCATGTGTGACGTACAGTCGTGGACTTCATGAGTGCAGTACAGCTTTAAAGTCCATGAGTGCAGTACAGCAGTGGAGTCCATGAGTGCAGTACAGCTGTGGACTCCATGAGTGTGGTAGTAGCTGTGGATACCTTGAGTGCAGTAAGTTGCGGACTCCACATGTGCAGTACAGCTGTGGACTACATGAGTGCACTACAGCTGTGGATTCCATGAGTGCGGTAGTCGCTGTGGAGTCCATGAGTGCAGTACAGCTGTCGACTCCATGCGTACGGTACAGCTGTGGACCCATGAGTGTGGTACAGCTGTGGACTCAATGCATGCTGTTCAACTGTGGACTCCATTTGTGCCATACAGCTGTGGATTCCATGCTTGTGGTACAGCTGTGGACTCCATAAGTGCAGTACAGCTGTGGAGTCCATGAGTGCAGTACAGCTGTGGACTCCTTGCGTGCAGTACAGCTGTGGACTCCATGAGTGCAGAACAGCTGTGGACTCCATGTGTCGTACAGCTGTGGATTCCATGCTTGCGGTACAGCTGTGGAATCCATGAGTGCAGTACAGCTGTGGATTCCATGCATGAGGTACAGCTGTGGACTCCATGTGTGACGTACAGTCGTGGACTTCGTGAGTGCAGTACAGCTTTAAAGTCCATGAGGGCAGTACAGCAGCGGAGTCCATGAGTGTAGTACAGCTGTGGACTCCAAATGTGCAGTACAGCTGTGGACTACATGAGTGCAGTACAGCTGTGGACTCCATGAGTGCGGTAGTAGCTGTGGAGTCCATGTGTGAGGTACAGCCATGAACTCCATGAGTGCAGTACATCTGTGGACTCCATGAGTGCAGAACAGCCGTGGACTCTCTGAGTGCAGTACAGCTGTGGAATGCATGAGTGCAGTACAGCTGTGGAGTCCATGCGTACGGTACAGCTGTGGACTCCATGAGTGTGGTACAGCTGTGGACTCCATGTGTGAGGTACAGCCGTGAACTCCATGAGCGCAGTACATCCGTGGACTCCATGACTTCAGTACAGCCGTGGACTCTATGAGTGCAGTACAGCTGTGGAATCCATGAGTGCAATACAGCGCTTGAGTCCATGAGTGCGGTATACCTGTGGAGTTGATGAGTGCAGTAGAGCTGTTGACTCCATGTGTGTACAGCTGTGGAGTCCATGAGTGCAGTACAGCTGTGGAGTCCATGAGTGCAGTACAGCTGTGGACTCCATGAGTGCAGTACAGCTGTGGACTCCATGCATGAGGTACAGCTGCGGACACCTTGTGTGATGTACAGTCGTGGACTTCATGAGTGCAGTACAGCTTTGGAGTCCATGAGTGTTGTACAGCTGTGGAGTCCATGAGTGCAGTACAGCTGCGGACTCCACTTGTGCAGTACAGGTGTGGACTCCATGAGTGCAGTACAGCTGTGGACTCCGTGAGTGCAGTAGTAGCTGTGGAGTCCATGAGTTCAGTACAGCTGCTGACTCCACATTTGCAGTAAAGCTGTGAACTCCATGAGTGCAGTACAGCTGTGGACTCCATGAGTGCGGTACAGCTGTTGACTCCATGAGTGCAGTACAGCTGTGAACTCCATGCGTGCGGTACAGCTCTGGACTCCATGCTTGTAGTACAGCTGTGGACTCCATGCATGAGGAACAGTCATGGACTCCATGACTGCAGTACAGCTGTGGAGTCCATGAGTGCGGTACAGCTATTGACTCTATGCGTGCGGTATAGCTGTGGACTCCATGCATACCGTACAGCTGTGGAGTCCATGTGTGAGGTACAGCTGTTAACTCCATGAGTGCAGTACATCTGTGGACTCCATGAGTGCAGAACAGCCGTGAACTCTATGAGTGCAGTACAGCTGTGGAATCCATGAGTGCAGTACAGCTGTGGAGTCCATGACTGCAGTATAGCTGTGGACTCCATGGGTGTGGTACAGCTCTTGAGTCCATGAGTTCGGTATAGCTGTGGAGTCCAGGAGTGCAGTAGAGCTGTTGACTCCATGTGTACGGTACAGCTGTGTACTCCATGCATGAGGTACAGCTGTGGATTTCATGTGTGATGTACAGTCGTGGACTTCATGAGTGCAGAACAGCTTTGGAGTCCATGAGTGCAGTACAGATGTGGAGTCCATGAGTGCAGTACAGCTTTGGACTCCATGTGTGTACAGCTGTGGACTCCATGAGTGTGGTACAGCTGTGGACTCCATGTGTGAGGTACAGCTGTGAACTCCATGAGTGCAGTAAATTCGTGGACTCCATGAGTGCAGAACAGCCGTGGACTCTATGAGTGCTGTACAGCTGTGGATTCCATGAGTCCAGTACAGGTGTGGGATCCGCGTGTGTTGTAAAACTGTGGACTCCATGAGTGCAGTACCGCTGTGGACTCCATGAGTAAGGTACAGCCGTGGAGTCCATGACTTCAGTACAGCTGTGGACTCCATGAGTGCAGGACAGCTGGGGATTCCATGAGTGCAGTACATCCATGGACTCCGTGAGTGCAGGACAGCTGGGGATTCCATGAGTGCAGTACATCCATGGACTCCGTGAGTGCAGTACAGCTGTGGAATCCATGAGTGCAGTACAGCTGTGGAGTCCATGAATACAGTACAGCTGTGGACTCCACTTGTGCAGTACAGCTCTGGAGTCCATGAGTGCGGTATAGCTGGGGAGTCCATGATTGCAGTACAGCTGTGGAGTCCATGAGTGCAGTACAGCTGTAGACTCCATGCATGCGGTACAGCGGTGGACTCCATGAGTACAGTACAGCTGTGGACTCAATGCGTACTGTACAACTGTGGACTCCATGTGTGCCGTACAGCTGTGGATTACATGCTTGCGGTACAGTTGTGGACTCCATGAGTGCAGTACAGCTGTGGAGTCCATGAGTGCAGTACAGCTGTGGACTCCTTGTGTGCAGTACAGCTGTGGACTCCATGAGTACAGAACCGCTGTGGACTCCATATGTGCCATACAGCTGTGGATTCCATGCTTGCGGTACAGCTGTGGACTCCATGAGTGCAGTACAGCTGTGGACTCCATGCATGAGGTACAACTGCGGACTCCATGTGTGACGTACAGTCATGGACTTCATGAGTGCAGTACAGCTTCAAAGTCCATGAGTGCAGTACAGCAGTGGAGTCCATGAGTGCGGTACAGCTGTGGACTCCATGAGTGTGGTAGTAGCTGTGGATTCCATGAGTGCAGTACAGCTGTGGACTCCACATGTGCAGTACAGCTGTGGACTACATGAGTGCAGTACAGCTGTGGACTCCACATGTGCAGTACAGCTGTGGACTACGTGAGTGCAGTACAGCTGTGGACTCCATGAGTGCGGTAGTAGCTGTGGAGTCCATGAGTGTAGTACAGCTGTGGACTCCATGAGTGCGGTACAGCTGTGGAGTGCATGAGTGCAGTAGAGCTGTTGACTCCATGTGTGTACAGCTGTGGACTCCAAGGGTAAGCTGCAACTGTGGACTCCATGCGTGCGGTACAGCTGTGGACTCCATGCGTGCGGTACAGCTGTGGACTCCACATGTGCAGTACCTCCCAGCTCCTTACCATGGGGCATCCAGCACCTACATCAAGCCCTTGCATGATCTTTGGGTGTACACTGGGGTGGGGTGCTATGGTTTCACTTGGAGCAGTGTAATTTAATGCCCCACCCCTTTATAAGTAACCCATATACTCAACGTGTGTTTAACCCTATTAATCTGTGTGCATTTTAATAATCGTTTGTAAGGAGTGGCCGTGTATCCATGTAGATGAGAGCCACCCGTATACGTAGTGGAATTATAATAAATGTATTTGTCATAAGAAGGGAATCCATGTCCTTGTTCAATGTACTCGATGTATTCACTTATGCTACCTGTACTCAGCCTTCGATACGGTCAACCATCAGTTGCTTATTCAGAGACGCAGAGAGGTAGGAGTGACTGATATGGCCCTTAAGTGGCTTCACTCCTTCCTGGAGGACAGGTCATTTCAGGTGTTCCAAGAAGAATTTACCTCCGAACCTATGCCACTCAGATGTAGGGTTCCTCAGGGATCGTCCCTGAGCCCCACTCCTTTTAATGTTTATATGAGCCCCCTGGCTGGTGTTGGGAAGCCGTTCGGCATTCAGATTGTCACATATGCCGATGACACGCAGTTGGTTGTTTCTTTCAACCAGCTCAACAATACTGGCCCTGATCTGGCCAGGTGCCTTGAAAAAGTTTCAGCATGGATGGAAGGTTCATACCTGAAACTCAACGGGTCCAAAACGGAGCTGATGTTTTTAGGTAAACCCCCCTCGCCTAATGTAAGTTTACCGTGGCCTAGTTGCTTTGGCCCTACCCCTTCCTCCAAAGAACAGATCAAGAGTTCGGGGGTCTGGCTGGATCGTAATTTGGACTTTGGGGAGCAAGCACGGAAGGTTGCAGGTAGCTGCTTTGGGTTGCTGAGGATGATACGGAAAATTCTTCCCCTGCTGCCTTTCTCTGCCAGGAAAACGGTGGTTCAGGCTCTCATACTCTCCAGGCTCGATTATGCCAATGCCCTTTATTTAGGAGCACCCAGCACTACTATCAGGAAACTTCAAACTGTACAGAACTGTGCAGCTCGTCTGCTTTTGAATATTCCTAACCGACAGTCAGCAAGGACTGCTCTGGCCACACTACACTGGCTGCCAATTCAGCAGAGAGTGCAGTTCAAGGCGCTTTGCATCGCATATAAGGCAATGCTAGGTAATGGTCCGCCTATTATTCGCTCCATCATCTCCCCTTATTACCCTAAAAGAGCTTTGCGGTCAGGCAATAAACAGATGGTGACTGTTCCTAAAATTAGGAAAGCACGTACAGGTGGTCGCCTCTTTTCGTATAATGCAGCTAGGTTGTGGAATCTTCTCCCCCTTGACATTCGATGTGAGACCAATCATCTGGTCTTCCGGAAACGCATAAAAACGTTTCTGTTCCCATAAATTTTGCACCTAGTTCATGAGCGGCTGCCTCTAGCGCTGGGATGCCTTCAGGTAACCATGCACTCTACAAATGTTTACTTACTTAGGGGCATATTAACAAGGCGGCGTTAATGAATTATCGCCGCTTTAGCGTCCGTTTTCGGACGAAAAGCGGCGATAATTTTATCGCCGAATTATCAAGGACACGCTAGCGCGTGATTCCTGACCTAGCGTCCGTTTTCTGCACGCTCCCATCGCATCGCTAATGAGATGCAAAGGGGGCGTGCCTGTGAATACAACAGGGGAAATATCGCTAACCCAGGTATCGCCATATTAGCAACGTGGGTTAGCGATATATTAAATTGCGTTAAGTATGCCTAACGCAGGAATTTAACGTCTGCTAAATTCCTGACTAAGGCATACCTAACATGGGGGGTGGATTGTGTGGCTAAGACCACAGGCCCTATCGCCAAGTATATCGCCGTTTTCCATGGGACATCGCTGGAAAACCAGCGATGTTCCATGGAAAACATCGCTATCACTGGAAAATTATCGCCTTTGCGCTAAGCGTTGTTAATACAGCGCTAGCATGGCGATAATTTCCAGCGATAGCCGGCGATAGGATTCCTCACGCTAAGCACGGCCAGCGATAATTATCGCTGGCCGTTGTTAATATGCCCCTAACTTACTTGTTTAGAATTTATTTTGAATCTGATGTGGACCTAACATGTAACCAGGTCCGAGTTGCACACGTTGCGTTTCAATAAAACGTCTTCAAGCACTTTGTTTTTTCTCCTCTTTACAGGTGTCTTTTCATGTTCTTCGTTAAGATAAAATAGGCTTACTGTGCATTGTCTTGGATTAGTAGATTATTGAACTTTTAATTAGATGTTGGCCCCAGACTGGGTTTTTTTCATTACACTGGATCGTCCCTTTAGGTTAAGATCTTTCATGGTCTATGACATCGATTTCGATGGAATTGGGGCCCATGAAAAATGCCTCTGGACTTTGTAACCATTGTGTTCTGATGTTTTTTTTTTTGCTTTTCAACCTTATCTTTTTGTCGAACATATTTCCCAAGTTTGATGTGTGAGAAGGCAGGCCCTGTACCCCAGACTGACCTACGACCTAGGGGGCAGTGAAATCTGAGTTTCACCATGGAAGCTCACAAACTTTACACTGTGCAAAGGTTCCAAGCATTGTCTACTTTACAATCCGCCCACCCTGACAGTACCACCACAAATAGCATCTCCTTTTAACTGGATGTGCGAGGGTGCATAGTGCGGTGTGGGAGTGGTGTGGTCTGTTGGTTTGGCTTCAGTGATGAGCCGAGGATCCCTGTTCAGCATGTCCTGTTATATGTAAATGATGTAAACCGGGAGCGTTAGAGTGGGGCATTATAGATAGGGAGGGGTATGTTTATCAACACTTACTGCCTCCACAAACTCATGTAAAGTGGAGCAAAGTGATGCAAAGCGGGGCAAAGTGTTCAGAAAGTTTGTACTTTTCAGTGCAAAGCTCTTTTGCACTGGAAAGTTGCACTTAAGTAGCTCAAATAGCGTCTTGCACTAAGTATAGCGCCTTGCACTAAGTAGTTCCACCGGTGGTACCTGTGCATTACAACGCTACCACCCGTGTTTGTGACGCAAAGCCAGATCTACAAAGATTGTCAGGTCTGGCTTCTAGTCAAGAAATAATGCCTCTGCCTCAGGCGTGAGGAGGGAGACATTACAACACTTTAAGGAGCCTTCCTGTCTGCTGCTTTGCTGCCTCTGGCGGGACGCCAGCGGCCAGCCCCAAGAGACCGTCTCTGAGCCCAGAGGAGGGGCGCCCACGTATCACCGTGTAAAAACGCTGTTGTCCCCGCGCCAGCTGGCGCCTCCCGTGGCTTCTGCCCTCAGGATCTGGCATGTGTCGTCTTTCTTGTTACAAAAGACACACACATGATGGAATGAATGTAGAGCAAATCAAACATTCACCCCAGTCAAGAAGATCTGGGTTAAAACCATGTTCTTTTGCTCACCACACCAACCCAGTTTGACCCAGCCATATGCAAATCAGTCTTGACCCTGTGCCTCATGGGAACAGTCCAGCCCGAACTGCCAAGCCATGTCTTCCCTGGACCGGAAACAAGCATCCTGGGACCGGTTTCAGGGCATCACCCCTCAGCCAGGCTAGCGTGAATCCAGTGGCGCAGTGCGCAAGGGACCCACGTCTGGGCATACCCTTCCCACTCGGGGTGACAAATGCAAAAACAACAGTTGATGGACAGAATGCAGAACAATGTCATACATTCACCCCAGTACAGAGAGGCGAGGAAGCAAAAGACACACAGGTGATAGACTGGCAGTTTGAGCTGGAATGTTCCCATAGATTGATTTGCGTATGGCTGGGTTCAAACTGGAATGGCATGGAGAGCAAAAAAACTAAGGATTTAGGCCCAGATCTCTGTACTGGGGTGAATGTATGACATTGTTCAGCATTCTGTCCATCAATTGTTGTTTTTGTCTTTCTTGTTACATTACAGAAGGTGGAAGGTGAGATACATTACAAGGCCACCCCTTACTCTGACTGCTGCTTGTAGGGCTTTTATCGCCTGGTCCATTGCCCGGTCCATTGTGAAGGGAGGGTTTTAAGTCGCAATATGGGCAAAAGCAAGCCGGGGGCACCCAACCCTGCGAGAACTAAAAACTCCCCTCTGGGGGGGTTTGTGGAGCGAGAGGAGGGCGTAAGACCCTGCCTCCGGCTGTCTATAAGTCCTCGCCTGCTGTTTCTGCTGTTTCATCTACGCCAGTCAAAGGGCCTCAAGGTTGTGGTCCAGACAGGATCCTGCCCCGCTGCCCAGCACCCTCAGCTCATTCACCGCCCGTCACAGTGACCCTGCCCCTGTAGCCTGCTCTCCCCCTGCGATGCGGAAGAAGAGAGGGACACACATTAGATCTGGCCGACTCCCCACCTTCGCATCCTTGTATACCCCTCCCGTAACCCGAATATGAGTGGGAATGTGTAATTGTCCAGTTTACTAACTCATTGCTGGTGCATTGATCCATTCTTCTTACCAAGGCTTACCAAGTGACGTAAATGTTTTACCAGTGGGGTATTCTTACAGAGATCTGGGTTTGAGGGGTGGTGTTTTGAGGGGTGGGTGTGCTCCCCGGTCATCACAGAGTGTATTTTACTCTGTACCCTCCTTTCCTGTCTGGGGAGTGCGATATTGACTCACTCAATAGTCCTGTCCTGTTGCCTCCTGATGATCTTGGCGCTGACGATGATGCGCCCAATAAGGCGCTTTTACGCCACTTGCTAATGACCCGTATGTGGAGGGTATTCCTTGATGTCCAGACAGACCTTCACCTGTTACTCTCTGCACTGAAAAAAGGATAACATTGTTGAGTTCAAACTAAGAACTGGGTGGGTTTTATTTCAGCCTATGATATAGGCGTCTTACCGAAGACCTGGCCCTGTAGTGATTGTTTTTGTGATGGGTTTATTTATTTTTCTGTGCCTGCTACACCCTCTGGGATGGGTAGGGCCCGGATGGGCTAGCTGTCTGCTTCAAGACCACCCTTGATTGTGTTATCTCGCCCATTCTACACTCAGTAGGCTATATCAGGCGTTTTCGATCAAGAGCTCAAAACCCTAAGGGCCATATTATCAAGAACGGCGATAACATTATCGCCGCTTTAGCGGCAGGAAACTGGCGCTAAAGCGGCGATAAGGAGCTTGATAATATGCCCTATAGAATTCCAATAGAAGCCCAGGTTCTTGTGTGAAGGACATCAAACCTGGGCTTCTATTGGAATTCTATAGGGCATATTATCAAGCCCCTTATCGCCGCTAAAGCGGCAATAATGTTATCGCCGTTCTTGATAATATGGCCCTAAGTTTTGTTCTTATTCACTTTTATAATTAATGAGGCTAATATTGGGCATCCTTGCACAGGACGAGAGCCGTTGGGGAGAGATACACGCGACATAAGGAGTCCTGAGTTGACAGTGGACGGAACGCCAGAAACCGCCGGTACAGATTAAGACGATGGCATTGTAGTACTTGTGCATCTGGGGCAGTACTTCATAGTTGTTCCTTGCACCCCTGTCCTGATGAGGCCCAAGTAACAGGGCTGAAATGCGTCGACAGACGAAGAAGGAGGAATCCGTTAAATTACAATTATTGCGCTAAAAATGGACATGCACACCGGAAAAAGATGTAGAGGTGGATAGGGTACCTCAAATGTGCAAAGGATTACCTCACAGTGGACCGCAGTGAACCTCAGAAAGCAGACATTTTTTTGTATTTAGGGGTCAGGAAATGATCTTTTTGTATAATTATGTATATATTTGTGCTTATGTTGTACTGTGTTGTTGTTCTATGTTGATTTAATGAAGGACGAATTAAGAAAAATGAACAACCAATCTTAATCAGTAAACCAATTAAAAGAAATAAATATTGGTTCTGATCAGGAGTAAGCGTTGGTATGTGACTTTGTTGAAGTACGTATAATGAGCTGGGACTAGGTACCACTAGATAGGAGTAATTGAATGTATCCTATGAATACTTTGGGTGTATTTGTTCCTCCACATCACTGCTTATTGTGGTGATATCTGCAGGAGTAAGGCGGAACTGAAGAAGGAAGCTGGACCACCCTGGTTATCTCCTGTCGGTCAAGGGCCACCGGCTCGTTTTGACACCTGTCAACAACAACTAACTCTTTAAAACTGACACCAACTTGATCTGTAATAACATTAGTGCAGACACCTGGGTCGACCATTTCAGACAAGTCTACTACACATCCGATATAGTTAGCGGGACATCTGACAGACTGCCTACTTTCCCACTGGATACAGAATTTACTGTGGATGAAGTTGCCGAAGCAAGTCGGGATAGCCCTATTCACAAAGCCCTAGGGCCAGATGGGGTCCCAATAGACTCTTATAAGTTGGAGGTGGACCTGTGGGCACCTGTAATTAATAATTATGCCAATGTGGCATGCAGGACCGGCCTTCCTGAGTCATTGTGGTCAGCCATTATTGTGTCCATTTTCAAAAAGGTAACCGCGCTTTACCTGTTGCTAAAGACCCATCTGTCTTCTGGACTCCACAGTGATTAAATGCCCCTGTAATTTGATGTATGTGGGCATGACTACCCGTAAAGTCAAAACCAGAATTATTGAACATAGGAGCTGTGTTAAATGTAAGAAATCAAATACCAAACTTACACGTCATTTTCTGGATGCGGGACACACTGAAGAAGATATTACATGGGTGGTCCTGGACAAACCGTACTATTGTAGGGACATGGGCCCCTTAGATAAAGTATTGTTTCATAGAGAACAGCGCTGGGTGTTTAGACTTGGATGTCATCTGAGTGGTTTGAATGATGACATCCCATGGTGTGCATTATAATTACTGTCATACCGTCCACTCTGACTTTCTCATCCGGCTTTAATAGATTTAGTCAACCCTTTACATCTGTTCCACACTTTACAGCTACACTAGACTAAATGACTGTTGGTATGGCACACGCACATATATAGCATACAATACTGAGTAGAATCTGACCACATTTCTATCTTAGAGTTTGGGACCCACTACTACTTGCACCCTATGCTTGATGTTCCACAATGACAATGACCATGGATTGCCATATTGATTGATGGCATCACTCGATACTACGTGCCAGCTAATAGACGTCGGACAGGATCCTTAGAGACGACTGGTTGCACTAGTCAATGTTGGTAGTACTAATTGTGACAATTTGAAAATAATCGCCAGACCGTAACCTTGGACATGCCATTCTCCATTAGCCTAGGTTGGTCCCTGGATCGTTTCATAACTTCTAATGTCAGTTATCTTTTTTCAGCGTATATTCTTATGAATTACTATTTCCAGACATTGTGTGTGATAACGCGCGTCCGCGATGTTTATAGTAGAGACTTCTATGTACTACAGTTCACAGGCGTGCCTAGCGCTGTAGTGCGGGTGCGACCATGACGTTCTATTGAGTGACGTTTTATTGAGCGCCAGAGCCGGTGCCAAACTACTCCCACCAGAGTTTCCCCATAGCGAGGAAGTCTACACGTAAGGTGAGGCTAGAATCAGCGTATATGCCACATTCCTTGATGTTGTTGTTTGCTGTTTTGTTTTTGATACTGCGACCTGCTGCCTAGAGTATTAGATACTCAGCAGCTGCACTTCGGTCCGGTATGTATTTTTAGTTACTTGTATTTCTGCTACAGTTTATTTATTTATGACCCCGTAGCATTATCCTCGATACTATACGAGGTGTACATCTTGGTTGTTTTGCTGTACTGCTGTTGTCTCTTTGTCTTTGATACCGTGACCCGCTGCCTCGAGTATTAGATTCCCTACAGCTGTACCCTGGCCCGGTATGCATCTCAAGGTATTTTGCTTTCTGCTACGGTCCATGGTTTGACCCTCTAGAACTCTCCTGGATGCCTAATGAGGTGTACATTGACTACATCACCAACACCACAGTCTGTGGTTTGGGTTATTGGTTGTGGACTCACGGGTGCTTAGCTTGATTAACCTGTGGAGCGTCCGTTTGTTTCATTTCATCCATTTACAAACCTATATTTTTTAAGTCATATTTTCATTCATTTTTGTCTGAAATTGTTCTACAAATGGCATTCTGGCCTTTTTGTTATTATATACCACTACTATGTCACGTTTAGTAGATACCTTCATGCACTGGTATTTTATAATAGTGTATATACCATACACATACCTATATGATATGAGAAGTTGATGCAATATGTTCAGCTGAACATTGTGCTTCCAGTTCTTTTAAATGTGTGTTTGCCTTCATTTTTTATTTGTGTCTGTTGCACTTCAATATAGAGCTCTACGTGTGGAGAGACTCTGTAGATGGTGGAGTCGGGCCTTATTCATTGCCTTTAGGTAAGGCCTTTATGGATATTCTTTGGGAATATTTACACACTTTGGTTGTGGTGGTGGTGTACACTGGTGTTTTACATTGATGCATATGTTTGATATGTGCCTTTTTATTATTTCCTTGTAGGACCATCTGACCCACTCAAGAACCCGTTGCCGCTGAACATTGTTGGTCAAGAGTATAGACCTGAGTATATTTGCAATTTCAAATTGAAGTGTTATTATAGTTTGCACACATTTTATGTAGCAGAGTGACTGAATATTCTGGTCCTGAAGAATGCCTGGAACATCTTAGTCACACATAGCAGAAACATGTTGACCTTACACAGGGTGAACATCCATAACCCTGTCTCGCTATGCTGTTAATCTCGATCCCTTAGGGCATAGGAATAAAGTTGTTTTGTCCCTACCAAGATAGTTTTAATACACTATTTTCTTTTGCACTTCACCCTGGAGGAATTATTACATAGACGTGCCATAAAAAAACACTCCTGCTCCTTTCCTGCGGGAAAGTCATAGCCCACACTGGGTACCTTGCGGTCCCAGTGTGTGGAGGGACCCATTGATGAAGCATGTCACCCTTGGGTGAGTGAGGGTTCTCGTCCAAACACATGTAGTGCCCCACCAATTACTCTTACGTCTTTCTTTTTCATTCTTTTTGGTGCTTCGCTACTCTATACGCTGTGTGAGCCTAACAATTTCAGAAGTAGTATAGTATAGTTTTTAGTAGCGTTTACTTCCCTTTGACCCCTTGTGTGAGATACATAGACCACTAATACCCATATTGTTTCAGACGTTCAATATGGCTTTAGACCAGGCTCAGGCACTCAAGAACAATGCCTTAATTCATATTTGCTAATTAACAAGTATGTCAGAGCCAAAAATGGTCCAGTTTATTTAGCCTTTATGGATCTGGCCTGCGCCTTTGATAGCGTGGACAGTTCCAAACTTTGGGGAATATTGGAATCAAAGGGGTTGGTGTCCTTTATACAAGCTCTCCATTCGATCCTTAATGCTTCCATCTGATCTGGACCGAATGGAGAATGCACCAAGAGTTTTAGTTTGGGCCGAGGCGTTGGGCAGGGATGTGTCTTGGCGCCCATTTTGTTTTTTTTGTAAATCAATTATCCGGATTCACCCTCGTTGGCAGGGGAAGGACACGCCATCCAGGAATGGGCAGAGCATCCCTGTTCTTTTGTGCAGACAGTGCCATCCTATTGTCTAGAACACCCTATGGCCTTCAACTTCTGCTAGACACTCTTGTGAGCTTCATGGATGGCCTAGGCTTGGCCACAAATTTAGCAGGAACTTTTGTAATGGCCCGTGGCGCTAAAAATCTGAATCTGCAATGTATTTCAATTCGGGGGAGCTCTCTTTTCAAGAATCTACAAATTCTCTTACCTGGGGGTCACATTTAGCTTTAGGGGGACTTGGACTCCCTGCTTGAAACAGAGAAGAATTAAGTTATTTAATTCGATTGGCTATCCTTTTAGCTTGGCGTCCAAAATTGTCAATAGGCCTATCGCTCTTATTGTTGAGATCTATAAAAGGAAGTGTTTACCTGTTCAAACTTCTAACCTATGGCTCTGGCCTGTGGGGTTATAAGGCAGCCAAATATCTGCAGGATGAGGAGAACAGAGTCTGTAGAGGTATCCTTGGCGTTTCACCTAGGTTGCCAATGTACGCTGTCCACAAGGAATTAGGATTGCTGTATGTAGTCGATGACATCAACTTGGCACCATAGATGTCATGGTGCTCCATCTGGCGTAGCCCGAAGCCTCCTTGAATAAGGAGATCATCCGGGATTGACTTTCAATTGATGAAGGCCTTCATGTTCCCCGGCGAATGTATATTAAGGACTCTTATAATAAGCTCGGTAGAACTGGTATATTTTCCTTGCCGTCTAACATTACTGCGAGGGATGAAAGTTGGATCAAATCCTACTTTAGAGAACACAGCCGGGGCTAAAGAGGATCACACAAGCTGAAGAATCCAGCCAGCAGGGAGAGCGTGCTGGTCTGAACCCCCCCACGGGTGGAACCGCGCCTGGAGATGGGACCTAAAACCTGGGCCAGGGTCTTACCGACCAGATCTAGGCTGGGCCAGACTAGGAGTTTTCTCTTGGGCTAGTTTGACCCTAGGTCTATTCTACCCTGCTCCTGCGACGAGCACTCCCTGCAAACATTGGCACACTTTGTTTATTGCTGTAGGTTTTATCGCTGTCACACTAAAAGATTTTTATAACCACTTCTTACAGGGGCCTCTGTTTCCAGACACATCCCGGCACTGGTATATTTGCAGAAGCTTCCTACACCGGAGGTGTGTGTGTGGTCACCTTTCTTAGACATGCCCTCCGATGCAGGCGCTCACAGTCGCTGCAGTTGCCCTGAATTTTACTGTAATTAATGTAGACTTCGAGTTGCTGCTGCATTTGCGCTTTGGCGCCTTTATGAGAATTTGCTGCCAGGCAGGATGCTTCCCTTATGTGTTGTGTGGCTATTGTTAACGTTCTTGCTCTCTGTTGCACTTTGTATCTATTTTAAGACTGTTTTGTTAACTTCTCAATCTGTTGTTGAGAATGTTTGAAATGTGTAGTCACTCTGGGGCATATTAGCAAGAACCTCGTTAAAATTATCGCCGTTTTAGCGGCAGGAAACTGCCGCTAAAACGGCGATAATGGATTTGCTAATATGCGTTATAGAATTCCAATAGAAGCCCAGGTTAGATGTCCTGCACATCTAACCTGGGCTTCTATTGGAATTCTATAACGCATATTAGCAAGCCCATTATCGCCGCTTTGGCGGCAGTTTCCTGCCGCTAAAAACGGCGATAATTTTAACGAGGTTCTTGCTAATATGCCCCTCTGTGTCCTACATTGCTATTTTTATATTCATGTTTGTTTATTATACACCCTACAATTGTCTTTTTCATTGCTTTTTAATGTCAATGTGCTTTTATAGTTTGTTTTTATGACCTTAATAAAGATATAGAGAACGAAAGACAGTTTAAAGAGTTCAATCGTTGGATGTGCGCTGCATTGTACAGCACGCATCCAATGTGGGGAATGTTAAACAATGGCCAAAGCGTAGGATTGTGTGCTGTATGGCACCCTTCCAGTACAAAACCTATGCTAGACAGCACATACGCTGCTTGACTTTCAGTAATTCTACCCACACGAGTACAGATATGGGCGGTGTGACGCTACAAGACATTGTAATTAATGAGTAACATGACTACATACATTTTGGAATACAGGTACAATTGTTAAAGGCCGCTCCCAGCTTCCTTGTGGTATCCTGGATGGGTGTAGCATCCTCTTCGAAGGCTGCGTAAACAGGGTGCTGGCTACGTTATTTTACTCACGTTTAGGTTTTCGGTTTCCCACCCAGTAGGGCAGGACTGCTCAGTTTCACCCAGGTGAGAGCCTAATTGGAGGCTGTAGTTATAGGCAGGGCTTAATTCGGAAGATAATACGGGCCAGGGCCCTGACCAGGAGGCCACTGCAGCTACCACCACCCATTGCCCCATCATCGCTGTCCATGACAGTACCAACTAAACACCTTTCTCGCCTACAGGTGCGACAGGTCAGATTATTCCAGGTCCCCAAAGCTAAAGGAATGGCTGTGGAGGCAGGTATTAGTATGTTTTTTGATGTATTTTGTATTCATAAACAACCGTTGTTCTGCTCATCTATAAATTAGAGGAACAGCGCCACCATGTGTCAGAGTGTCCTAAGTGTGGTGATGACAATTAAGTGCTGGTGCCAAGCGCCGAAAACCAATGAAGTGCCGGTGCAGAGCACCCGATACCACAGGCTCAAATTAAGCACTGGTTATAGGTGGGGCCCATCAGCACTCATTTTTGGAGACCAGCAATTTGACCCTGAGCGAGAGAGAGAAAACACAAAAGGGGGAAAGGAGAAAGAAGTGAAACCTGTGACAAAGGGAGAAAGCAGGGATGAAAACGAACCAGCAAAAGTAAGATAAAGGGACAGGGAGTGTCAGGCGGTGGAGTAAAGAGGTGTGAGGTGGAATCAAGACTAAAGAGCCTTGGGGTTTGGTACCCTGCCCTATGATAGCGTTGGCTGTAGGTTTCTGAGCAAATCTTTGGGCCTCTGGGCTTAATGTTATTTTACACATTAAGCACCGACCCAGGCTTGGCTTTAGGGCAGACCCTGAGTTGTTAGACTCGATAGACTAGATGTAAACCCGGGACCGTAGTTTAGACTGTCATTGACCTGAATTGTGCCCGTCTGGCTTAGATAGAGACAGTGTGCTCAATCAAGGATGAAAATGCACATTAGGGGCTGTATTACATGTATGTGCGCCCGCTTTCTGTGTGCACAGCGCACTATGGTATTTTAGGAGGAGCCTCACACGTTTGTGCAGCCTCTTCTGCAATTCTGGTAGCTACGGCACACATGTGGCATCAGTGCTATCTTCAGAGGCCATTTCCTTATTTGCATGGAGGCGTGGCAACCCTGACCCCTTTCTAAAGGGCAGGGTTGCTGTCTGCATAGAGGAACAAGGAGCTGCTTATAAACAGTTGCTCGGTATTTCACTTAATGTGCCTCCCCCAGAGATGAGAAGTACATGGTCGCAGCCACCCTGGGGGCAGCACATTCGACATAATAGGACACACTATTCTGGTCTGCGCCAGCTAGTGTTGGGCACGCTACTGAAAGTTTGAGCCCTTCCTGTACATGGGATATGGTGTTACGGCCATAGCCGTCGATTATGGAACTCGGGAACCAGGTTCTAATCTCGGCGTCGGCTCAACATCATGTGATTCTGGGCCAATCACCATGCCTATAAACAATGCATGTGACCTTGTGTAATCTAATTGGTGCCCATGTAATGTTCTGCGATACCTTCAGGTCTAGTTTGGACTATATTTTAAAAACTGCAGAAGAATGCACTAAGAGATAAAAACAAAGGGCCTCATTTACAAGAGGCCTGCACCGCACTGTGGTGCTTTCTTTGCTCCATATTTACAAGGCGACGCATTAGGCCCAATGCGCCAGTTGCCTACGTCACAAAATACCTGCGTTAGAAGCGGCTGCGCTATGCAGTTTATAATGTATGCAGAGTAGGCGTTCCGTCATACAGTTTCACTTGCAACTGACGCAGTGATATGTACAAGTTTGGCAATGTGTGACACATCTTTTAGATCTGTCGCACTAAGGGGCATATTTACAAGACCCCTGCGCCATCAGAGTGTCACTTCTTTTGAAGCTTCGGTGGTGCACAATGTTGAGACATATTTACAAGGCCACGCGAAGCCACCCTGCATGGCTTTTCATGGCCTTGTAAATATAGCCCGTTTTACACATTATTTTGCGTTAAAAGGGGCGTTTCATGGTTGCAGCTATGGGTGGATTCTGACGCATTCACAGATTTACAAGGTTTCGTAAACCTGCGAATGCATCAGATTCTAACGCCTCGGGAGGTGCAACGAGAAGAAATACTTTATTTCGTCTTGTTTTTCTATGTGTGTTGCATTCTGCAGCATGCATAGGAGTTAAATGCCATCAATGATTGTTTTTGTGCAGGAAGGTGTGCCTTCCTGCACAAAAACAATCATCCCTGCAATTCAGGCACCCTTGCACTAAGGCTCAAGGGTGCCTGCGTTGGCGCTAGGCAGCCAATTGTGTGCCAGCACAGGGGAAAGCACAGGGATGCGTCTTATTGCTGTAAATACAACACATCCCTGCACTTTCCTAATGACGCAGCTCAGCGCGACAAGATGGCTTGCAGCACCACTCTGCATTATTTTCTAGTACATATGCCGTTAAGCCTCAAGTGCGTCAAAATTCAGCGCCTCTATAACCCAGGTGCAGGAAATGACGCAGTGGCTCTGGAACATATTTATAAATGTTTGAGTTAAAGAAGTCTTTAATTAAAGGCTTGTCAAATATGAAAATCCCTTAAAATGTCCACTTGTCCCCACTGTGCCAGGTGTTGTCTTCGCTTGTTGCTGTTTTACTAATATATAAAGCAGGAATGGGAGGCCCAGTTTTCTTCCTTGAATTAAGACTGACGGCGCCCTTGCTACGTCACTGGCTGAGGACACAGGGCCAGTTTGAGCGCTTGTGGCGCAACAATCTTTTTTTAGCTCGTTAGAGTCACGGAAACCTAGGGTGACCAACCGTCCGTAAATTTCACGGACCATCCGTATTTGGATCTGACATCCGTTATCCATGATGATCCCTTTTACGGACGCCTATTGTCCGTAATTTTGGGCACTGAAGGGAGCAGCGATGTTCCACTGCAAGAAGCTTCAGTTCCTTGATGGGGCCGCCTCACACTCTTCCTCTGAACACAAGAGCAGTCCCACCCCGCCCATTGTCATTCTGTCTGCGACTGATTGTCCCATACAGAATGACAATGGGCCAGTCTGGGCTGTTAATGTCCTATTACTTACCGGTAGTCTTCATTACTCCTGGTCCCGTTGTCCTCGTCCCATTCCTTAACAAAGTGGAGATGACCATCTCCGCGACAGAAAAAAAAAGAAAAGGAGCATGCTGGGATACCCAAACCACTCCCTCCCACTGGGAGTACATAAGCGGTACCAACCCAGCATGCAGCCTGAAAATACCAAGCCAACCACCGGAAGGCCGGCCGCCAGGGAGGGAGGGAGGGATGTAAGGAATGGGACGAGGACAACGGGACCAGGAGTAATGAAGATTACCGGTAAGTAATAGGACATTACCCTCAGGTCCCTCTTGTCCTCGTCCCATTCCTTAACAAAGTGGAGAATACCAAAGCAGAAAACCCGGCCTTCCGGAACCCCACCAATGCCAGGGGCACCAGACCGAAAAACGGCATCCCACAAGGGCAAAAGAGCCCACAAGAAAAGAGAAAAAATGCAGGGAGGAGCACACAACCAACCAAGCCCCCAACCAAGGGGACAGAGCCGAGACCCCAAAATCAGCAGGGGACGACCAGAAAAAACACAAGAAACCCCCCCCCCAGGCAAGCCAGAAGGGGGCCACACACGCAAAGCCAAGCCCCAAGGGAACAACCAGAGGGGCCAAACCAAGCCTCCCCCCGAACGACCAAAGGAAGTCCAGGAGAAGCGGGCGCGCCCCAAAAGGAGAAACGGAGCCAGAAAGGGCAACCGACCAGGGAGAAAACCCCCAAGTGTGAAGCCCACGGCCCCAGGCACCACCAGGCAGCCACCCAACCAGGAACCAAACAGGCCAACCCAGCCCAACGGCCAAGAGTAGAGGAGAACAGGCCGCACAAGGAGGCAGGGCCGAAGGCCCAGGAAGGAACACAGCAGAGGCAAGACAGAGAGCGAACCCCCTCCCCCCAAGACAGGGAAGAGGGCGAACCACAGGCGCAGGAACCCACAAAGGACCACACCCAAAAGCGAGGGGAAGGAAGACGAAACCGAAGAGGCACGCCAAAGCAAGAGAGCCAGGAAAGACTCGACCACCACAGGACCACCCCAAGACACCAGGGAAGCCAACAGCAGAGCCGCAAAGGGGAGAACCGGACAAGCAAACAGGCACCCACCCAGAGGAACAGCTAGGAAGAGAAGAGGGTAGGGAACCAAAGCAAGGCCCCACCCCCTAGCCGAAAGCAGCAGCAACAGGGAACCGGGAGGCCAGAAACCCACAGAAGGACCGGACCACAGGGCAGGACCGACCAAAGGCCAACCCCATCCGAGACACCGAAGAGCCGCAGGAACCAAGAAACACAACAACAGAGGCCCAACACGGAACCGGGGAAACCAAACCCCAGAACCGGAAAGGAGGAAACACCACCAACCAAGAGCCGACCAACCGCCAGGAGGAGAAAGGAAGACACCAAGGAACCACCGAAGGCGAACCCCAGGAGGAGCCGTAGAAGGGCAAAACAGGAAAGACCAACAAGGAGGCCAACAGCCCAACCCCGCAGGAGACCCACAAACGCCCAAAAAGCCAGCCGGAGAAACCGGCATGCCAGTCAGCCAGGAGGCACACAACACGCCGCCACCAGGACCCGGAAGGAGAGGCAAAAAGAACCCCCAACCAAGAAGGGGCATTAGGAAAGGCACAGCAGCCAAACCCAGCCAGGCCACCCAGGGAGCGGAGCAGCAGAGGGAGGGAGCCCAGCAGCCCACACATCGGACCCAGAGCCCCAGCCAGCCGCAAAGGAGCAGCACAGGAAAGGCCAGAAGACCAGTACAAAGCCCGACCCAACCAGCCAAGAGGCGCACCAGTGACACACACGCACAAGCGAACGGGAGGCCAACCACAGGGACCACAAGGGCAAACCCAACAGAGGCAGAGCCCAGGCCCCAAGAGCGCACCTGAACAACCCAGGCACCAGAAACCAAAGGAGAGGAGCCCGGAGAAGCCAAAGTCGCACCATCCAACAGGGGAGCGGGAACAGACCCAAACCAGGGGAGAAGGAACACTCAGAGCCAACAAGAGAGCAAGGGCGACAGACACCACAGGCCGAAAAGAGCCGGCGTGGGAGCCCAGGCCCAACAACAGGTCCCCAAAGGAAAAAGGCCAGAGCCCCAGACCCGAGGCAAAGCCAACTGCAAGCAGGAAGCAACAAAGCGGCCCACACACCAGGGGAGGCCGACACCCAACACCCACAAGTAGGGAAAGGGCACAGCAGACAGGGCAGGGCAGAGGAGCCGGGCACCCGAAGAACAAGGGGCCACCCAAGGCAAAGGCCAAGGAAGACCAACGACACCCAGCCACCACAGGAGAAAAAGGAGCAGTAGGCGCGAAGGCAAGCCCAACAAGCCGCAGAAGGCAGAAAACCCCCAGCAGGGGGCAAGCAAAAGCACCCGGAAGGAAGCAACAAGCGCCCAACAGCGCAGGCGGCCAAATAACAAAGCCGCAATGCAAGACTGATGACTCACAACCATGGAAACACCAGGATGCGAACACACAACCATCAGAGGAAGAGCCAGAGATCAGAACCACTAGGCCACAGAGACTCAGCAGACACTCACGCACCAGGCCCTAACCCTCAAAGTGCAGGAACCAACGGGCGCATGGGCAGCAGGCAGCCGAAGGAAGCCCAAGAACTGCAAGGCAGCAGGACCCGAAAAAAAAAATATATATATATATAGCCAGGGAAGACCAGAACAGGCCAGAGCACAGGCAAACCCAGGCGCACCCCAAACCAGGCACCAACCAGGGCCGACCAGGGACAACACAAGCCCGAAGGGCAGGACGGCCGGAGGCCCAGAGGACAGAGCAAAGAGGCCACAAGAAGAAGCCAACAAACCCCGGGAGACACTGCCCAAAGCGAGCTGAGGCCCAGCAAGCAGACACCACCCCGGGAGGAACCAGGACCGACCCGGCCAAACCACAGGGCGGGCAGCAGGAGGAACAGAAGCCAAGGCCGCAGGCCAGCACAGCAAGAAAGCACAGCAAGCCAGAAACCGACGGGCGGCAAGCACCAAGGGGACAGGCCAACAGCAGACCCAAAAGGGACCGACCCCCAGCACAGACGCCAACCAGCAACAAGCGCCGAGCCAGCGAAAAGCCAAAAGGGCCCGGGAACACACAACCCATGGAGGAAGCCCCAAAGGACCTCCCCCCCCAGGCAAAAAACCCCCAAAAGAGGGCACAGACACAGGGGAAACTACGGCCCAAGACAGGACAGGGAAGGCAGGGGAGCCCACGCCACAGGCAGCCAAAGACGCCCAAGGACTGCCAGGAACCCAGGAGCAGGGGTCAGCGGAGGCAGAGAAACAGGCCGGAGACAGCAAGGGCCCCAGACCGAGACAAAAAACCGACCCACACCCCACGCAACCAGCAAAGCACAGAGGGCCAGCACGCAGGAACAGGAGCCAGCAAAGAGAAGCCCCCACAGGAACCCACCAGCACCTGGAGAGACCAGAGGAGGACGGGAACCAACAGCACCGGAAGAAAGCAAGGAACCCACAAGGGCAAGGCCACAGGGAGACCAGCCGAACCCAATGCAATGGCAGAGCGCAAGAAGGAGGCCCCGGGACCAAACCCCGGCAACCCCCATAGGCCCAGGCGCACAGGGTGGTAGCAACCAGAAGCAAGGGGGAAGACACACCAGCCAGGGCCGCAAGCGAACCCCAGGGAAAGAGCAAAAGCCCATCAACCCAAGAACACCCAGGCGAACTCCCATCCAGGAAAGAGCCAGACCGGACCCCGTCCACCATCGAAAGCAGACAAGACCAGGGGCCCACAGGGAGGCACCGGAAGCCAAGACATAAATGCCTGACAACCAAGGAAGCACCCGGACACCAACAGCACCAGGAACCCAAGGAGGTCCCCCATAAAGGCACCAACCAGGGCAGATGCACCACAACTCCGGAGACCAGACGAGAACATGAGCGGACAGGCCCGAATGGTCGTAGGGTGAACAAAGAACCTGCAGAAAAGAGGCATATGGACCTGCATCAGGAACGTAATGAGAAGCAGGACTCGAAACTGAATGATCAGGATGCAGGGTGCGCAGCAATAACTCCCATAACTCCCTGCCAGCACAATCACGGGTCCACGCCGTCACCCAACTGCCACCAATGCTTCCTAAGGTATGTGCCTCAAAGTCCGAAAACCTCCCTTGAGGTGAGAAGATTGAACACACAAAGTGCCAGAGGAAGCTGCTGGAGCCTGCATACCACGGTGAAAAAAAAAATGGAAACCGCTATGCGGTACTCACCAAGGGGGCAGGAAGAGCGCACCACCAGCTCACTGCCCCCCCCCATCAGCCATCCCAGGCGCGCACCAGGGAACCAGCGCCGGGAGGAGAATGCCGCCAAAACGGCCGCCGAGGCCACAGCAAGGCCAGCTCCGGAGTGACCCATCCGAGCAGCAGGGGCACCAGGAGGCCGGCAGGAAACCAAACGCCCAGCAGAGTCCCAGGACCCGCCAAACAGCCGCAGCCACGCGTCCCCCAGACCGGCCAAGCCACAGGGAGACGCGCACTGCAACCCGGAAGTGACCGGGAGGAACGGCGCCCCAGCCGCAAAGGGCCGGGCGGAGTCCAACGCGACTCCTGGCAATCCCGGCAGGCCAGGAGAACGCGGAAAGAGGACGGCGAGGACAGCCCAGCAGCCCCGACGAGACGTCTAGCGAAGCAACCAGCAGGTAAGTCCAACACGTCCCATTCTGTCGGAAGACAGAAAAAAAGAACAGGCTGCATGCTGGGTTGGTACCGCTTATGTACTCCCAGTGGGAGGGAGTGGTTTGGGTATCCCAGCATGCTCCTTTTCTTTTTTTTTCTGTCGCGGAGATGGTCATCTCCACTTTGTTAAGGAATGGGACGAGGACAGGAGGGACCTGGGGGTAATGCATGTGATGGGCCTCCTCCTGCCTTGGTCTAGAGCAGGGCATTCCGTTTTTTTTCTCACAGTACATAAAGAAAACTGTTGCATCTCACCAGATGGAAGAAATGTAGAGAATCCAGTGCATGAAAAGAAGCCAGATGAAGTTAAAAAGAAGGGGTTATAGTTCTTTCACAGTCTCATCATTTTAGAACTGAAGCATTTTCAATATTATATACAATGAAGCCATAGTTGCAGCTTTTTTATTTTATGCAACTAACAAAGCAAACAGCCCTGGCTTGATGTAGGTGTAATGTATTATATATCTGTATGCAATAACAGAAGTAGCAGAATACCAGTCGGTCAGCACACTATGCTCAGCACATATTTTTAGCTTATGTGTTTTAAGCCACGCCCTTAATTACATCGGCCACACCCTTTGGAGAGACCCCCAAGCTTTTTGAACCCACTTAAACCCCTGTAAACAACACCATGTCACAGTCACCTCACGTCCTGGCACGGTGCATCATGCAGTTTTCAGATTACCTATGTGCAGGGGCATAGTGAACCCTCCCCCACCCAACCCCTTGCTTTAGGAACAGCAGCAGAGGTGAAGTTCTTGATGGGCCTCTTCTGTCCGCAACTCTGCAGACAAATGCTCAGCTCATAATTAATGTGAAAAGGTGGGTGAGTAAGTAAGTGAAGGAATGGATGAATGGCTGGATGGATTAGGGAAAGGATGAATGGATAAATGAATGAGTGAACGTTTTAATGGATGGATAATAGGAGAATGGATGGATGGATGAGTGAGTGGAAGGATGGATGAGAGAAAGGGTAAATAAATAGATGTATGGGTGGAATTGTGGATGTATGGGTGGAATGGTGGATGGATGGGTAAAAGGGTGGATGGATGGGTAAAAGGATGAATGGATGAGTGAAAGGATGGATGATGGGCTAGTGAATGGATGGATGAGTGAAATGATGGATGGATTGATGAATTGATAGGTGAAAGGGTGAATGGATGGACGGATGAATTAATGGGTGGATGTAAGGATGGATGAGTGAGTGAAAGGGAGGGTAGATGGGCAAAAGGATGGCTGGATGAGTGAAAGGGTGGATGGATGGATATGAGAAAGGATGGATGAGTGATAGGGTCAATGGATGGATTCATGAGTGGATGGATGGGTGAAGGGATGGCTAAGTGAAAGGTGGATGGAAAGAGAAAGAGAGGATGGATGGATGAGTGAAAGTACGGATGGATGATTGACAGGATGGATGGGCAAGTGGGTGAATAGATGAGTGAAAAGAATGATGTAAGGATGGATGAGTGAAAGAATGCATAGATGAGTGAAAGGGAGGGTGAAGAGCTGGATGAAAAGATGGATGAGGAGGAGGAGGAGGAATCGCCATCGTCCACAAGAACACTCTCAGAGTCTCGACCAACACCGACGACACCCTCAGCACCGCCGAACACCTGCACTTCCAGATCCACACCGATCCCAACACCACCCTCAGAGAAACCCTCGTCTACAGACCCCCCGGACCCCGACCACAGTTCAGCGACTCCATAGCCGACTTCGTCAGCACACACGCCCTCGCCTCCACGGACTACATCCTCCTCGGGGACCTGAACTTCCACCTCGAGAACAACAACGACACCAACTCCACCACCCTGATCGACAACCTAGCCAACCTCGGACTCAGACAACTCGTCACAACACCCACCCACTCCGCCAGTCACACGCTTGACCCCATCTTCTCCGCAAGCCCCCACGTCTCCTTCAACCACACCACCGAACTCCACTGGACAGACCATCGCTGCATCCACTTCACCTTCAAGAAACCCACCACGCACCACCGCACCCAACAGATGCCCCGCCGCTGCTGGAGCAAAGTCACCGAAGACCAACTAACCACCACCCTCGCCCAGAGCCCACCCGCCGACCCCACCGACCCCGACACCGCCGCCCGCAACCTCAGACAGTGGATCAACGACTGCGCCAACACCCTCGCCCGATCAAGAAACCCTCCAACAGTTACACCAACAAGAAAGCCAGCTGGTTCACTGAAGACCTCCGGGCCTCCAAGCAAACCTGCCGAAAGCTGGAGAAGATCTGGCTCCGTGAGCGAACACCGGACAGCCACGCAGCCCACAAGAACGCCACCCGCAGACACCATCACCTCATCAGATCCGCCAAAGGGCCTCCTTCAAAGACCGCCTAGGCAACAACGCGCACAACAGCAAAGAGCTCTTCAACATCGTGAAGGAACTCTCCAACCCCAGCTCCAACACCAACGACGTCCCACCCTCGCAAGACCTGTGCGACTCGCTGGCCACCTTCTTCCACCGCAAGATCGCAGACATCCACGACAGCTTCAACGCCACGACCGCCCCGACAACCACTGAGACCTCTGCCCCCACGACCACCATCCGTACCAACCGCCTGCTCTCCTGGACCAACATCAACGACAACGACACCATCAAGATCATGAACACCATCCACTCCGGATCTCCGTCAGACCCATGCCCACACCACATCTTCAACAAAACCAGCACAGCCATCGCACCCCATCTCCGGAAAGTCATCAACACCTCCTTCGAGACAGCAACCTTCCCGGAGAGCTGGAAGCACGCCAAGATCAACGCCTTACTCAAGAAACCCAAGGCGGACCTCAAGAACTTCCGGCCCATCTCCCTGCTCCCGTTCCCGGCAAAGGTCATCGAGAAGACCGTCAACAAACAACTGACCCGCTACCTCGAGGAGAACAACATCCTGGACCCTTCCCAGTCCGGGTTCCGCAGCAACCACAGCACCGAGACTGCCCTCATCGCCGCCACCGATGACATCAAGTCCCTGCTGGACAACGGAGAAACGGCGGCCCTCATCCTCCTGGACCTGTCAGCCGCCTTCGACACGGTCTGCCACCACACACTACGAACACGCCTCCACATTGCCGGGATCCAAGAGAAGGCCCTGGACTGGACCACCTCCTTCCTCTCCGGCAGAACACAGAGCGTCCGCCTTCCCCCCTTCCGCTCCGAAGCCACCGAGATCATCTGCGGCGTACACCAGGGCTCTTCCCTCAGCCCAACTCTGTTTAACATCTACATGGCACCGCTCGCCCACGTCGCCCGTCGGCACGACCTCAACATCATCTCCTACGCCGATGACACCCAGCTGATCCTCTCCCTCACCAAGGACCCCCACACCGCCAAAACCAACCTCCACGAAGGAATGAAGGCCGTCGCTGAATGGATGAGGAACAGCCGACTGAAGCTGAACTCGGACAAGACGGAGGTCCTCATCCTCGGATCCACCCCTTCAGCCTGGGACGACTCCTGGTGGCCGACGGCACTGGGAACCGCCCCAACACCCACCGACCACGCACGCAACCTAGGGGGTCATCCTCGACTCCACCCTCTCCATGACTAAACAGGTCAACGCCGTCTCCTCCGCCTGCTTCAACACCCTCCGCATGCTCCGCAGCATCTACAAGTGGATCCCCACTGAAACGAGAAGAACGGTCACCCAGGCCCTCGTCAGCAGCAGGTTGGACTACGGAAACGCCCTCTACGCAGGAGCCTCGGCCAAACTCCTGAGACGGCTCCAACGCATCCAGAACGCCTCTGCACGCCTGATCCTCGACATCCCTCGCCGCAGCCACATCACACCCCACCTGAGAGACCTGCACTGGCTCCCGGTCAACAAGAGGATAACCTTCAAACTCCTCACCCATGCACACAAGGCCTCCACAACACCGGACCAACGTACATCAACAGACGACTCAGCTTCTACACCCCACCCGCCAGCTCCGCTCCGCCGACCTCGCCACTGTCCCCCGCTTCCGAAGAGCGACCTCCGGTGGCAGAACGTTCTCCCACCTCGCCGCCAAGACCTGGAACACCCTCCCCATCCACCTACGGCAGACCCAAGACCTGCTGACCTTCAGAAAACTCCTCAAGACCTGGCTTTTCGAGCAGTAGCAGCATTCCCCACCCCAGCGCCTTGAGACCCTCACGGGTGAGTAGTGCGCTTTACAAATGACATGATTGATTGATTGATTGATGAGTGAAAAGGTGAATGGATGGACGGATGAGTGACTGGGTGAATGGATGGATGAGTAAGTGAACGGATGGCTGGTTTGGTGAAAGTGTAAATGGTTGGATGGATGATTGAAAGGATGGATTGTGTAAAAAGGGTGGATGGATGGATGAGTGAAAGGGTGGATGGAGGGATGGATGAGTGAAATGATGGATGGAAGGATAGATGATGGTTAGGTTTGCAAATGGCTGAATAGGTTTGGATATGGATGGGCACACAGATATAAGGACAGAATAAATGGTGAAAGACCATGAATTGTAAACAAAATATCAGACTGGACAACCCAATGCAGTAACCATATAAATAGATTATTATGATATGAAATACCACAAAAAGACCTACACAGTTGCTCAAAGCTGCGTGTGTACCAAAAAACCGTGAAGTGCATTATTGTCTCAACCTAATATAAACGTATTTTGACTTCTACTTAAGTGGTTGTCTATTTACTTACTTATATACTATTGCGTAACCCAGTAGCGGCTCGTGAAGGGAGTGCCGCGGGGCGGTGGGGCGGGGCGGGGCGGGGGAGGAGCAGGGTGGGGGGTAGTAAACTACGGCATACGGCCGAACAGAGGTAAGTAAACAAATAAAAAATAAAACGAATTTCATTGCGCACGCTGCATTGCCAAATGCGATGCAGCGCGCGCAACGAAATTCGTTTTATTTATTTATTTGTTTACTTACCTCTGTTATGCTCCGTAATAAACAAATAAATAAATAAAACGAATTTCATTGCGCACGCTGCATTGCCAAATGCGATGCAGCGCGCGCAACGAAATTCGTTTTATTTATTTATTTGTTTACTTACCTCTGTTCGGCCGTATGCCGTAGTTTACTACCCCCCACCCTGCTCCTCCCCGCCCCACCGACCCGCGGCACTCCCTCCACGAGCTGCTACTGGCGCAACCTTCTCTGATAGGTCTCTAAAACTTACCTTTTGTCCCTAAGTTTTGTCCTGAATTTTGACATTCTGTCCTGAATTTTTGTCCTGAATTTTGACATTTTGCCCTGAATTTTTACACTCACCATCCTGAATTTGCACCTATGCCAGTTGGTCACCCTACGGAAACCCTCCTTGCTAGCAGCAAGAGACACATTGATGGAGCTCCTCTGACAGTCTATTCTCACATTCAGTGATAATTCATCGCTGCAGAAGAGGTAATGAGTCAAAGCCTGGCAGGGGAGCACCCCTGAGCCAAAGCTCCTCGGCCGAGTGTCACGCATCTTGAGTGACTTTCGTCTACCTGCTTCTCCGGCCTCTGTTTTAATTACTTGTTAACCCAAACACCTAAATCAGGTGTACATCTTGTAGATTTGAGGGCAGACATTTTCATACTCAAACATTGTCATGTTATGATAAAGTAACTTGTAGAGCGCACGTATACCGATTGGTTTCTTGGCGCTTGATCTAGGATGTGCTGGAGCCTTGTTGATCTGTCATAAGCTTGGAATTAGTCATAGGCTTGGTCAAATAGCCAGGTCTTGAGAAGTCTTCTGAATTTCATGACGTCCGTACATGCTCTAAGGTTTGATGGAAGGGAATTCCAAAATCCAGGTGCCAGCACTGCAAATCTGCAGCCACCTTGTCACTTCAGTTTGTAAGAAGGCGTGATTAGGAGGTTCATATAAGATGAACGCAGGTTGTGAACAGGTATATGCCTTTGAATAAGGTTGGAGATGAATTTTGGGCTTGGACCATTCAAGGACTTAAAAATCAAACAGCCTACTTTAAAAGCAGATCGTTGTGGGATGGGGAGCCAATGTAACTTCCTCATAAGGGGGGAAACGTGTTGCCATCTGGGTTGCTGAAAGATCAATTTAGCGGCCTGGTTCTGCACTTGTTGCAGTCTCCTGATGAGATACAATGTGATGCCAAAGTATAGGGAGTTGGCATAATCTAAATGAGAAAACACCATGGCTAAAACAGCCTGGATTAGTGCTTCTCTAGTAAGGAGTCTGCTGATCTTCCTTATTTTTCTTAATTGATGAAGGCAGGTCGAGGTAATCGATGCAATTTGGGTTTTCATCGAGAGGTCATTGTTGATTATCACCCCAAGGTTTTTAGCTGAGGAAGATGGGGTGGGGGGAGCACCCAACTCGTTTGGCCAAGACTGCGGGTTCCAAGGATTGTGAGTACCTCCTATCAGGATAAATTCAGTCTTATCCGCGTTGAGATTCAACTGGTTGCTGTTCATCCAGTCCCAGATGTGCAGCATGGTGGTTTGGAATTCTAGTGCCGATTCAGGAGAGTTATTGATGGTGAATATTAGCTGTAAATCGTCCGCATAATTGAATGTACGCACCTTCCTTTCTTTTAAAGACTGGATCAGTGGTAGGAGATAAAGGTTCAATAGATGAGGAGATAACGAGGAGCCCTGGGGTACTGCGCAAGTTACACTCCATTTGGATGCTGTGAACTGGGATAGGTGGACTGACTGGGAGCGGTCTTCCAAGAACGACCCTATCCATTTGAGAGCTGATCCCTGAAGACCAGCAGCTCGGACACGATCGATCAGAATACCGTGATCGACCGTGTCAAATGCCGCCGACAGGTCCAACAGCACCAAGGCCTGGGGGGATCCTTTATCTGTTTCATTCCGAAGTGTATCCAGGACGGTCAGTATGACTGCCTCTGTTGAGTGAGCTGGACTAAATCCTGCTTGGCGGGGATTGAGAAATTCTGACTGTTCAATGAAGGCACATAGGCATTTTGCCACATGTGATTCAAGTACCTTGGCTAGGTAAGGGAGCAGCGAGATTGGGCGATAACTAGTCAATGTCTCAGGTCAGCCCCTGGTTTCTTTAGAAGGGGGACAATGATAGCTTCTTTAAAAGCTCTCAGGACGATACCCTGAGCCAATGACTCATTTAAGAGGGAGAGGGCGGGCCTAGGAAGTAGAGAAAAAAACCTCTTTTAAGACATGGGGTGGACAGCTGTCCGTTGGGGACCCTGATTTTACTTTGGACAAAAGGTCCAGAAAGTCCAGGCTGTCAAACGCCGGGAACTGCTCAAGAGAATGGAAATTTTTCTGCATGATTGAAGGTGCCTTGAGGGTGTTGCACTTTAAGATACTGTCCCTGATCGAAACGATTTTATCTATGAAGAAGGTGTTAAGAGATTTACACAGTGTTTGAGATGGTGTAGGTTTTACTGTGACTCTATCGAGATTCGATCGTTCATTGTTAATGGGGAATATACTTTCAACTTGTTAGAAGAACTCATGATTTTTGCGGAAAAATACGTGGCCTTGGCTCTGGAAATTGACTTTTTGTATAGCTTGAGTTGGGCTAAGTAGACCTCTCTCTTGTCAGGATAGTAGCTACGTCTCCATTCCATCAGCTGCTGAAATGTGTTCCAAAATGTGCGCACTTGCCACGATTTCCATTCCTATGGACAAATTGTATCACAGATTTAAACCTTACCGGTTCAAAACCTGAACTGACTTTCGGTCACCTTGCCAATATCTTGTCAACTCTGTCACTTTTCTGCAAGCAGCATCTATTTTATTTCGCCTCTGTTTTGTGACGCATTGCTGAAGTTAAGCTTGCCGTAAGCCCAAATTCAACCGTCTGCCATTTGGGGGCAGATGCGCTGCGGCATCCTTCCCACACATAGGGGCTTATTTACAAGCCCCTTGCGCCACCGGTGCGTCACTTTTAACATGGGAAAAGTAATGTATTGGCGGCGCAACGGGCTTCTAAATAAGCCCCATAAGTCAGAATTTCTAGCGCATATTGGAAGCTTGTGACGTGGTGCACCATACCATAAATATGGCGCATCAATGTTGCTATTTTCTTTCGTAGCACAGCGTAACTTATTCTGACGCATCACTGCCGTGAAGCAGCGATGCGCCCGTTGTTGTAAATGAGGACCAAAGCTTTAATATAAGGAAAGACAAATAGATACCCTTTTCCTGGCTGATTTGTACAGGCTCCATAGCTTAAACTGTGTGATCTTAGACAAATAGTTTATTTGACCAAAACTCTTTTTCCTTCATTATCGCGTTTGAAAGTACTTTTGAATATGTGAGTTCAGTCTACTAGTTGTACAAAACTTTTAATAAGTACTTCTCAGCAATAATGTGCTCAATTAATGTCAATGCTTCCACATTTTAAAGAAATACACTTTTTTAAACTTTGAAGACACCTATATTATATTTTACATGATTTCTTGTATGATTTACATTACATATTTTTAGTGCTTGGCTCGTGCACAGGCTCTAAGATCCGAGCCAGACCCTTGGCTCGGCTCTGGCTCAGCTCTCCCTGTTAATTTGTTGGCTCACCCACCTTTGTGCCAGGTGCACCTTTTGTAAGGTGGACCGTGGTGGAAACAGGGAAACTGCTTTCTATGTTAAATACTGGCCCAGGAATCGACAGAATTGCGCTGGAAAACTGTGACTGTCTTTCAAAGTTATCGGACACAGCCTTACTTCAAGGAATTTATAGGCTGGATGCAGTATTAGCTGCACCTGCAATGGGTAATACGAGGGGCTCCTGGGACCCAGTGGGCTGCCTCCCAAGGGTAGCTTTCAAGGGGCCCCCAGTCAGTTCGCCTCTCGAAGACATCTTTGTCACTGCATGTATCTGTAACTGCGTAACTTTCTCTCTTTTGCATTATGCCACGCCCCTATGCAAATGAGGGAACGCTGCCCTGGGATAGAACTGGTGCACAATTGTGGGCCTCACAATTGAAGTTACAGAGGGGGCTGCACAAGTGCACAGCGTCCTTTTAACACCAAAATGCCCCAGTCATTCAAAAAGCTGTATAAACACCCGCTGTGGCCAGAGCCACTATGTGTAGTACAAACCCTTGTCAGAGTCTCCAGTTTTATGCAATTTTATGATCACTTGAAAAAGTGCGACAATATGAAAAGTGTTATAGTGACCAGAAAATTTCAACACTACACTGTGGGAAATAGCAAGCATTGGCAAAGCCAATAGGTCTCACCTATGCAAGATCTAAAGCTTTGTCAATTTTGTTTGTAATATGGGAGGGTATGTCATTGTATAGTATGGTACGGTACATTATGGCCTGTCGTTGTATGGTATGGTATGATATGATATAGTCTGTTACTGTACAATATGGTATGGTATGGCCTGCCGTTGCATACGATGGTATATTGGGTATGGCCTGCCATTGTATCCTATGGTATGGTATGGCCTGTCATTGTATAGTATGATATGGCCTGTTGTGTAGTATGGTATGGTATGGTATGGCATGGTATGGAATGGCCTATCATTGTATAGTATGGTACTGTATGGTATGGCCTTCATTCGTATACTATGGTATGGTATGGCCTGTTGTGTAGTATGGTATGGTATGGCCTGTCATTGTATAGTATGATATGGCCTGTTGTGTAGTATGGTATGGTATGGTATGGTATGGCATGGTATGGAATGGCCTATCATTGTATAGTATGGTACTGTATGGTATGGCCTTCATTCGTATACTATGGTATGGTATGGCCTGTTGTGTAGTATGGTATGGTATGGCCTGTCATTGTATAGTATGGTATGGTATGGTATGGCATGCCATGGTATAGTATGGTATGATATGGCCTGTTGTATAATGTGGCATGGCATGCTATGGTATGTTATGGCCTGTCATTATATGGTATGGGTATGGCCCGGCATTGTATGGTATGGCTTGATATGGCCTGTCATTGTATGGTATGGTCTGTCATTGTATGGTATGGTATGACTTGTCATGATATGGTATGGTATGGCTTGTTATTGTATGGTATGGTCTGTCATTGTATGGTATGGTATGGCTTGTCTTTGTATGGTATGGTATGGCTTGGCATTGTATGGTATGTTATGGTATGGTATCCTATGGTATGTCATTGTATGGTATGGTATGACTTGTTATTGTATGGTATGGTGTGGTATTGCCTGTCATTGTATAGTATGGTATGATATGGTATGGTACGGCTTGCCATTGTATCCTATGGTATGGGCTGTCATTGTATGGCTTGTCATTGTATGGTATGGTATGGCTTGTCATTGTATGGTATGGCTTGCCATTGTATGGTATGGAATGGCATGGCCTGCCATTGTATCCTATGGTATGATATGGCCTGTCATTGTATAGTATGGTATGATATGGCCTGTTGTATAATGTGGCATGGCATGATATGGTATGTTATGGCCTGTCATTATATGGTATGGGTATGGCCCGGCATTGTATGGAATGGCATGATATGGCCTGTCATTGTATGGTATGGTCTGTCGTATGGTATGGTAGGACTTGTCATGGTATGGTATGGTATGGCTTGTTATTGTATGGTATGGTCTGTCATTGTATGGTATGGTATGGCTTGTCATTGTATGGTATGGTATGGCTTGTCATTGTATGGTATGGTATCCTATGGTATGTCATTGTATGGTATGGTATAGTATGGTATGGTATGACTTGTTATTGTATGGTATGGTGTGGTATGGTATGGTATCCTATGGTATGGTATGTCATTGTATGGTATGGTATGGCCTGTCATTGTATAGTATGGTATGGTATGGCCTGTCATTGTATAGTATGGTATGTTATGGTATGGTACGGCTTGCCATTGTATCCTATGGTATGGGCTGTCATTGTATGGTATGGTATGGCTTGTCATGGTATGGGATGGTATGGCTTGCCATTGTATGGTATGGAATGGCATGGCCTGCCATTGTATCCTATGGTATGATATGGCCTGTCATTGTATATTATGGTATGTATGGTATGGCTTGCCATTGTATCCTATGGTATGGGTTGTCATTGTATGTTATGGTATGGCTTGTCACTGTATAGTATGGCATGGCCTGTCATTGTATATTATGGTATGGTATGTCTTGCCATTGTATCCCATGGTATGATATTGCACTGTCAATGTATGGTATTTTATGGTATGGTATGGTATGGTATGTCCTGCAATAGTATTCTGTTATATGGTATGGCCTGACATTGTTTGGTATGATATTGTATAGTATAGTATGTTATCCTATGGTATGGTATTGTCAGTGCCACTAGAATTATGCAATTCCGCAGCTTTTTTTGCATAATTATGGATTTGCTGCATTTGCCACTTAATACATCTGCAACATAATCTGCAGGTATCAACAACAAAAATGTTGTTTCTAGCTCAAACAGATCAAAAGTTACTAAACAAATTGGCAATGTGGGTTCCCGTGCAGTAGAAGGTCCTTTGCAGAGGTTAACTGGTCATCTTTCAGTTGCTTTGTTCTGTATTTGGTTGTTAAACTGGTACTAATGAGGTGAAATCTTTGCCTAGACAGTATTACCATGTGTATAAATTGGAAAATAATGATGTAATAGTATCAAAAAATGTGCAGCATTAAACTATATAATTTGCCTTTTCTTGCTGCCTAATTTAGTCGTCTCCCACATAATTTGGTGTTCAACTGTCACATAATTCTAGTGACCCTGGGTATGGCCAATCATTGTATGGTATGGTATGGCTTATCATTGTATAGTATGGTATAGTATGGCCTGCCGTATGATATGGTATGTCATTGTATCCTATGGGATGGTATGGTCTGTCATTGTATGGTATGGTATGGCTTATCATTGTATGGTATGGTATGGCTTATCATTGTATAGTATGGTATAGTATGGCCTGCCGTATGATATGGTATGTCATTGTATCCTATGGGTTGGTATGGTCTGTCATTGTATGGTATGGCATGGCCTGTCATTGTATCCCATGGTATGGGCTGTCATTGTGTGGTATGGTATGTTACGGTATGGCCTGTCATTGTATCCTATGGTATGGTATGGCTTGTCATTGTATAGTATGATATGATATAGTCTGTCATTGTATAGTATGGTATGGCCTTTCATTGTATAGTATGGTATGGTATGGCATGGTTTGCCATTTTATAGTATGGCCTGTCATTGTATGGTATGCCCTGTTATTGTACAGTATGGTATGGTATGACCTGTCATTGTATGGTATGGTAGGAAATTCAATGTATAGGTGTATGCATGTTATATATGGATCTTGCATACAGACACGTGTATTAATTTACAAGCATACATGTGTGTACATAATTGGTTTTTTAAGTACTTGCATGTTTTTGTTAAAGCCGACAAGCATCCCCAGGTCCGATTTTGGGCTCTTAACTAAGCCTGGGCGGAGGTTTTAATTCCACCGGTGGAGTCGGCGGTATTTTAGTAATTCCACATTACTCTTGTAACACGGAATTACTTGATTATTTAAATTTCGATGCTCCACTGGCGGAATTTTGTATGCAGTGGTTTCTAAAGTTTAGAAACCACTGCACACTTCTCGGCTCCCTTGAATACTCAGCAGTTAACTTTTAATCACTGCAGAGTATTGTAAGGGCACTGAGTGATATATGCTGTGGTTTCTAAACTTTAGAAACCAGTGCATATCCCACTCGTCGGCACACTTCAAACTCTGCAGTGATTAAATGTTTTAATCACTGCAGAGTATGTAAGGGGCGGGCAGCGATTGATATGCAGTGGTTTCTAAAGTTTAGAAACCACTGCATACTACTCAGTATGTTTTGCTGAGCTATTTTTATAGCGCAAAATGCCCCCTCACATCTTTTTTTGGATGCAAGGTGGCATTTAGGGCTGTGAAAATAGTGCCAAGTGCCCATTTCCCCACACAGTGGAATTCCACTCATTCCTGCGGAATTTTAATGTAATTCTGCGCGATTCCGCGGAATGAAACTATGCCAATTCTGCACACCCCTCCTCTTAACACCCCTAAAGCATTCTCGATCGAGTTATCATTTTACATATATCTTCTGAATGATGCAGGGAAAAAACACACATCTAAAATACGCAAATGGAAGAAGATATTAAACCAAGTCAGTGTATACCTCTGAAGATAAACATCTGCTATATCTTATTACTACACACGCACAAAACATAGTTTCGCAAAAGTTCACACACCTACGCACAGAAATGACTTTTGTTCCTTTGCTCCCTGCCTAAAGTGTTGTTAAGACGGGTTTGGAAAAAGATACCCACAAACATTGGTGTCTTTGAAAACTACCAAAAAGTTGTACGACAGTCGTTTTTTAGGTCTAGGCTAGGCAGCACGCATGCGCTGTCTGCAAAACCTGCTGTAATCAATAAAACAACTTTTGTCCCACCTGCTGCTTACCTTATGTTGACTCCAGTGTCGCTTTTGTTTGCTACCTCCTAACTTGTTCGCGCAGCCGATACGTCACTTCCGTTGAAGGATGAGGAGCACCGGTCAAGAACAGTTTCCTTACGCTTTCAGGGCTTATCTGGTGTTTGGGAGAACTCTTTTTCTTCTGCTGCCCTTCCATGCACTACAAGCCGAGCTTGTGTGTTTAGTGCCATGTGTGTTCAGCTTCAGCAACCGTCTTTTTTTTTTTTTAAACATAGTTTCCTGCTTGTCGCTGCCTAATCTCGCCATGTGGTACCCTCCCCTCATCACCTACAGTGGCTGCTTGTTTTTTTTTAATTGCTTTCCCTCAGCTCATGAATCAGCACGGCGCCCGCTTAACGGGCACCGCGCTTCATGTTTTGGACAAGCAAGGCTGTTTTATTTATTTGTATATGTTTAGTCACAATGCACGACTTTGATCCACTTGCAATAAATCCAACCGATCGCATGGATTTATCTGCCTCACCATGGTGAATATAATGAACATCTCCCCCCCCCTCTCCACACTCATCTCACACCACCCACCTCCCTACAGTGTTCCTTTCTCCTGCTCTGCCGCTGGCAGCTGCCCCCTACCTCTCTCTCTCTCTTTCTTCCCATTCCTCTTATTCTTTCTGTCTCTGTCTCGCTCCTCCTCACTTGCTGATAAATGTGACTTCAACAAACGGCTCATACACTCTCTTTCCTCTCCTTTTCTTTATTTAATCCCCTCTGAAATGGATCCAAAAAAGAAAGAAATACTTTGGCTGCAAATGCCGTCTTTTTTGGACATTTTTCTATTCCAAAGCGCGGCCCCAGGACAGAGAGAAAAAAGGTTAAAAATGAGAAAAATAAATAAAGCAAAACAGAGTGGTCTGAAAGTGGCCAGATTGGTTTTATTCACACCCACACACATTAGTGCCACTTTACAGAGTGTGCCACTGAAGTGCTACTTTAGTTTTCTCGTCTTTCTTTGAACAACATAGTTTTCCCCGGGTGGGGAAGTGCACCATTCCTGGAGGTACTGAAATACCTGGTTGATGCATAGAGTGGAAAATGTTTAATGTGATGCTTATCAGATGTTTTCCTTATTTTAGTTTACAAAATGCATACTGCAGCTCTGTGTTCAGGGATGTGGTCTTTTTAAACCATACTGCTTATGTTTTGCAAAGATATAAGCTTTGGACATTGAAACTGGTCACTTCCGGGCCCTGTAGTCATGTTCTTAACTTTTCAGGCAAAAACAATCATTTATTTCTGACTAATAAGTGTAAAAGCATTAAGGTAACCATGTTGTTCCTGCTTACATTTCACATGCCTACCCTATGAGTGTTTGCTTTTTCCAGGATGTTCTTACTTTTTTTTTTCAATCAGCATATTATTCTTGTCTCCCCTCAATCATAACCTATTTCCCATTTTCTGGTTCTCCAGTGCCGCAAGATCATATGAATGGCAATAGCACTATGCAAATATGATTACTCCACTGCAAATAAAAAAACAAAAGTAGAAAACATTGTAATTTTCAACGCCAAGAGCTCCAGCTTTCACAAATGCAAGATCAATTGCATTGCAAATGCTTGTTACTGAAAGATATTTGTATCCAGTGGCTGCTGAAAGTTAAATTAAAGTAACTGCCCAAAGTGGGACCCAGGGGAGCAAGTCTCCCACTGGGCTGCTTCGTGCAAGTGGCACGTGTCACTTGACAAGCTTTAGGAGAGGTTGGAAGGGGAAAGGCGGGACCAGGGGGAGAGGATTATAAGGCAGAGCTTTTACTGCACTGGGCACACAGAGAGCCATTCCAGACAGGCAGGCAGGAATATTTCGAGGCAGCATAGCTGTGGTAAGTCAAACAGTCTCTTGAGGAGAATACTGTACAAAGAATCACCTGTAAATAAAGATGATGGACAGCAGGCAGTAGCTTAGTAGGGAGGCAATTCGCACACTGTGTGAGGCGGGGAGGAAGGATTTGCTTAAGCCTGAAATTCCTGCCCAAGCTTGGGTGAGTATTTTTAGGCCACAGAGAAAGGCTTCAGGGTGAGCGGCAGCAGTGGTGGTGGCTTGCTTGCCATGATTGGGTTGTGTGAGGTTTGAAAATACCTCAGAAACAAAGGTAGGCGAGGGCCAATGACAGAACCAAGCAAAGTTAACTAATTGGAATTTAGTACCTGTCAGCGCTGAAAAACTTTGTAGCTCCCCCGTGCCGTAAGTTGAACAGAGCAGGAGTGATGTTGTTTTCTTGCCAAAGATGGTGGAACCAGGCAAAAGGGAAAAAATTGTAGGCGGGGCTCGGGAGGCGCCCCATGACGCAGGCAAAAAGTACAAGCATTTACAATGCAATAGGTCTTGCATTTGCAAGAGTTAGAGCTATTGGCGTTGTAAATGACAATGTCTTTTACCTCTTGTAGGAAGCTGGCTCTGTATATACTATACCAAAGTAAGGTATAGTGTGCACAGAGTCCAGGGAGTACCCAGAGGTATAGCATAGGCTAAATAAGGTCAGTACTAACAGCTCTCTTTGTGGTAGTGTGGGCGAGCAGTTAGGCTTATGCAAAGGGTGTGTTAAGCATTTATTGTATTCACTCAATCAAAACTGAAGGCACACACTCAGAGACAGAATCCAGACCAATTGGATAAGTATAAATAATATATACTTGTATTTTATTTCTAGAACCAAACAGGACTTGATACGGGTAGGTAAAATATACTTTCAGCTGTAAACCTTAATAAAGAAATGCAATTGAGGATGAATTTGCAGTTGTTACAGGTTTGTATCAGTTTAAAATGCAGTTTGAATTACACAGTAATTACTTTAAGAGTACTTTTTAGTTGTTCTTTGATTACTTTGAGCACTGGGGGTGGTATGACTAGATACCACACCTTAAGACCTCACAATACACAGTAAGTAAGACTTTTATTCTTTGCAGTTTAGTTCTCTTTTCTCCATACAAACATCAGTTCAACAGAACATTTTAGTCCCAAAATCTCATAACATGGGTTCCTATGGGAGAAAAAGTTGTAGCTGTTTCTCAGGTAAATGCACGACTTACGTGTGGGAGTTTTGGGGTTTAGGACCAAGGTTCCCAAAGGTCTAGATGGGCACTCTAATTGCACCACCAGCAGCACTGGGGCGGCTGGGTGCAGAGTGCAGGGGCCCAATCTTAGCCAACAGGGGTTAGTGGGCCTTTGGATAGGGACTGCTGACGAGCAGGCCACTCGGTGTGGGAGAAAAGCTCCAGGGGTTAAGGTCAGCACTGCAGGGACCAACAATCAGCACAGGAGCTGCACCACCAGCAGCACTGGGGCGGCCGGGTGCAGGGTGCCAAAAAGACGCCTGGGCCCCTGTGCTTTTCAATGGAGACTGTCGGTTCGGCAGAGTTGCTGCAGGCTCAAGCAGGACGGCTTCCTGAAGGCAACCACCATCTGGAGAGGTAAGTTGGGATCTTGGGGGATGCCTGGACAATGTCGGTTTGCCCATCCAAGGCCGTGGGGCGTTGGGTGCAGGGGTGTCTTCTGGCATCAGGTTTTCTTACCAGCTCCGGTAGTGGTCAGGAGAACCCTTTGGGTTGAGGCTGCAGGCATTGTCTTGAATCTTGAGGGAGGTCAGGGATCACCAGGTCAGGATTGCTGGGCAGACATCCTCGTGGTGTTGGGCCACTCAAACTCGGGCCGTGGGCGTCGGGTGCAAAGTGGTGCAGAATCGCGAAGTTGCCGGAATCTGGATCCTGGTCTTGGGAGTATTTGTTGAGCAAATCCGGTGCTCACGGGAGACAGAGTCTGTAAGGTGAGTGCAGGGCAGGTCCTCCTGGCTCTGCGGAGCTGTTGGACATGCCGGTTTCTTCGCTGTAGGCAGGTCGGAGGTGTACAAGCTGGTAGGGCTGGGGCCAAAGCAGTAGTTGTCCTCTTCTTCCTGGGTCAACATGGCTCTTCGGTCCTTCTTCTTTCTTCCTCGAATCTGAGGAGGCAAGGTTCAGGGTGCCCCTAAATACTAGATTCAAGAGTGTTTATAGGAGTGTATAGGTCAAGACAATGGGTCCCTTCCTTGGGGTGGGTACAGCCCCTATTCTGCCACCCTCTAGTGGGAGGGGGAATGAGCCTCTCCCTAATTGGCTGAGTCCCCTCATCTTCAAAATGGAGGGGACTGAGATGTGTGCTTCACCTCGCCTCCCCCACCTGAGGGGTGAGGTTGGCAAAGGTGGGCACACTTCTCGTCGTAGATTGGTTTTCTCGCCGATTCTCCCGCCCAAAGTGGGGGGCAGAACCAGTGGGAGCCAGTTGCTGGGGGAAGCAAAAGGCAGGGTCAGATTCCAAAGGTGGTAGGCCTTTTAAGCTTCCCCTTCGTGGACCCAGAGCATTCTGGGGGAGGAGGCATGACACCTCTGCCCAGGATGGGCTTTGTCTCTGGACCCTGAGATCAAAGCCTGTCTAGTGGTGGCAAATGGCGGGCAGCCATTCAGGAACCACACCAGCGCTGGTTGTTTTTCAGGGGGCATGTGTGGTATGGTATGGTACGGTATGGCCTGTCATTGTATCCTATGGTATGGTATGACCTGTCATTGTATAGTATGATATGATATAGTCTGTCATTGTATAGTATGGTATGGTATGGTATGTGTAGTAATGACGTCCACGCAAGTAGGATGTGGATTAAGCAGATTTATTGAAGTAGATTAGTTGTAGAATAGTTCCAGTACAGCAGCCCCACCAGGAGCAGCCTGCTAGCTGCTCAGCCCATCCACCAACTGTCACCACTTACACCAGTCACCCAAGCATTCCACTCATGGCCCATTCACCAACATTCCACACAGAACACACACACTGGCTGAGCAGCTAGGAACAAGATAACATAGAACATTATAACACAACATGAAGATACTACATTATCTCCTTCCTATAAAATAGAAGAATAATGAAACCAAACTATAAAAACTATAGACAACAAAGTATAACAGAAGTCAATGGTCCAAAACCCAGGGATGAACGGTAGAAACCACATCACGAGAGGGAAAAGGACAACACAAGGAGGAAAGAAAAGTGAAAAGGTACATACGAAACACCCATCCTCCTCCTATAATAAAGAAAAGAAAATACTAATGTGTATACTCCCCATGAAAGGAGAGAAGCCATGTAAAAATGTGGAAAAGGGGACTGGGACCCAAATTCCTACCCCTAAATAAGGGACCAACGGGACCAAAACCCCATAGACAGGTAGTGAAAACACCCACTACAACAAGAACGAACGTGCAGCACAAGGTGGCTTACGCAACCTTGCAACAAGTGGAACTAAAATCCATTCTTTGTGTAAAAAGGGGAACAAAACCCTTAAGCGAACCCCATGTAAGGGTACAGTAGCGTAAAGTGTGGAAAGTGTGGACATGGGATTAAAACCCATTCCTAGCGTGAAAGGGAACAAACCCCAAAGCCAACCCTCATGTAAAGGTAAAGTGGCTTCCAGTGTGGATATGGGACTAAAACCCATTCCTAGCGTGAAGAGAAACAAAAACGTGGAAGTGGGACTGAAACCCATTCCATCGGTTAAGAAAGGGATACAGGCTTTGCAATAAAACAAGAAAAAGACCACCCTCCTATAAAGGACGATGAACCCTGTAAAGAAAGATGCAAAGCCAGAGCCAAAGCCAGATAGACGTGAGAAACAACAAGAAGCTGGCATACACCTAACCCCTTCGCTGCTAGGCCTTTCCCCCCCTGTGCTAAGCCTTTTTTTGGCTATTTGGGGTAGTTCGCGCTTAGGCCCCTGTAACTTTTTGACCACATAAGCTATCCACGCCAAATTTGCGTACTTTTTTTCCAACATCATGGGGATTTTAAAGGCACCCAGGGTTTGTGGATTCCCCTAGAAGGAACCCAGAAATTAGCCAAAATACAGCTAAATGTTTTTTTGGGGGGAAAAATGGGGAAAAAGGGCTACAGATGAAAGCGTCTGGTTTTTTCCCTGCAAATGGTATCAACAAAGGGGTTGTGGTGCTGAAATAACCATCTTCCCAGCATTCAGGGACAAGCAGACTTTTGTCAGAAAACCAACATTTTTAACACAGTTTTGGCATTTTTCTGGGACATAGCCTATTTTTGCTATTTTTTGTGCTTTCAACCTCTTTCCAGTTAATGGTAGAAATGGGTATAAGAGCAATAATGGATCCTGGAAAGCTATACATTTTAGAAAAGTAGACAAAATTCTGAATTCAGCAAGGGGTCATTTGTGTAGATCCTTCAAGGTTTCTTCATAGAAACTAACTGTTGAATATGGGAAAAATTGAAAATTAGTTGAAAAAAACAGCCATTTGTGTCAACGTTTTCACCTGTAACTTCTTCTAATTATGACAGCTGTTTAAAAGCAATATACCGTTACATCCGCTGGACCTTTCTGGTTGTGGGGATATATAGGACTTGTAGGTTCACCAAGAACCCGACTGAACCCAGAGCCAATAACTGAGCAGCGTCTTGCAATGGTTTTTTATTATGTACCGGGTAAATAGCAATTAATTTGGGAAAATATATACATGGAAAAATCGGAATGAAAGACACCTATGTATGTCTGAAATTGGAACAAAATATAGAGTTTAGAACCAGTAGATATTTGCACATTTCCGAAATTGTGAGTACCCATACTAGCATGAGAATTATAGGTCGTTTTTCAAAATGACTTATTTTTTACACATTGTCTTTCATTTGGAAGGCAGAAATGCATCGAAAGTCAATAGGTAATAACAGTTGCTCTACAATTATGTGTTACCCAAAGTCTCCCGATAAAAATGGTACCTCACTTGTGTGGGTAGGCCTAGTGCCCGCGACAGGAAACGGCCCAAAACGCAACATGGACACACTTTATTTTTACAGTGAAAACTGACCCTTTTTTTGTAGAGTGCCTAGCTGTAGATTTTGAACCCTAGCTCTGCCGGCACCTAGGGAAACCTAGCAAACCTATACATTTTTGAAAACTAGACACCCAGGGGAATCCACTATGGGGTGACTTGACTGGCTCCCTGCATGTTCTATTACCCAAAATCCCTTGCAAACCTAAAAATTTGTTTAAAAAAACACATTTTCCTCACATTTCTGTGGTGGAAAGTTTTAGAATCTGCGTGGATCCACATAATTCCCCTGACCCCGCGTTTTCCAAAGTCTTCCGAGAAAAATGGTACCTCACTTTTGTGGGTAGGCCTAGTGCACGCGACAGGAAACGGCCCAAAACGCAACGTGGACACACCACATTTTCACAGTGAAAACTGACCCTTTTTTTGCAAAGTGCCTAGCTCTAGATTTTGAACCCTAGCTCTGCCGGCACCTAGGGAAACCTAGCAAACCTATACATTTTTGAAAACTAGACACCCAGGGAAATCCAGGATGGGGTGACTAGACTGGCTCTCAGCAGGTTCTATTACCCAGAATCCCTTGCAAACCTAAAATGTTTTTTAAAAAAACACATTTTCCTCACATTTCTGTGGTGGAAAGTTCTGGAATCTGCGTGGATCCACAAAATTCCGCCCACCCCGCGTTCCCCAAAGTCTTCCAAGAAAAATGGTACCTCATTTGTATGGGTAGGCCTAGTGCCTGCGACAGGAAACGGCCCAAAACGCAACATGGACACACCACATTTTCACAGTGAAAACGGATCCTTTTTTTGCAAAGTGCCTAGCTGTAGATTTTGATCCCTAGCTCTGCCGGCACCTAGGGAAACCTAGCAAACCTATACATTTTTTAAAACTAGACACCCAGGGGAAAATAGGATGGGGTGATTTGACTGGCTCTCACCAGGTTCTGTTACCTAGAATCCCTTGCAAACCTAAAAATGTGTCAAAAAAAGCACATTTTCCTCACATTTCTGTGGTGGAAAGTTCTGGAATCTGCGTGGATCCACAAAATTCCACCCACCCCGCGTTTCCTAAAGTCTTACGAGAAAAATGGTACCTCACTTGTGTGGGTAGGCCTAGGGCCCGCGACAGGAAACGGTCCAAAACGCAACGTGGACACACCACATTTTCACAGGGAAAACTGACCCTTTTTTTGCAAAGTGCCTAGCTCTAGATTTTGAACCCTAACTCTGCCAGTACCTAAGGAAACCTAGCAAACCTATATATTTTTTTTAAACTAGACACCCAGGGGAACCCAGGATGGGGTGACTTGACTGGCTCTCACCCGGTTCTGTTACCCAGAATCCCATGCAAACCTAAACATTTGTCAAAAAAACCAACTTTTACTCACATTTCTGTGGTGGAAAGTTCTGGAATCTGCGTGGATCCACAAAATTCTACCCACCCCGCAGTCCCCAAAGTCTTCTGAGAAAAATGGTACCTCACTTGTGTGGGTAGGCCTAGTGCCCGCGACAGCAAACGGCCCAAAACGCAACGTGGACACAACACATTTTCATGGTGAAAACTGACCCTTTTTTTGCAAAGTGCCTAGCTGTAGATTTTGAACCCTAGCTCTGCCGGCACCTAGGGAAACCTAGCAAACCTATACATTTTTGAAAACTAGACACCCAGGGGAAACCAGGATGGGGTGACTTGACTGGCTCTCACCAGGTTCTGTTACCCAGAATCTCTTGCAAACCTCAACATTTGTAAAAAAAAAACACATTTTCCTCACATTTCTGTGGTGGAAAGTTCTGGAATCTGCGTGGATCCACAAAATTCCACCCACCCCGCGTTTCCCAAAGTCTGCAGAGAAAAATGGTACTTCACTTGTGTGGGTAGGCCTAGTGCCCGCGACAGGAAACGGCCCAAAATGCAACGTGGACACACCACATTTTCACAGTGAAAACTGACCCTTTTTTTGCAAAGTGCCTAGCTGTAGATTTTGAACCCTAGCTCTGCCGGCACCTAGGGAAACCTAGCAAACCTATACATTTTTTAAAACTAGACACCCAGGGAGATATGGCTTGCATGGATCCCCTAACGTTTTCTTACCCAGAATCCCCTGCAAACCTCAAATTTAGCTGAAAAAAAATCACTTTTTCCACACATTTTTGTGTGGGAAAGGTGTGGCATCACCAGGCTGACACAAATTTCAGCCTGCGTTCCCCCAGGTGTCCCGATAAAAATGGTGCCTCACTCGTGTGGGAGGCCCAAGTACCCGCGACAGGCAAAGGCCCAAAACATATTGAGGCGACATCAAAATTGCCTATCACAAAACGACCTGGTTTTGCAAGGGGGTCACCTGGGTTTTTGGCCCTGTGCTCGGCGGCCAGCAAGGGAAACCTACCAAACTTATACATTTCTGAAAACTAGACACCGGGGGGATTCCAGGGAGGTATGGCTTGTGTGGATCCCCCAACGTTTTCTTACCCAGAATCCCCTGCAAACCTGAAATTTAGCTGAAAAAATCACTTTTTCCACACATTTTTGTGTGGGAAAGATGTGCCATCACCAGGCTGACACAAATTTCCTACCACCCAGTATTCCCCCAGGTCTCCCGATAAAAATGGTGCCTCACTCGTGTGGGAGGCCCAAGTACCCGCGACAGGCAAGGGCCCAAAACGTATTGAGGCGACATCAAAATTGCCTATCACAAAACGACCTGGTTTTGCAAGGGGGGTCAACTGTGCTTTTGGCCCTGTGCTCGGCGGCCAGCTAGGGAAACCTACCAAACCCACACATTTCTGAAGACTAGACACCCGGGGAATTCAAGGGAGGTTTGCCTTGAGTGGATCTCCCAATGTTTTCTTACCCAGAATCCCCTGCAAACCTCAAATTTAGCTAAAAAAACACTTTTTCCACACATTTTTGTGTGAAAAAGTTGTGGCATCACTGGGCTGACACAAATTTCCTACCACCCAGCGTTCCCCCAGGTCTCCCGATAAAAATGGTGCCTCACTCGTGCGGGAGGCCCAAGTACCCACGACAGGCAAGAGCCCAAAACTTATTGAGGCGACATCAAAATTGCCTATCACAAAACGACCTGGTTTTGCAAGGGGGGTTACCTGGATTTTTGGCCCCGTGCTAGGTGGCGAGCTAGGGAAACCTACCAAACCCACACATTTCTGAAAACTAGACACCCAGGGGATTCCAGGGAGGTATGGCTTGCGTGCATCCCCCAACGTTTTCTTACCCAGAATCCCCTGCAAACCTCAAATTTAGCTGAAAAAATAATTTTTTCCACACATTTTTGTGTGGGAAAGTTGTGGCATCACCGGGCTGACACAAATTTCCTACCACCCAGCGTTCCCCAGGTCTCCCGATAAAATGGTGCCTCACTCGTGTGGGAGGCCCAAGTACCACGCAACAGGCAAGGGCCCAAAACATTTTGTGATAGGCAATTTTGATGTCGCCTCAATACGTTTTGGGCCCTTGCCTGTCGCTGGTACTTGGGCCTCCCACACGAGTGAGGCACCATTTTTATTGGGAGACCTGAGGGAATACTGGGTGGTAGGAAATTTGTGTCAGCCCGGTGATGCCACAACTTTTCCACACGAAAATGTGTGGAAAAAGTTATTTTTTCAGCTAAATTTGAGGTTTGCAGGGGATTCTGGGTAAGGAAACGTTGGGGGATCCACGCATGCCATACCTCCCTGGAATCCCCCGGGTGTCTAGTTTTCAGAAATGTGTGGGTTTGGTAGGTTGCCCTAGCTGGCCGCCGAGCACGGGGCCAAAAACCCAGGTGACCCCCCTTGCAAAACCAGGTCGTTTTGTGATAGGCAATTTTGATGTCACTTCAATACGTTTTGGGCCCTTGCCTGTTGTGGGTACTTGGGCCTCCCACACGAGTGAGGCACCATTTTCATCAGGAGACCTGGGGGAACGCTGGGTGTAGGAAATTTGTGTCAGCCCGGTGATGCCACAACTTTCCCACACAAAAATGTGTGGAAAAGTTATTTTTTCAGCTAAATTTGAGGTTTGCAGGAGATTCTGGGTAAGAAAACGTTGGGGGATCCACGCAAGTCATACCTCCCTGGAATTCCCCGGGTGTCTAGTTTTCAGAAATGTGTGGGTTTGGTAGGTTTCCCTAGCTGGCCGCTGAGCACGGGGCCAAAAACCCAGGTGACCCCCCTTGCAAAACCAGGTCGTTTTGTGATAGGCAAATTTTATGTTGCCTCAATACGTTTTGGGCCTTTGCCTGTCGCAGGTACTTGGGCCTCCCACACAAGTGAGGCACCATTTTTATCGAGAGACCTGGGGAAACGCTGGTTGGTAGGAAATTTGTGTCAGCCCGGTGATGCCACAACTTTCCCACACAAAAATGTTTGCAAAAAGTGGGTTTTTTCAGCTAAATTTGAGGTTTGCAGGGGATTCTGGGTGAGAAAAAGTTGGGGGATCCGTGCAAGCCATACCTCCCTATAATTCCCCGGGTGTCTAGTTTTCAGAAATGTGTGGGTTTGGTAGGTTTCCCTAGCTGGCCGCCGAGCACGGGGCCAAAAACCCAGGTGACCCCCCTTGCAAAACCAGGTCGTTTTGTGATAGGCAATTTTTATGTTGCCTCAATACGTTTTGGGCCTTTGCCTGTCGTGGGTACTTGGGCCTCCCACACGAGTGAGGCACCATTTTTATCGGGAGACCTGGGGGAACGCTGGGTGGTAAGAAATTTGTGTCAGCCCGGTGATGCCACAACTTTCCCACACAAAAATGTGTGCAAAAAGTGATTTTTTTCAGCTACATTTGAGATTTGCAGGGGATTTTGGGCAAGAAAAAGTTGGAGGATCCGTGCAAGCCATACCTCCCTATAATCCCCCGGGTGACTAGTTTTCAGAAATGTGTGGGTTTGGTAGGTTTCCCTAGCTTGCCGCCGAGCATGGGGCCAAAAACCCAGGTGACCCCCCTTGCAAAACCAGGTCGTTTTGTGATAGGCAATTTTGATGTCGCCTCAATACGTTTTGGGCCCTTGCCTGTCGCGGGTACTTGGGCCTCCCACACGACTGAGGCACAATTTTTATCGGGAGACCTGGGGGAATGCTGGGTGGTAGGAAATTTGTGTCAGCCCGGTGATGCCACAACTTTCCCACACAAAAATTTGTGGAAAATGTGATTTTTTCAGCTAAATTTGAGGTGTGCAGGGGATTCTGGGTAAGAAAACGTTGGGGGGATCCATGCAAACCTTACCTCCCTGGAATCCCCTGGGTGTCTAGTTTTCAGAAATGTGTGGGTTCGGTAGGTTTCACTAGCTGGCCGCCGAGCACGGGGCCAAAACCCCAGGTGACCCCCCTTGCAAAACCAGGTCGTTTTGTGATAGGCAATTTTGATGTCGCCTCAATACGTTTTGGGCCCTTGCCTGTCGCGGGTACGTTGGCCTCCCACATGAGTGGGGCACCATTTTTATCGAGAGACCTGGGGGAACGCTGGGTGGTAGGAAATTTGTGTCAGCCCGGTGATGCCACAACTTTCCCACACAAAAATGTGTGGAAAAAGTGCTTTTTTTCAGCTAAATTTGAGGTTTGCAGGGGATTCTGGGTAAAAAAACATTGGGGGATCCACGCAAGCCATGCCTCCCTGGAATCCCCCGGGTGTCTAGTTTTCAGAAATGTGTGGGTTTGGTAGGTTTCCCTAGATGGCCGCCAAGCCCGGGGCCAAAAACTCATGGGACCCCCCTTGAAAACCAGGTTGGTTTGTGATAGGTAATTTTGATGTCGCCTCACTAGGTTTTGGGCCCTTGCCTTTCGTGGGTACTTGACCCACCCACGCGAGTGAGGTACCATTTTTATCAGGAGACCTAGGGAAATGCTGTGTAGAAGGAAATTTGTGGATCCACGCAGATTTCAGAACTTTCCCACAACAGAATTGTGAGGAAAATGTGTTTTTTTTTACAAAGTTTGAGGTTTGCAAGGGATTCTGGGTAACAGAACCTGGTGAAAGGCACACAAGTCACCCCATCCCGGATTCCCCATGGTGTCTAGTTTTCAAAAATGTACAGGTTTGCTAGGTTTTCATATGTGCCGGTTGTGCTAGGGCCCAAAATCCACAGGAAGGCACATTGCTAAAAATAAGTCTGTGCCTTGTGGGCTTTCTGCCGCCCTGGAGGGAATCGGGGGGGAGTTTGCCCCGATATTGCCCCAAAGGGGGCAGAAAGACTGTGGCAATTTTTTGGGGGGTGGGAGCATCGGTATGCCCATTTTGGGCAGCCCCCACCCCCATGCATAAATAAATCCAGCGTAATCACTGGTGCCTAGTGGGCTTTCTGCCCCCCCGGGGGGCACATCAGGGGCCACTGACCCCATCTGCCCCCCGGGGGGGACAGAAAGACTGGAATTTCTCTGGGGGGGGGGGGGTATTGTCATGCCCATTTTGGGTAGCCCCCACCCCTACATGAATACAAAAAAATCCCTGGTTTCTAGTGGGCTTTCTGCCCCCCCGGGGGGGCAGAAAGACTGACATTTCTCTGGGGGGGGCATTGCCATGCCCTTTTTGGGCAGCCCCCACCCCAACGTCAATAAAAAAAAAAATCCCTGGTTCCTAGTGGGCTTTCTGCCCCGGGGGGGTAGAGAGACTTACATTTCTCTGGGGGGGTGGGGGCATTGCCATGCCCTTTTGGGCAGCCCCCACCCCAACGTCAATAAAAAAAAATAATCCCTGGTTTCTAGTGGGCTTTCCGCCCCCCCGGGGGGGGCAGAAGGACTGACATTTCTCAGGGGAGGGAGTGGGGGCATTGCCATGCCCTTTTTGGGCAGCCCCCAACTCAACGTCAATAAAAAAAAAAAATCCCTGGTTCCTAGTGGGCTTTCTGCCCCCCCGAGGGGGGGCAGAAAGACTTACATTTCTCTGGGAGGGGCATTGCCATGCCCTTTTTGGGTAGCCCCAACCCCATCGTCAATAAAAAAAATAATCCCTGTTTTCTAGTGGGCTTTCCGCCCCCGGAGTGCACATTGGGGGCTACTGCCCCCATCTGCCCCCCAGGGGGGGGGCAGAAAGACTGACATTTCTCTGGGGGGGCATTGCCATGCCCTTTTTGGGCAGCCCCCACCCCAACATCAATAAAAAAAAAAAGAATCCCTGGTTTCTAGTGGGCTTTCCGCCCCCCCGGGGGGGGCAGAAGGACTGACATTTCTCAGGGGAGGGGGTGGGGGCATTGCCATGCCCTTTTTGGGCAGCCCCCACCCCAACGTCAATAAAAAAAAAATCCCTGGTTCCTAGTGGGCTTTCTGCCCCCCCGAGGGGGGGCAGAAATACTTACATTTCTCTGGGAGGGGCATTGCCATGCCCTTTTTGGGTAGCCCCCACCCCATCGTCAATAAAAAATAATAATCCCTGTTTTCTAGTGAACTTTCCGCCCCCCCGGGGGGCACATTGGGGGCTACTACCCCCATCTGCCCCCCGGGGGGGGGGGGGCAGAAAGACTGACATTTCTCTGGGGGGGCATTGCCATGCCCTTTTTGGGCAGCCCCCACCCCAACGTCAATAAAAAAAAAAGAATCCCTGGTTTCTAGTGGGCTTTCCGCCCCCCCCGGGGGGCAGAAAGATTGTTGCCAGCAAACAAATATGGGGGGAGCAAAGGCCCTTGCCCAAGGGGCCGCTCCCCCCCTCCCTGGTGGCTAGTGGGTGGATCCCTGCTTGGGGATCGCCCTCCTGGGGTGATCCCCAAGCAGGCATCCACTAGGGAATGGTACCATTGGAAAGGGGAGATTCTCCCCTTTCCAACGATACCTCTCCCATCTTTTTCGGTGCTCAAGGGGCTGAGATAGCCCCACAAGCACCGAAACTGAGAAACTGAAACTAAGTTTCAGTTTTGTTTTCGTTGCAATGACGATAGCGCGCCATGCGCGCGATCGTCATTGGAATGAAAATCAAAAATATGCCTGGGGAGGTTGGGGAAGCTCTTCCCCATCTCCCCAGGCAAAAAAAAAAAAGGAAATCCCTCTGCTGTCTGCAGCAGAGGGATTTCCTGAGCATATGCTCATGACGGAATGGTTCCGTCATGAGCACACTAGAACTTGTGCTCATGACGGAACCATTCCGTCATGAGCATAGAAGGGGTTAAACATGTCTGTCTAAACCAATAAATATCACCCTTAAATACAGCATAGTAAGCATGCTATAAACATGCATCTGAAAGAAACAAAATTTCTGTTAAACATTTGCGGGAAATAGAATATAACAATTTCCACATACGTATACCTTTCAAGACCTTCATGCCATGAACATGTAAACCAACCCAGACACTGTAACTATACCAATATTTTACACTGTATAGTACATGAACCATAAGTCTTGGGAGCTACTCGCAGTAACCGGATGCCCCTCACACACTTTGTAGCAGAAAGCGATGAGATCCTCAACACGTAGTAAAGCTTCAAAAGTGCTACACGCTTAATGTAAAGTACAAGTCTCTTGCACTAAATGTCTTCAGAAGGAAATATGCAGCTGCACCAGAACTGAAAATATTGGTGATGTTCAAAATAGAAGCGGGACCCCACACGTTACCTGACATATCCAGGGTAAACAAGATCCTCGTGAAAACTCACTATTTCACCGTCAACACCTCCAATTGGGTAAAGTGGTGAGAGCAGGCTCCGCAACCAGTCCTCTTCAACTCACGCAGCCTTCAAGACATCCGGACATGCTGGACATAAACGCACGCACGGGGCAAATCTCTGGTCCAGCCAGGCACACTGCAGGCAAAGAGAGCTGTCGAGCTTGAAGTATGCACCATCCAACCTCAAGATGGCGGCACGTACGTGACACTGAGCCGGATGGCTCACGGCACGTCTCTGCTTAATGAAACGTCTGACAACAGCTGGTAACAGGCAGAACACAGCATCGTCACAGAAGATACCTCGAGTGCAGCATGCGATTCCAAACTCCCGGTAAGCTGCATGCGCATGGAAAGTCTCGTGCCAAGAATTTTAAAGTAGACAGTGACAGTTTGCCTGCCAGGATCAATGAAAGTCTTGTGAAAGTTTTTTTTTTTTTTTTAATTCTGAAGGCCCCATCCAGTCGCTGGTACATAGTGTGAATTCAGAACACAAAATTTTCCACGAAAAGGGACTTCACTCCACACTTGAGCTCCCCGTGTAAGAGACAAAAACAGTTGAAAGTCTGTGGGGCACTTTTGTGCGAGTCTCTCTGTGCTGGTAATCCATCCGACAATATCACGATCCAGTGAACACGCATTCAAAAATAGAGTATCTGACCTTTCTAAATCCATATTTGTAAAGTGCGAACTACTCGCCCTTATGGGTCTCAAGGCGCTGGGGGCTGTCGTGGAAATTAAGTGAGCTATTGCCCAGAGTCACATGGTGCTGAGCTGAGCTGCCGCCGGAGCCAGGGATCAAACCGTGAACCCTGTGCTCCGAAGTCAGCTGCCCTGGCCGCTGCACCACACCTCTCCACTGACCTTTGAAATCGGATGAAACCGCATTCAGTTAGGAAGACTCTGACCTTTTAAACTCAGAAACTTCAATGCTCTTCACCTGATGTGTCTTATATAAACACCAAAACACACCAGGGCTTCGTGTAGTTCTCAAAATGTCAGTTTTTGCTGAGCTGTTGAAATGGTTACTGTGAATACTCAACAAATTGGTGCACCATAACACTCCAATCACATGTCCTTGCGCAGCATTCAAATTAGAGATGACAGAAAGAAAGTCTAAAATGATGTTGCTTACTTTCTTTAAAGGCGCAGTTCTTGTAAATGTGTCCAGATGAAACAGAGTACAGCACGCTTGGGCTGGGGCTGTCTGATGGAATGGACACTGGTGGGGCTGCAAGGCGTGCTGTTCCTGTTTCTTATGTTTCCTTTGTGGCTCCTCAGATTTCAAAACATCCTCTTGATTGACAACTTGCGCTGTATGTATGTCCTCTTGGGAACCAGTCTTGTTGCTTTTTTTCCTGTGTGTTGTCTGCGCTTGTAGACAGTGAAGCTTCTTCCCAACATGTTGACTATTTGTAAATGTCATCTTTTGCTTCCTTCAGACCAACTGTAGATCGTGAGTAAGTCTCCAACTCGTCGCCAAAAAGAATGTAGTAATGACGTCCACGCAAGTAGGATGTGGATTAAGCAGATTTATTGAAGTAGACAACATGTAGCATAGATCCTGTACAGCAGCCCCACCAGGAGCAGCCTGCCTGCTGCTCAGCCCATCTTCAACTGTCCACACTCACACCAGTCACCCAAGCATTCCACTCATGGCCCACGCACCAACATTCCACACAGAACACACACACTGACTGAGCAGCTAGGAACAAGATAACATAGAACATTATAACACAACATGAAGATACTACAGTATGGCTTGCCATTTTATAGTATGGCCTGTCATTGTATGATATGGCCTGTTATTGTATGTTATGGTAGGACATTCAAAGTATAGGTGCATGCATGTTATATATGGATCTTGCATACAGACACACCGTAGGGATACAGGGCTCATGCCACTGTACCCTCACCTGAGGGTTAGTGCATCCTGCTGGAGGGGTGACTTACCTAGGCCTCAGGCAGTGGATTGTAGGTATGGCACACAGGGATGTGTGACATGTCGACTCTTCACTTTTCTCTGCACCAAACATGCAGCCTGCAATGGCAGTGTGTGTGTGTAAAGGTACAGGGCCTCTAAGGGTGGCACAATAGGTGCTACAGCCCTTGGAGGCCTTCCCTGGTCATAGTGTCCTTGATACCCATCCCATGGTACCATTTACAAGGGGCTTACCTGTGGCCAGAGAGGTGCCAATTGTGGGTACAAAGGTAAAGGTTTGGCAAAGAACAAAGGCCCTGGGAACCTGATTGGCAGGGACCCAGGACACATAAAGTCAACATGCATCACATGGGGGGTAACCATGCAAAAAGGGGCACTTTCCTATACCTATGTGTTTTGGTTTGGTTTCACTCAAGGGCCCCGTACCCGCAAAGTGATCTGACGAAATGGTTTTGGTAAAATTAGTTAAGAGATCTACTCTAATGTCAACGTGTTGAACCAGGATGTGAAATTTTGCAAAAAAATAAAAATTGAGTGATAATGGGCAAAAGCACCATGAGTGACTCTATATTATTGTCTCAGTTAATCTAAAATGTCAATCTCTCTAGAACATTACAATGTTAGAAAGTTACGCACAATACATAATATTTCTTTGCATTCAGAGGTTTTCGCAAATAAATTGTAAAATAAGTAAAAATAAAACCCGGAATGACATTGTCTATTTTGTTTCTAAGAGAAGCTTGGCATTCAATGCAGTGTTTTTTATATAGTTATAGACCGCCTTGAAGTATTGTGCAGGGGCTCTGCGCATCTCCTTGGTTTCAATTTGATGGCGCCTTCTAACGGAATGGCAGTGTGACGAACATACCCATCGATCTTTAGCTATAAACCCATTTCATGGTGACATGTTCTACCTTCCGCCTCACATTGGTTCATTTACTTGGCAGATTGGTTATTTGGAAGAAGCTCATGGCATGTCGAGTTACCAGAAAATGTAATTTGGACAAACACATATTGCTTGCTCGTTTTTTATTTTTTATTGTTTATTTTTTAATGTATGGGGCCCCCAAAGCCCCGAGTATAATCCAAGTTTTGTTTAGTACTGACCAGGACTAACACTTTCCATTGTTTCACGAATTAGCTATTTCGAACTTGCAATGAAGCACTTACAGGTTTGTTTTTCTTGCTTTACAGCAGCTTGCTAATTTTAACAGAACTTTGAGGCATTCTGCTAGCAATTGTAGAGAACGTTTTGTTTTGTAGTTTATGATGAAACAAACTTTGCTATCAATACCTCTGCCAGTTCCTTAAATTAAAACAGATCAAGTACACAGCTCACAACCAACCTGACTGCCGACTGTGAGTGAAAGTGTTAACTTCAAGCAGCTCGCTACAATTTCAGGTCCAGAATGGGGGTTGCACTGCTTGGAGTTAAAGGGTTCTGGTTGCTCTTAAAGTTGAATTCATTGTCCTAAAATGCATTCTTTAAAAACAAGCATTATCCAGGATTGTTGGACGGATTCTGCTCAAGTGGATGCAGTGTCCGGGGAAGGTGAAAGGTCGATGCAGACGTGCAGGGAGGTGTTTAAACTCACACGCTGGTGTTAGCTGGCTCATCTGTTTAAGCTGTTTCATCACCTCTGAAGGAGGCAACAATCCTGCCAGGGCGGCTTCCCTGGAGCCCGGTGGGTGTGGTGGGGTTTTGTCTGGGTTGAGATGTCTCTGGGTTCTGTGCCCTGTAAGCCCTTCCTATCCCACATTACTTTGATGAAGGTAATTCCCACCTATTGCTTGCAGGTCCCAGGCTCGTTATCCTAAAATCCCCTGGGGCATATTTACAAGGGCACTGCGCCACAGGGACGTGACTTTTAATGACGTTCCTGTGGGGCAATGCCCTGCTCCATACTTACAAGGTGCCATTAACCCACTAAACGCCACCTTGTAAAGATGCCTTTACCGCAGCAGTCCGCTGCGGCAAAGGAGCGTGCACTGGGTGTTGCAGTGGGCGTTCCACCGCAACACCAATTGCTTTTTGACGCTGCCCCATATTTACAAGGGTGCTGTAAATGTGGGGCAGCGCCAAAAATAAGACCAGGGAAAACCTGGTCTTAAACAGGCGCAACATGGAGAAATTATTAATTTCTCCTCGTTTTTGCTGTTTCTATGTGTGCTGCATTCTGTAGCACACATAGAAAAAGCAAATTGCCATCTGTGATTGTTCATGTGCAGGCAGGTGTCCCTTCCTACACATAAACAATCATTAAAAAATGACGTTTTGCAACTTCTATTTGTGCTGCATTCTGAAGCACACATAGAAGTTACACATCGCCATAATTGATTGTTTATGTGCAGGAAGGGACACCTTCCTGCACATGAACAATCACTCCCTGCAACGCAGGACCCTTGCACTACAGTGCAAGGGTGCCTGCATTGGTGCTAGGCAGGTAAATTTACCGACAGTGCTAGGGGAAACGCAGGGGTGCGTTGCACTTTTGTAAATACGGCACATCCCTGCGTTTTGAAACTGTCGGAGCACGGCATTAGCTATTTTGGCTTAACACTGCGCTCCGACAGTTTCTTGTAAGTATCTCCCACTGTAACTTAATATGTCTGCTTCGGCTACTTCTCCTACCCAAGTCTGCTTAAAATATTTGAGCATTATTGTGTAACGCTTAGACCAAGATGTATTAGCGTGCTGTCAAGTGAAACAACACCATACATTGCATCTACAGTGAAGAAATGAATTATACTGTGCTAGTAGAAAACTGAATAGAGCTTCGGAGCACTATGGAGCGGGCTTGAGATGGAGCTACAGTTGCAGGAGGCTGTCTGGAGACTGAAGAATCTTAAAGGGTCGGAGGACAGAGCACAGCTAACATTGTAACTTTTAGTGTAGTTTCCGCACACGTCAGTGTAGTTTCCGCATACTTCAACGGGAAGAGAATTACCAGAGCCATGCGGCTGCTCCTCAGAGCTCTGGTAGATCAGAAGTGCTTAGATTCAGGACTTATGTTCTACGTGCTTCTAATATCCTCAGAAGGTGGTCAGGCTACGTAAGTTCTATTATTTCAAAAATGAAACCAAGGAATTTGGAGTAATTAGCAAGCAGTTGGAATATGTATGTGGATTACGTATATGTTGCTGCTTATAAAGTGCAAACTCACTACAGAGCAACAAAGTGGTGTGTGAGCGTCTTGAGCGAAGACCAGGCCGTAAATGGGCAGAATAAGCAAGCGAGGCATTTATACTCTGCCACCAAGCTATATTAGTCTTTACCATTAAAGGGCGTCCTCATATGTGCGAGGTCGATTTAATGCCCAGGTGGAGTGTTTTATGGATAAGCATCCTTTATTGTGAAGTGCAAAAAGCGAGCTGAACTACCTAACCAGCATAAAACATTGTAGAGAGTGGTATTTCATTGTTCTATGGTTTAAATGTGGTGATAAGAATGTAAAGTTCACTGGATTCTGCAATCTAGAATTTTGGTAATGCATTTTTCATTCTGTGCCTGATTTCAACTGGATCTGTCGTGGGTCTCTGCAATGGTAATAAAGCTTTCAGTTCTTTATTACAATACTTGAAGTCTCAGCTTCATCATTTCTCAGAAACGCTTCCTACATTTATTGGCGACGATCTGATTTGTCTGAAGACCCACCGACCTAATGGATTTTATTGCGTCCAACTGGACCTTTCCACTTCTTTACTAAGGATTATTCTGCTGCACTGTGAAAAGCACTTCGCCCTGTGTCTCAAGATACCATCTTTCCAAGGATTTACGATCGTTTGTTTGGATTTGGATTCAATTCCTTCTTTACTACGATCACTCCGGATGGCTATCTACCACTGATGCTGACTTTGTACTCCTACTGAAAGGTATTTTTGAGTGTACAGAGTCTCTATGCTTTATTTGGTGCTTGGGCGAGTGTTTGTGTGCATCCTCTCTGTTTCCTGAGCATAAAAGTTGGTGTTTACCTTTGTCTGTTGCATCCCACCGTTACTCTCTTGCTTTGCTTTGAAAGTGCCTTCGTTCCTTGGCTCGTGTCCCCAGCTCCGTCTCCATTCTTCACCGTTTATCCTGACGTCATCCTGCTTTCCTCTACAGAGATTCCTAACGCCACTGGATCATCACGTTGAAGACGCTTTCCACGTAATTAGGTCATCGCTTCAGTCACGTTGTGGCGGCCATCTTTTCTCGACCATTTCATCCGAGATAAGCACACGTTACCACAAGGCTTTCACCGGTGCTTATCTTCCGTGATAAGCACACGAACTGGGAACTTCTGCTGTTTATTTCTTCCACTGCTCATCTTTATAAGCACAATTTACCACAAGGCTTTCACCGGTGCTTATCTTCCGTGATAAGCACACGAACTGGGAACTTCTGCTGTTTATTTCTTCCACTGCTCATCTTTATAAGCACAATTTACCACAAGGCTTTCACCGGTGCTTATCTTCCGTGATAAGCACACGAACTGGGAACTTCTGCTGTTTATTTCTTCCACTGCTCATCTTTATAAGCACAATTTACCACAAGGCTTTCACCGGTGCTTATCTTCCGTGATAAGCACACGAACTGGGAACTTCTGCTGTTTATTTCTTCCACTGCTCATCTTTATAAGCACAATTTACCACAAGGCTTTCACCGGTGCTTATCTTCCGTGATAAGCACAAGAACTGGGAACTTCTGCTGTTTATTTCTTCCACTGCTCATCTTTATAAGCACAATTTACCACAAGGATTTCACTGGTGCTTGTCTTCCGTGATAAGCACACGAATTGTGAACTGCTGTTGTTTATCCCTCGTCTCATCTTATCATTTATTTCGGTGACAATATTTTCTATTTCTATTTATTCTTTTACTGTTACAGCTTGTGCTTTAATAATTTTACTTGGTGTTTGTTTCTCATATTACTATTTTACTTATACGTGGTTACTGCTACTTATATACATTATGTCTTCTTCATCTAACAATGTCATGCAACCACCTCCCTTTTTACAAAACCCAGGTAAACCCCTCACTCCTTGGCACAAATGGTATAGAATTTTTGACAATTATTTGGAGGCAATTGATGCTACTAAATATTCTGCGTCAAGGAAAAGAGCACTTTTGTTCAACCATTTAGGAACGCAGGTCAAGATGTATTTGATAATTTGCCTGTCGTTCCAGCCCCATCTAGTGATAAAACATGGAATGTTTTTTCTGAGGCTTTAGCAAGATTAGGAAAACATTATGTAGATGAACCATCTGTCATGGTTGAGCGTCATATGTTCTTTAAACGTAAACAAACACAAGATGAATCGATTGAAGATTATTTAGCGGTTTTGCGTGTTTTGGCATCTAATTTGGACATATCTTTGCGTGACCAATTAGTTTTCAATTGTTATAACAAAAAGATACAGGAACGTATCTTAACATGTAAGAATCAATCAATCAATCAAGCATTTGTATAGCGCGCTACTCACCCGGAGGGTCTCAAGGCGCTTGGGGGAGGGGGGTCCGCTACTGTTCGAACAGCCAGGTCTTGAGTTGCTTCCTGAAGGAGAGGTGGTCTTGGGTAAGGCGGAGGTGGATGGGTAGGGAGTTCCACGTCTTGGCAGCCAGGTAGGAGAAGGATCTTCCTCCCGTTGTGGCTCTTAGGATGCGGGGACGGCGGCGAGGGCGTGGTTGGTCGATCGTAGCTGGCGGGTGGGAGTGTAGAAGGTCAGACGGTCGTTGAGGTATCTGGGGCCTTGGTTGTGGAGAGCTTTGTGTGCGTGGGTGAGGAGTCGGAACGTGATTCTCTTGCTGACGGGGAGCCAGTGCAGGTCTCTCAGGTGTCCGGCGATGTGGCTGTGTCGGGGGATGTCCAGGATGAGTCGAGCTGAGGCGTTCTGGATGCGTTGGAGTCTTTTTGAAGTTTGGCTGTGGTTCCGGCGTAGAGGAGTTGCCGTAGTCCAGTCGGCTGGTGACGAGGGCCTGGGTGACCGTCTTCCTGGTTTCGGTGGGGATCCACCGGAAGATCTTGCGCAGCATGCGTAGGATGTTGAAGCAAGACGAGGAGACGGCGTTGATTTGTCGGGTCATTGAGAGGGAGGAGTCCAGGATGAAGCCCAGGTTGCGTGCGTGGTCCGTTGGTTTGGGTGCGTTGCCCAGGGCAGGGGGCCACCAGGAGTCGTCCCAGGCGGAGGGTGATGATCCTAGGATGAGGACTTCCGTTTTATCTGAGTTCAGTTTCAGGCAGCTGTTCCTCATCCACTCGGCTATGTCCTTCATCCCTTCATGTAGGTTGGTTCTGGCAGTTGTGGGGTCGTTGGTGAGGGAGAGGATCAGCTGGGTGTCGTCGGCGTAGGAGATGATGTTGAGGTTGTGTTGGCGTGCGATGGCTGCGAGGGGGCTCATGTAGACGTTGAAGAGGGTGGGGCTGAGTGATGAACCTTGTGGTACGCCGCAGATGACTTCGGTGGCCTCGGAACTGAACGGGGGAGGCGGACTCTCTGGGTTCTTCCGGCGAGGAAGGAGATGATCCACTCCAGTGCCTTCTCTTGGATTCCGCCGTTGTTCAGGGCGTTGCACTAGGGTGCGGTGGCAGACTGTGTCGAACGCTGCGGAGAGGTCCAGGAGGATGAGGGCCGCTGTTTCCCGTTGTCGAGCAGGGCTCGGATGTCGTCGGTAGCTGCGATGAGGGCGGTCTCGGTGCTGTGGTTGGCCCGGAAGCCGGACTGCGAGTGGTCGAGGGATCCATTCGTCTCGAGGAAGGCGGCCAGTTGTCTGTTGACGGTCTTCTCGATGACTTTGGCAGGAAAGGGAAGGAGCGAGATGGGGCGGTAGTTTTTGAGGTTGGTGGGGTCTGCTGACGGTTTCTTCAGTAGGGCGCTGAGTTCGGCGTGCTTCCAGCTCTCTGGGAAGGTGGCGGTGACGAAGGAGGTGTTGATGATGTCCCGGAGGTGGGGTGCGATGACGGCGTCGGCCTTGTTGAAGACGTGGTGTGGGCAGGGGTCGGTTGGTGATCCGGAGTGGATGGAGTTCATCGTGCGGATAGTGTCTTCGGTGTTGATAGGGGTCCAGGCTCGGAGGGTGGAGGTGGGGGCGTTGGAACGGTCGTAGGGAATGCGTCGGCTGTGTGCTGAAACTGTAGTGTATGTCTGCGATCTTGCTGTGGAAGAACGAGGCGAGCGAGTTGCAGAGGTCTTGCGAGGGAGTGATGTCGTTGTTTCCGGCGCTGGGGTTCGAGAGTTCTTTGACGATGATGAAGAGTTCCTTGCTGTTGTGGGCGTTGTTGTCCAGTCGTTCCTTGAATGCGGTTTTCTTGGTGGTGTGGATCAGCTGGTGGTGTTTTCGGGTGGCGTGCTTGAGGGTGGTCATGTTGTCTGCAGTCGGGTCTCTGCGCCATGCTTTCTCGAGGGCCCGGCAGTTCTTCTTGGATATCTTGAGTTCGTCTGTGAACCAGGATGCTTTCTTGTTGCCGGGTCTGACTGGGGGGTCTTCAATGGGGCGAGGTCGTCTGCGCAGTTGGTGATCCATCTTGTGAGGTTGCTGGCGGCTTGGTTGGGGTTCGTTGAGCTGGCGGGAGGGTTCTGGCTCAGGGATGTGGTGAGTTGGTCGGTGGTGATCTTGTTCCAGCTTCTGCGCGGAAACTGTTGCGGGTGGTGGTGCGTGGTGATCCTGCTGAAGCTGAAGTGGACGCAGCTGTGGTCTGTCCAGTGGAGTCCGGTGGTGTGGCTGAAGGAGATGTCCTTGCTGGAGGAGAAGACGGGGTCAAGCGTGTGGCCGGCGAGGTGTGTGGGGGTGGTCACCAGTTGCTTGAGTCCGAGGTTGGCGAGGTTGTCCAGCAGGGTGGTGGTGTTGCGATCGTTGTTGTTCTCTAGGTGGAAGTTGAGGTCCCCAAGGAGGATGTAGTCAGCCGAGGGAGGGCGTGCGGGCTGATGAGGTCGGCGATGTCTTCGCTGAATTGTGTGCGTGGTCCTGGGGGTCTGTAGATGAGGGTGCCTCTGAGGGTGGTCTTGGGGTCGGTGTGTATCTGGAAGTGCAGGTGTTCGCCGGCTGTGAAGGTGTCGTCGGAGTTGGTCGTGATGCGGATGGTGTTCTTGTGGACGATGGCGATGCCTCCTCCTGTCTGGTTTGCGCGGTCCCTTCGGGTGATCTTGTATCCGTCCGGGATGGCGATGGCGATGTCGGGCGCTGAGGAGGCGTTCATCCATGTTTCCGTGAGGAAAGCGACGTCTGGTGATGTGGAGTCGAGCAGGTTCCAAAGTTCCACGGCGTGTCTGTGGACGGAGCGGGTGTTGAGCAGGAAGCACTTCAGGTGGTTGCTGCTGGTGCTCGGCTTGGCGGGTGTGGTGCAGGTCCGGAGGCAGGAGAACTTGCAGGATTGGCAGGTGAAGGGTCCGTGGGTGCGTCCTGGGGTGGCACGGTGGCAGCCGGGGATGCGGCCGGTGTTGAGTGCGTTGAGGGTGGCGGTGTCGTAAGTCCGGTGGGTGGGTTGGCTGCTGTGGGGGCCAGGGGGTTTGGCGCTGGGCGCGGTCCAGGCGCGGACGGGCGCAGATGGGCTTGCCTTAGGCGCGCCTTCGGCGCGCCAGCGGCGCGGCTGCGCAGCGGCCGCCATTTATGGGGAGGTGGGAGGGAGGAGCAGCTGGGAGGCGGGAGGCAAGGGCAGCGAATGGGCAGTCAGGGGGGCGGGGCCGCAGGGGACGCAGCGGCGGGAGTGGCGAGAGGCAGCGAGGGGTACAGAAGGAAAAGTGGAGAGAAAGCGGACACAAATACGGGCACAATTCAAAATGGGGCAGCGAGGGGTACAGAAGGAAAAGTGGAGAGAAAGCGGACACAAATACGGGCACAATTCAAAATGGGGCAGCGAGGGGTACAGAAGGAAAAGTGGAGAGAAAGCGGACACAAATACGGGCACAATTCAAAATGGGGCAGCGAGGGTACAGAAGGAAAAGTGGAGAGAAAGCGGACACAAATACGGGCACAATTCAAAATGGGGCAGCGAGGGGTACAGAAGGAAAAGTGGAGAGAAAGCGGACACAAATACGGGCACAATTCAAAATGGGGCAGCGAGGGGTACAGAAGGAAAAGTGGAGAGAAAGCGGACACAAATACGGGCACAATTCAAAATGGGGCAGCGAGGGGTACAGAAGGAAAAGTGGAGATAAAGCGGACACAAATTCGGGCACAATTCAAAATGGGGCAGCGAGGGGTACAGAAGGAAAAGTGGAGATAAAGCGGACACAAATACGGGCACAATTCAAAATGGGGCAGCGAGGGGTACAGAAGGAAAAGTGGAGATAAAGCGGACACAACTACGGGCACAATTCAAAATGGGGCAGCGAGGGGTACAGAAGGAAAAGTGGAGATAAAGCGGACACAAATACGGGCACAATTCAAAATGGGGCAGCGAGGGGTACAGAAGGAAAAGTGGAGATAAAGCGGACACAAATACGGGCACAATTCAAAATGGGGCAGCGAGGGGTACAGAAGGAAAAGTGGAGAGAAAGCGGACACAAATACGGGCACAATTCAAAATGGGGCAGCGAGGGGTACAGAAGGAAAAGTGGAGATAAAGCGGACACAAATACGGGCACAATTCAAAATGGGGCAGCGAGGGGTACAGAAGGAAAAGTGGAGATAAAGCGGACACAAATACGGGCACAATTCAAAATGGGGCAGCGAGGGGTACAGAAGGAAAAGTGGAGATAAAGCGGACACAACTACGGGCACAATTCAAAATGGGGCAGCGAGGGGTACAGAAGGAAAAGTGGAGATAAAGCGGACACAAATACGGGCACAATTCAAAATGGGGCAGCGAGGGGTACAGAAGGAAAAGTGGAGATAAAGCGGACACAAATACGGGCACAATTCAAAATGGGGCAGCGAGGGGTACAGAAGGAAAAGTGGAGATAAAGCGGACACAAATACGGGCACAATTCAAAATGGGGCAGCGAGGGGTACAGAAGGAAAAGTGGAGATAAAGCGGACACAAATACGGGCACAATTCAAAATGGGGCAGCGAGGGGTACAGAAGGAAAAGTGGAGAGAAAGCGGACACAACTACGGGCACAATTCAAAATGGGGCAGCGAGGGGTACAGAAGGAAAAGTGGAGATAAAGCGGACACAAATACGGGCACAATTCAAAATGGGGCAGCGAGGGGTACAGAAGGAAAAGTGGAGATAAAGCGGACACAAATACGGGCACAATTCAAAATGGGGCAGCGAGGGGTACAGAAGGAAAAGTGGAGATAAAGCGGACACAAATACGGGCACAATTCAAAATGGGGCAGCGAGGGGTACAGAAGGAAAAGTGGAGAGAAAGCGGACACAAATACGGGCACAATTCAAAATGGGGCAGCGAGGGGTACAGAAGGAAAAGTGGAGAGAAAGCGGACACAAATACGGGCACAATTCAAAATGGGGCAGCGAGGGGTACAGAAGGAAAAGTGGAGATAAAGCGGACACAAATACGGGCACAATTCAAAATGGGGCAGCGAGGGGTACAGAAGGAAAAGTGGAGAGAAAGCGGACACAACTACGGGCACAATTCAAAATGGGGCAGCGAGGGGTACAGAAGGAAAAGTGGAGATAAAGCGGACACAAATACGGGCACAATTCAAAATGGGGCAGCGAGGGGTACAGAAGGAAAGGGGAGAGAAAGCGGACACAAATACGGGCACAGTTCAAATGGGGGCAGCGGGGGCACAAAAGGGAAAAGGGAGACAAGCAAGCAATACGGGCACCGAGGCCACAAACGGAAGGGCGATCTTACCAGCAGCAGCAGCGGGCGGCCAGCACAGGCGGATCTGTGTGGTGGGGGAGCGACCCACCTGGCAAGAATCCTTCCCTTGAAGAGGTAATGGATATTGCAAGAAGCATTGAACGTTCAGTTGTTTCGTCAAAAATTTTAACCCAAGATTCTGCTAGTAAATCTTCTAGTAGTTCTGAAGTTATGCATGTCGCTTCTAATGCTAGTTCTAACGAACCAGAGGTAAATGTTGTCTCTACCAAACTTAAACCAAGTATTAATGTTGAAAAAAAAGGTTCTTGCTACAGATGTGGATCTAAGTATCATATGGGAAACAATGTGAATTGTCCTGCACAAGGTAAGAGGTGTAATACTTGCAAAAAAATTGGATACTTTTATACGGTTTGCAGATCAGTCAAACATAGGAGCAAAGTTAATTTTCTCAATGTTGAAGAAGATGATCTTTGTCAAGCTATAAGTAATACGTTGTCTACCATTGAAATTAACACTTTACGTGGTGATACTAAAAGATGTAAGGGTCCCTTATTTAATGTATTAATAGGACCTATTGACATCAACGTCATGGCTGATTCAGGTTCTCCAATCACGATACTAGATGAAAAGACCTTCAAAAAATTCTGGTCTAAAGTTCTTCTCAAACCTACTGATGTCAATCCTAAAGCGTATGGGGAATATGATATAATCATGTCTGGATATTTTTCAGATTCCATCAAATTTAAAGGTAGAGAAATTTATACAAAAATCTTTGTTGCCCTGAATGGTCGTGATATTTTGGGGTGGCAAGACCAAGCGAATTTAGCGATTATTTTGAAACCTGGCCATTCAGAACCTGTCGTGTTAGGAGATCTTCCAATTTTATCTGTCGTACAAGAACCTGTAAGTGTTCTCCAACCCTGTGGGGATTCTGGTTTGGTGAATTTATTCTCCAAATATTCAAGTGTATTTAGTGACAAAGCAGGCTTGGTCAAAGGTTTCCAACACACCATTAAACTTGAAAAAAAATGCGATTCCAGTGGTTCAAAAATGCAGACCAGTCCCTTTGTCTGCTAGAGATGATTTTAAAAAAATGCTACATGATTTATGTTTACAAGACATTATAACACCTGTAGAATCTGCTGAATGGGTTTCCGCTGCTGTTGTCGCATGTAAAAGTTCAGGTGAGATTCGTCTGTGTGCGGATTTAAGAGTGCTTAACCGCAATATAGTTGTAGACTGCCATCCCCTACCCAGAATTCAAGAAACGCTGGCTAATCTTGGTGGTAGCAAGTATTTTACCACAATTGATCTACGGTCAGCTTATCATCAGATTCCTCTCTCTAAAGATTCTCAGTCTCTAACCACATTCGTTACTCCTTTTGGAGTCTTCATGTATAAGCGGATGCCTTTCGGCTTAGCATCCGCTGCTAGTGTTTTTCAACGGTCAATGGACCAATTGTTTACACATATTAATGGGATCCAAGCATTCCAGGACGATATTTTAATTCATACTGCTACGTTAGAGTCACATTATGCCCTACTGGAAAAAGTTTTACAGAAACTAGAAGCTGTTGGCATGACTGTAAATAAGAATAAATGCAAGTTTATTACGCAAGATGTAGACTATTTAGGGCATAATATTTCTGTCAATGGTATAAAACCTAAGCTATCTTTACTTAACGCTATTAAGGATGCTCCCAGACCGCAGGATAAAGATTCATTAAGAGCATTTTTAGGTCTTAGCGAATATTATGCTCGCTTTGTACAGAGCTATGCTATTATTGTGCAACCACTCAGAGATTTGTTAAAAAAAAATGCTAAGTACATTTGGTCTGAGGAAACTCAACAGTCATTTGATTCTGTTAAAAAATTGATTTTGGAGGCACCAGTAATTAGAGCTTTTACTCACGGTCAAACCAGCATTGTGACTGTGGATGCCAGTTCTAAAGGATTAGGTGCTGTGTTGAGTCAAATGATTGATGGTCAGGAGTATACTGTAGCTTTCGCCTCTAGAACATTGAGTAGTGCTGAAGTAAACTATAGCACTATCGAGAGGGAGGCCTTAGCGTGTTCTTGGGCTGTTGAGAAATTCAAGATGTATATTTGGGGCTCAAGATTCCAACTTTTTACTGACCACAAACCTTTAATGTACATGCTTGGTGACAGTTGTTCTAACAAAGCTTCTTCTAGATTGATCAGACTTCTAGCTAGGTTACAAGAATTTAACTTTGATATTAAATATATTCCAGGTGGTAAAAACATCAGGGCAGACTGTTTGTCACGTATTCCTCTGGAATGTAGAGAGATGGATGATCCGGTCAAGGACAGCGATTGTGATGTTGTTTTCACCATAAATGATTTGACGCAAAATAGCAAGTTATCCGAAAACGAATGGGTTGAATGTGGTAGAAAAGATCTTTGTCTTGAAAGGGTGAAGAGATTTTTAGTCCATGGTTGTCCGTGCGATAGAAGTATGTCTATTCAAGACAAATGTTTTTCGCAAGTTGCTGTGGAATTATCCATTGTAATTGATATTTTAGTTCGTGAAGACAAATTTGTACCGCCTGAGGGTTTGAGAAGCAAAATCATTTCCCTGGCCCATGAGGGACATTTAGGAATTTCTAGCACTGTTCGCAGGATTAAGGATTTATACTGGTGGCCAGGTATTGATGGTCAAGTTAAGTCTTTTGTGGATAAATGTCCTGAGTGTTTATGTTCTGATAAACATTGGCGCACATCCACCACTCCTTTGTGTCCAGTTGAATGGCCTAAAGGTCCTTGGCAGAAGTTAGGATTGGATTTTTCTGGCTCCTTTAACCTGCTGGGGAGTGATAATAAGTTTCTAATTGTAATCATTGATTAGTTTTCAAAGTGGCTGTACTTTTCTTTTGTGAGTAATTCAGATTCAAAGTCAGTCATTTCGTTTTTACAACGTCTATTTTTAATTGAAGGTCTTCCTGCAGAAATTGTGACTGATAATGACTCTCATTTTACATCTAATGAATTTGAAAACTTTCTGGATGTGGTTTCTGTTAAACATATTTTAGCACCTTTGTATAGTCCAGCTTCAAATGGTCTTGTAGAGAGAGCAAACAAGTTGTTGAAAGAAGGTGTGCAAACAGCTATAGCGAACAGTTTGGATGTGTTCAAGTATGTGAGTCAAAAGGTGTGGAATTACAATACAACACCCCATTCTACCACTGATGTTTCCCCTTATGTGTTATTGAGGGGTAGGAAACCGATTTCTCTACTTAGTCCATCGTGGTTGAAGGATAAAGTGGGTGGTACAAATTCTCACTCTGTTGATTTGCATAAAGTCAGAGAACATGTGAAAGAAAAACAAAAATCGTACAAGGAGAATTTTGACAAAAGAAAACATGTTAAAGTAACTTCTTTGTGTCCAGGTGATTGGGTTCTTATTAAAAAACCTATTGAGGTTTGCAAGGGACAATCTAGGTTTTCCGAACCTGTCAAAATTATTAAAATATCCAAAATGGCTGTTATGTTACAGAATCGCGGATGGTGGAATCGAAATGCTGTAATAAAACTAACTGATGAACAAGCAAAGATAATCTATAAGCGAGTTAAAACTCAATCGGATACTAACTGGTTTGATCTTGGTGATCTCACTCATGAGCACAACAATCTTGATGATATAGCTCGTTCTTCTCATTCTTTAGGGAATAGAGGTGAAGGTGATGCTATTTCTTTTCCCAGTAACATGGATGAAAATGCTGAAACAAAGGTGGGGTGGTTTTGCGTGAGTGTGGTATTGGCGCCTCCTGAGTATGCGTAATTATTTGTTCACTCTTTATGCGGTGCAAGAGGTGAGGGAAATACACACCCTGAACCCTCCCACTGGACCGTCTATACGGTCCACCTTACAAATGTAACACTTGTCCTATGCACACGCTGATGTCATTGACATTAGTGTCTGATTATACATCTCATATCTTTTATCACTTTTATGTAATAAAGTTAACACAGTGAGATCAATTATTCTTAAGTGTTTGTCCAATAATAAGTCGTTGGGTGTTCTGATGTTCTTTTATTTCATACGAAATTGCCCAGCCAACACGTGTTTCGTCATGGGAAGTATCCCAAACGACTTCTTCAGGGCTACAAAAAAGAAAATTACGTATGGGATCAATTGATCCAATACTATTCTCCAAAAGACTTAAAATTTGTGATATTTGTGATAAGATATGAGATGTATAATCAGACACTAATGTCAATGACATCAGCGTGTGCATAGGACAAGTGTTACATGGATGAAAATGCTATTCCAGATAATATTAGAGGATCTGGGGATAGTAAACAATTGAGGTGCAGTTCTCGCATCAGTCACTCCTTTTCGTTCTGATGATTTTGTGTATTATTAAAGTTTTTTTGTTTTATTTCACTTTGTTTTATTTTTGTTTATGTTTGTTTTTATTATAGGAAGGGGGTGTGTAGAGAGTGGTATTTCATTGTTCTATGGTGTGTACCTTTAAATGTGGTGATAAGAATGTAAAGTTCACTGGATTCTGCAATCTAGAATTTTGGTAATGCATTTTTCATTCTGTGCCTGATTTCAACTGGATCTGTCGTGGGTCTCTGCAATGGTAATAAAGCTTTCAGTTCTTTATTACAATATTTGAAGTCTCAGCTTCATCATTTCTCAGATACGCTTCCTACAAACATGCTTGGAGGAAAAGCATGCACTCGTTAGATTAAAGACCCATGGGCAAATTTACAATCCCCTTGCGCCACTTTTGCGTCACTTTTCCCATGTTAAAAGTGACGCAAAAGTGGCGCAAGGGGCTTGTAAATCTGCCCCCCAGCGTTTCAAACTGCCTCTTCCGCAATCATCGTGTGGACGTTTCGGTTGTAATTATTTTCAGAGTTGAGCGGTCGAGATAAGGTTTACATCGAGGAATATGGCCAAGCTGTAAAATTGGTAAAGCGCTGTTTCTGTTCCGAGCTGCAACAGAAATCAAAGTTGATGATTCAGTCCCTAGGCCGCATCTTGTGAATAGGGGCGACATTCCTGAGATAATGTAACCCCTCACAGCCAGGTGTCGGGCGTTTTTAATGGGATCTCACTCTAACATGAAGATATTAGCATGGGACCTAAATGTAAGCAATGTGGTGTTATGGTCAGAGCTGCCGACTTTGGTTCTGGGGAACGAGGTTCGAGCTTCGGCGTCGGCTCAACAGCTTGTCATTCTGGGCAACTCACTTACTTTCCGTGGCAGTGCCTATAAATGTAAAATTAATGTAACCTTGTGGGAGAGGTACGGGGCAAGTGGTAGGAGAGTAATTGGTTTCTGCACCAGAACGGGAAAGGGGCAAAGAGGGCAGGGGGAATGAGAGGTGGGTAGAAGAAACAGTACCTGCATCACAGCGGACAGTCACTAATCAAGTGGAATTAAACTGTACTAGGCCGGTGCTCCTCAGCCAGGAATGGAAGTGATGTATCGGGTGCATGAACCAATTAGGAGGCAGCAAAGAAGAGTGACACTGGAGTCAACCAATCAATCAATCAGGAATTTATAGAGCACAATACTCACCCGTAAGGGTCTCTAGGTGCTGGGGTAAGAAGCAGGCGGGTTCAAAGACCTATATCGAATGCAGCATGTCTACAAGACAGCACATGCACGCCTACTAGGCCTGGCCTAAAAATCATGATACAAAAGTACAATTTGAAATATTCATGCATATTTTAGGATATAAATAAATATTGCATGATGAATTTCTGTACTTTTAGAGTTTGAATCAAATAATGGATTTATCAATTCAGGCTGAGGATCATGGCCTGATGCTAATTGTGTAAAATATTGAATAGTATCTGGTGAGGGACATTGACAAAGCTATAGGATGCCAGAGAAACATTAGTTATCGATAGACATTTTCGAGTTGAACCATAGTCATGTTTTTGTGATTACTGCTCTTGTGATGGTCATCACATGTGTGTACTGGAAGGAACAGAATTTTTCAATTGATGTTAAAGAGTGATGGACAGCATACCTGTTTAATCATACGTGCCAATTTGCTTGTAGTATCTACAGATATCTGTGATCAATTTAAGTGTGCTGTATTAGTATTAATGAGTTTGCTCAAACCACAACATGAGGACGGTGGAATATCACCAATGTCCAAACCAGCCTTCGGTCTCGTGCTGAGGTTAGAACAATATTGTAGCTCTGTGTGGTGAGAACCCGCCTTCACCTGGTATCAAACATCTGATACCCCCCCCATGCTATGTGAACATCCAAGCAATCTCTGAACTCCAACTCACCCTGAAGTTCCCCACAGCCACTGAGGGTTCCATGCTGAACACAGACTTCAAAAACACCTTTTACAAAAGCACAGACTACAACAGACTGCAGAAATACTACCATTATAACACTGTCCCCTTCTAAAAATCTACCCTGTACAACTCGTATGTCCATCCATACCCACGTCACACATAATACAACTAGGGTGATTTACGATTGTTACTCCATATTGTGTATTCGGGCCTTGCCATTCATAATGAAGTATTAATTCCTAGGTTTGGCACAAAAGAATTAGACAAAAAAGGCTCTTACACAAACATGTTAACAGTGAACTCTTCCCGCTAAAGATATTAATGTTTATTAATTGAGATTTGGGTTTGCCCTAGCATGTCCCTCAGGTGCATCTTACTCGGGCTGATAAAAATAAGTATAAGAGAACATATGTACACCAAGGTTATAAGTCTCCATAAGTCAATCCAGCAAGAAACATTGCACACATGGATTTCTCAGCATCCTCTTTGGGCTGTTGGCACGATTGACTACGAGGATGGGATTCAGCGAGGCGAGGTCAAGCAGTGATTGCATTTCTATCATATGTCCAAAGTAGAGTTATTCAGGTCACCTCTTCCTCTCACCGTCTGTATCTGCACCTAACCTATAATGCCTTTTGGCACATTTTGGTTGCACCACTAGTTTACTATAGGTGCACTTTAGTCAAAATATAGGTGATATCTTAATAGAGTGATATCTTAATAGAGTTATTTACTGTAGAATGTTTCTATTATTTTGTTTAACTTCTATTGTACATCATTAAAAATGTCACTTCCTGTGATGTTACCAGGAGCAAAGACCATGTGACATAGCTTCCTGTTATATCACCTCCTGTGATGTCATAAGAGGGAGGGTCAGCATGTCTGATTTCAGTTCCGCTATCCCTGGCATTGTGGTGAATTGATGTAAAGAGGACTTCAATGTCCTAAAATCAGCCTTACTGAAAATCCAAAAATTGATGTACCTAGTATTCCTAAAGATTAGGGGATTTATTTAAGAGTTGGGCGGATGTGGGACCCCCACATAAACGTAGATGTCTCGTCTGCCAGATTACAAAGGCACTGATGTCGTTAGCACTCTAAATATCGCTAAAGGACATCTGTCACTTTTTGGCACATGTCCTGCTCTCCCAAACTCTAAATAAGGCCATAAATCCCAAGAGAAGTGAATTTCTTCTTTTTCACTTTAAAGTCTTTCTCCTGTACTTTCCTAACTGGATCTCACTGGAGTTCCCTCTTGACACCCAGGCAGCTTTGGGCACCCAAGACAAATACCTGGACATCGGACTCTAACCTTCCACTTCAGAAACATATTTGAAACATTGAAAAACAGGACTGTACCAACTGTGTTTACTGTAGAATAAAGCTTTTGGTACAGTCCTTGCATGCCAGGTTCAGCATGTTTAGACCCATCGAAAAGCCCTGAATCCTCGCCTGGAGGTATCTGGAGAAATGATGCACCCGCTGGAGGAACCAGGAGGTAAACGGGGAAAGGGAGGAAAAAGAGAAACACAGGGTTGGGTTTGTTCTCTGGGTGGGTCAGTATCAAGCAGAGGAGGCTTCAAGAGACTTCAACCAGAGGAGGTCAGAGGTTGCAAGGGATTCAGAAGCACCTGTGAGGTAAGAGACGCACCAGGGTCTAGAATACAGGACAACAGTGAGCCAGAAGGAATATGTCAATTGAGAGGATGGGCTTACAGGTCATGATTGTGGCCAGCACAGTAACAACTTCCCGTGGGGGCAGGAAACTAAGTGAGAACTGCAGGATCCTGGAGAGTGAAGGCCACAAGCTGGGCCTCAAAGGGATAAGCAGGGACCATGAGAGATGTAAGACTTAAAGAAATATAGAAAGAAGGAAAACAAAGGACTATGAAGGACCAGAACCGAAGAAAGAACAAAAGTGCAGGGAAGAAAGGTTGGGTGCAAAGTAGTAGGAAGTGGAAAACTACGGCTACTACATGACATTTTGCCAGGCGCCTGCTCCATGGGAGAATGGTCAAAAGTACCGACTCTACTATTTCTGACCTGGAAGTGCTCGTGATAACCCAGAAGTGAGGATGTGACCCCAACCCCCAAGGCCCTGTCTTCCACAGCTTCCAAGCAGATCTGGAAAGCAGAACATGAACTGGCTGAGAAACCCAGCTCCTTCACCGCTCATAGAGAGGCCAAGATTTGAATGAGCATCAGTTCTGAAAGTGTCACTCGCATTTCAAGCAGCAGATCTTGGGCAGTTTGCACAGAGCAGTTCTACTTCACAAACAAAGGACAGGCCTAGTTAAGCTGGCAATTAACGCAAATGTATTTATTTGAAAGGTAAACACATTGACCTGATTCCATGACTTGTTTCAGATATTGTAGGCACTTTTTTTTATTTTCTCATTTTTGGAGAGCGCACTTACACGAACGGCCTCATGGCGCTGTGAGATTGACCGCAGAAAATTAACTTTAAGTTAAACCCAGTCATTAACCTAGGCTCTCGTAGGCTTGCTGTAATAAGTAAGTTCGAAAAACAAAACTAAATGTCCCTGAATGTAAAGAGTTGTGGGCTACGGAGCTAAGATTGGCTGAAGCGGTCAAACACGACACCGAGGATCTTGGAAGCTGTGGAGAACCGTGAATGAAGATGTGCAAGTGTAGGGAAGATGGAGACAGCGACGTGCAGAGAAGTGTAGGTAGAGGAGGTGAAGGCGCAGGTCCAGGAGGTGAAGGTGCAGGAGGAGAATGTGCAGGAGGTGAAGGTGCAGGAGGTGAAAGTGCAGGAGGTGGAGGTGAAGGTTCAGGAGGTGAAGGTCCAGGAGGTGAAGGCCCAGGAGGTGAAAGTGCAAGAGGTGAAGCTGCAAGAGGGGAAAGAGGTGAAAGTGTAGGTGTTGAAAGTGCAGGAGCTGAATGTGCAGGAGGTGAAAGTGCAGGAAGTGAAGGTCCAGGAGGTGAAAGTGCAGGAGGTGAAGGTGCAAGAGGTGAAAGTGCAGGAGGTGAAGGTGCAGGAGGTGAAAGTGCAGGAGGTGAAAGAACAGGAGGTGAGAGTGCAGGAGGTGAATGTGCAGGAGGTGAAAGTGCAAGAGGTGAAAGAGGTGAAAGTGCAGGTGGTGAAAGTGCAGGAGGTGAAGGTGCAGGAGGTAAAAGTACAGGAGGTGAAGGTGCAGGATGTGAAGGTGCAGGAGGTGAAAGTGCAGGAGGTGAAGGTGCAGGAGGTGAAGTTCCAGGAGGTGCAAGTGCAGGAGGTGAAAGTACAGGAGGTGTAGGTGCCGGAGGTGAGCGTGCAGGAGGTGAAAGGGCAGGAGGTGAAGGTGAAGGTGTAGGAGGTGAAGGTGCAGAAGGTGAAAGTGTCAGAGGTGAAGGTGCAGGAGGTGGAGGTTCAGGAGGGGAAGGTGCAGGAGTGGATGTGCAGAAGGTGTAGGTGCAGGAGGTGAAAGTGCAGGAGGTGAAGGTGCAGGAGCAGAAAGTGCAGGAGGTGGAGGTCCAGGAGGTGAAAGTGGAGGAGGTGAAGGTGAAAGTGTAGGAGTTGAATGTGCAGGAGGTGTAGGTGCAGGAGGAGAAAGTGCAGGAGGTGAAGGTTCAGGAGGTGAAGGTGCAGGAGGTGAAAGTGCAGGAGGTGAAAGTGCAGAAGTGAAGAGAAGAAGGGCATGGTAGGTGGCTATTGCTTAATATAAAACAATGAATATCCAGTGGGTTAGAAGAACCCTCCAAGGTTTACACCATGGCCTCATAAGTGCTTTTGACCAGGGAAGACATGCCTCCTCAAGGGAAGTCACCATACAGCGAACACTCTATAGTTTGTCCGAGAGTTATTTACCTACTTCCAAGTAGGCACTGATACTACCATCTAGGTGTAAAGTTGCAACTGTCCAGATTGCCTGAACCTTATGAGGAAACGTGGAGGTACACAATCAAGATTCCTACCTTTGTACCTGTATCTCTGCATCATAGGCAGACTTGTATCTAGGAAACAGGAAGTGCGGGTCTCACACTCATGCATGTCACTTCCTATTTCTTCATTTTATTTATTTTTGCAATTTTATATAGCGCGGATATGGCCCGAAGGCATCAGAGCGCTTTACAACAGTAGCATGATATAAGGGTACAGCAAGTTACAGTTACAATAATAACGTTCAGACATTTGCATCGGTAGCCGCGACCAGGACAAATGCAGCTGTTGGACACGGGACTTAAACAGTTCATGCATCGATTAAGATGATGGGGACACAGAGTTAAGGTAGATCATCTCCTGGACAGAGTACTTGGGCATGGTCGAGGGCGGTTAACCCAGGTGTCTGTCAAATAGAAGGAGCTTGAGGCCCTTTTTGAAGGTGGCTATGAAGGTTGTTAGGCGAAACGAGGGAGGTAAAGAGTTCAAGATTTGTGTGGCACTACCAGAGAATGACTGGCTTATGTATCATCCTCAACTGAAGGTGGGGGTTCCAGGAACAGGGATTGGGCATTTCTGGAACCCCTATTTTCTCCAGAGATTTTCAGTTTCTCACTTAGGAGGGTGAAGAGGAGTGCAGTTCTCTCTGGGTGATGCAGGTGGTTTTGAATTGGGCCCACACTTCTATTGGAGGCCTTTGGAGGGTTAGCAGGGCCAGGGAAATGTGGCTTGCCCACTTTTAGTCGTTCTGAAAATAGGTCTTGTTGAAGAGAGGAGTTGACCCTGTTGGTCCATTGGGGGAGTAGGTGTGTGGCAAGAGCTTTGGCATTCTGAAGGTGGTTCGAGGGTTTAACTTTGGAGATTGTTCGTTGTAGGTCGCGCTCGGAAATAGGGGAGAAACAGGGCCACAAATGAAGCGCCTTGCAGGTTAGAGTCTCAGTTTCTAGAGATTCACTGGTGTGTAGTGAAATATTGATGTCTCTGACTTTTCTATCAAAGAAATCCACACAGTTGTTGCAGCGGGCCACTGATGGCTCAATAGCTGAAGTGGTGGAGGGGTTAGTAGCTTGTGCCAGAACCTCGAACAGGTGCTTTGGTCTGTTCTTTGCAGAATTCATTAGTGCTCTGAAGTGAGATGATTTGGCTCTAAAGATTCGATCTTTGTATTGTTTTCGTGCTACGCGCAGCTTATTTATACTCAGGTGAGAGGGAGCTAATGTCCATTCTTTCTCACACTTTCTGATAAGCTTTCTTTCTTTGTAAAGTTCTTTAGAGAACCAGGGATTGGAGAGTTTTGGTCTAGATAAATTGCACTTCAGGGATGCAAATTTGTCAATAAGGGATTGCATGCAGGAGTTGTATTTGTCGGTGGCCTCATTAATATCAAGATGGGGTGTAATCGAGATTAGGGTAGGAAGTGCCATGCTGGCCATGGCTTCTGTGTCAAGGTTGGATGTGTCCCTGAGCCATATTTTCTTTCTTGGGTTGCCCGAAAGTTTTGGTATAAAAGCCAGAGAGGGAGAATGGGACCTGCATATGGTCAGACCAGTTGACTGGAATGGGGTCGTATGAGTGTAGATTGGGCGAATTAGAGATTTTCAGGTCCAGGATGGCGCCTTTGTGGTGTGTGGGTTTAAGGCAGCGTTGTTGGAGATCGTTGTCTTTGAGAAAGGCTGTAAAGGTGTCCACCAGGCTGTTACCTTCAATTCTCTAGTGGATGTTGAAGTCTCCAAGGAAGATTGTGTTGTCTGAGCTGATCAGTTGAGAGGTGAAAAGATCCATGCATTCCTCGATGAAGGTACTGATTTGACCTGATGGATAGCACAACACATCCAGTCTGATGTTGGAGATAGTGGATGTGGACAGTTTCATCGACATGCGTTCGAAAGACTGAAACTGAGTCGTTTGGAAGATCCTGCATCTCAGTGACCTTGTGTGAATGAGTGCGAGACCTCCGGCTAGTTTATCTTCCCGGACTCTACGTAAGATGGAGTAATTGGGAGGAAGTAGAAGGTCTAGAGTTTGGTTAGATGAGTCGCTGAGCCATGTTTCAGTGAGGATCAGGATATCAAGACTATGGGCCGGGATCGACTGCAGACCGACAACTGTGTAGCAGCAGTTTAGGGAGAAGCTGTTAACTTTCTGGTTAGGCTGTTCAGGGAGGGGGGTTGGGCTTTGAATGAAGTTAAGAGGAGGTGAACGTACACCGGGACGGTGTGTGTTAGTTTGACTGCGGTCTAAAGTAATGGTGGAGATTGGTTAGCCCACTGCGGGAACAGAGGGTGGAGGAGTGGAGCATGAAGTTGTGTAACTCTCTAGGAGAGGATAGTTCTGTGGTGTCTATTAGACTTTGTGTCTGTTTTGGTCTGGGTAGACGGCTGTCTCTCGGTATGTAGGATGGTCTGGGGTTGAGGGTTGGTGGGGGGTGAAGGAAGGAGCAGCAATGGGAGGCTAAAGAGACACTTAGATGGGAAAGCGCCTATGAGAGGCTGTCGATTTTTCAAGAGAGGTGTGAGAACGAGGAAAGGAGCTTGTCGAGCAGAGCCCAGTTATGTTCATCAGTTATGACTGTGGGAGATGTGGGTTGTTGTTATATGGTGTTAGGAGAAGTTAGGGCAGTGGGTGATGAAGGAGGGGAGGGATGGGGAGGCATATGGGTCGACTGTTGAGCAGAGAAGTGGGTGGGAGTGGACCGGAGGGGGAGATACTGGTATCTGGGCGGTTGGAGATGGGCGGTGCAGAGATGGTCAGTGGGGAGGAAGTTCACGGTCTGGTGCTGGCTGTGATCAATGTGTTGAGGGGAGGCATATTGGACTGCAGTGGAGTCCAGGGAGAGAGGGGTTGTCTGAGGGGACCATAAGGGGTGGGGAGTGGGTGAGGGTGGTTAGGGATGAACGGAGAGTGAAAGCATGGAGGATTGTCGCCAAAAATACAAAGATCTCTTTCAAGAATTTTAACATATGCATGTTTGTTGGAGGATATGATGTTGCCGCCTTTGTGCCATTTCAAATCCAGTATTGCTTCAAACTGAAACTTCATGAATCTGATTAATGCAATCTTTTAAGAATTTGGTGCATTAACAAGTGGTTTACTCTGCAGCTGAAATAATTCCACTGTCTCACTCACCTGAGGAAGTGAGGCAATAAACTTGTTGCCCAACTAGGTGCCCCCATTCCGCCCTGTGTACTTTTGGTTCTTTTTTTTAATGGCTGCCATGTGTTGATTTGTCCCTGGAATATATGTAACAAGCATTAGCAATGCAATAGGTCTCGCATTTGCGAGAGTTAGAGGTACTACTGTTGTAAATGATAATGTATTTTACGTATGTGTCTTGGTTTGGAGTGCAGTGTCCGTTGGGACCTTATAGGTGTTTAGGGATGCAGTATATTATCCTGGGTGCTGTGTCACCAGGGATTGAATAGCTATACAATTACTATACAGTGGGTCATGCAGTCTGATTCATGAATACATGCTTGCCCCAACTACATCTTTAGATGACTTTGCAATATCGAATAGTGCCTATTGTGATCAGCTGCTATTTTATTATAAACGCAGGACTTCCCTTATTGTTTTTTAATGCACATATATACTCAAATTCAAAAATTCCATAAGCAACAAATGAAGTCTGCGGTAAGACAAATCACCAGTGCACACAGATGCCACAGACAATCCTGAACACATACCAGAGGAAACCAAACAGCCTAAAATAATGGGGCTGTAGAGCACCAGAATGGCAACATGCTATTTTGCTTAGGTCTTCTAAAATCCATGCAACAGATGAAGAAATCTGAACATAAAATAGACATCAGGTGACCTAATCTCATATTGTGGTTTCAAAAGAGGCCTCATTTTGTTATCCCTCATATGTAAATGCATACTGGGTATATTATTTTTTAGCTCTCCTTGTCTCAGTTACTTAGTAAAAGGAATCACAATTCTTAGGTGCACCTAAATCTGGACTTCTCTGGTGAAGGTAGAAAGATCCGGGCAGAATTCAGAGTGACTGACATTGAAGCAATTCCAGGTGCACTGTCCTGCAGAGATAGGTCTACGGGGCACATGCAACAAAATTGTAAATTACAAATTCCCGAGAATCGCAATTAGGTAATCGCAATTTACAATGTATGAAACTCAAAGAGTTTCTGATTGCAATTCCTAGGGGGTCGCAAATCGCTCTACCTCATTAATATTAATGAGGTAGGTTGCAATTTGCGACCCCCTAGGAATCGCAAAAATCACGGGGATGGTGGCCTGCTGAGGTCAGCAGACCTCAGCAGGCAGTCCGATGCCTTCTTGCCCACACCCCCCCCGTTCGTGCCTTGTCGCCCGCACGCATTCCCTTTTGCAATGCAATAGGTCTCGCGTAAATGCGAGTCCTCTTGCATTGCCAATGCTTGTTTATACTGGCACGACTTCTTTTAAACCTGGCGTGATAGGGGATTTGATTTCTCAGCTCATAAGAAGCAGGTGAGTCGAGCGTGCATGCAGTGCGGTGCAGTTCGGCCTCAGCTTGTCAGAGTCTGATGCGTTACATTTTTCAACATCTTTCTTCGCAGCAGGAGGTCGGGCGGGCACATTTTTGTTTTCAGTAAAACAGTCTTCCCTGACCGACCGATGGAGCTGGTTTGCACCGAGACTGGGATCAGACAGTCAGCACTGTTGACTTTCCCCCTGCCGCAAGAGGTTGTCATCTTCACACCCCGACAAAGGCGCTCTCTCCACGCTAACCAAGCATACCAGGCGCCAAGAACAACTGCTACTGGGGTTCGAGAAGCGCTATGTGTGACATACAAAACGGGAAACATGGGGGCATATTATCAAGGGCAGTATCGCCACTTTAGCGTCACTTTTTGCCTGTAAAGCGGCGATATTTTTATCGCCCTATTAGCAAGCTGTCGCTAACAGCTGTTAGCGACAGCTTAATGGCGATAGCGGCCGTTTTGTTGCCGCTTTGCATGTCAGCGATAATTATCGCTAATGACATGCAAAGTAGGCGTTCCCAACTAAAAATAACTGCAAACAGTCGCAAACACAACTTCCCCCTATTATCAATGCCCGCGAAGCGATAAAGAAAGTCGCGCTAACCGCGATTATCGCTGGAATTTAACACCTGATAAAAACTTGACTTAACCATCTTGTCAATGGGAGGTGGATTGTAAGGTTAAGTCCTCACCTGCCTATTAGCAAGCTTTTCATTAGCGCAGTGAATTTATCGCTGGATTTCTCACGCTATTGCTGGGTTTCGCCGCTATCGCTGGATTTTTTATCGCCTTGGAGATAAGCGTTGATAATAACGCGTTATGTCCGCGATGAAATCCAGCGATAAAAAAAACAGCGCTAAGCGCGCTTTGCGATAATTGTCGCAAATCCTTGGTAATATGCCCCATGCTGCTTCCTGTCCTGGTGCCCAGGGTGGCTTACAAGGTAATCTGGCAATGCCTGACGGGCTGGACCGAAGGGGAATGTGTAGCCCACTTACCAGTAGCGGCCGGTGGTGGGAGTGCTGCCGGGCGGTGACGCAGGGCGGGGAGGGGCAGGGTGGAGGGTAGTAAACTACAGATTTCTGCCGCACTGAGCTAAGTAAACAAAAATAAATAAAACCAATTTAGCAGTGCGCGCTGCATCGCATTTGGCGATGCAGCGCGCGCAACGAAATTCGTTTTATTTATTTGTTTGTTTACTTACCTCAGTGTGGCCGAAATCCGTAGTTTACTACCCCCACCCTGCCCCTCCCCCGCCCTGCATCACCACCCGGCAGCACTCCCACCACCGGCCGCTACTGCCACTTACGTGGCTGGTTGTGGACCTGTTTTACGGTCTGCTGGGCCGGTTTTCCCCGTTGATTTCCCTGATGCTAAACCGAACAGTGCCTGCAGCGAGCACAAACCCATGCAGTTTTCCATACCTTGCAAACCACTTATACAGCCTGTCTTTACAAGTACAAAACGGCTCCGATTTGCAAACATGGCCGTTTTTTTAGCTGCGTCATTCATTACTGGGGGCCACTTTTATTTTGATGCCACGGTCTATTTTCCGTCCCAGTCTCATCTTGCCGGTGCCTCGCAATAGCAAATTGCTATTTCAGGAGCTGGGAACATCTCGTGATTGGTGGATTTAGAGAGTAGATACATGACGTCTTCTGCCGAAGGCTCCTACTCAAGTTTATGAACCCTTGCGGTTGTGGGCGCCACCTGCAAAGCATACAATCGCCTAACCCAAATTTGCCTCACCAATTGGAATTCAGGGCCTTATTGCTCCTATTACAGGTATATGACTGCATGTCCCAGCATGCAACCTGCTGCTGGCTAAAAAAAAAGTTAGGACTGGCTGAGAGAAATCCACAGGCGCCATGGAACCCCTCAACAACTATGGAAGTGATGTGAGACATTTCAGACTGTAGTCAACACCTATGAAGAGATGTTAAACCCTCCTTGTCTTATGGCCTCTCTCCCCCACAAGGCCTCCTGCACAAGTGCAGGTGTACACATAATGGTACATCCTGATACTTCAATTTACGTTATTTACTATTTTGTAAAATAAAAACATAAATAAGGGCAGGGGCACAGCCAAACCAGAGTTAGCCGAATACCAAGTCTTTTTAGTTTAAAAGTGAGATTATTGAAAATATAATTGATTACGCCTCATTCCACTGGAACAAATTAAGCACTGGTTTTTCGTGCTAATTCAATTGTTTATGGTGAATGATGGAATTGTTTGATTTTTCATAGTTCACTTTATTTCAATACATTCTGGAGGTTTGTGCGGTAAAATATTGTCTTAAATAACAGAATAAAGAATTATTTCAGAATCCTACTAATCACTAGCATGCCATCTACACATTTACACGCAACTTGCAATACATTTTTAACTTTTGTCCCTGTTGATGCAAGAGTGTTTTCAGAGTTGTCTCACTGTGTATAATTAGTTTTAATACTGGACATTTTTTCAAGCCAGGGCTTATTTTGTGCATGATGCTATGTTATCAGAGAACAATATATTCTTGCACTACCTCAATATGCCTTCATTATGGCAGTCACAGATCCCTTAAACCTCGGAGTAACAACTGACACATCTCCGTTCAGAAACTAGACAGACTGGCACAGCCGGTGCAAAGATGTTTGTCACCCTTAATGAAGGGCCCTCCCAGGCAATGCTACTATATGTGATGCTTCAATTGGCAATCTAGCAGACCCTAGCAGACCCTTGCAGCCATAGCTGCCTGTGGGCACCCTTGGTGACTGCCAAGTAGTGGATTTCTGTAGTACCGGCCCTGAATACCAGACTGATATGGACAAGCACTGAAATGAAATGAAAATGAAATTTGTACTTGTAAAGCGCACCCATACCCCCAAAGGGGTGTCCAGGCGCTGTACGCATACCGCTGTGGAACCCTTCCTGGCTTTTCCCTGTGAAATGTCCACTCCTGGGCACCCCCAGGGTGAAGCCAGGCATCCCAGCGCTGTTGGGGCCGTTGTGGAGATTAAGTAAGCTATTGCCCAGAGTTGCAGAGTGGGACCCATGATTAGAATAGGCACTGAGGCGAGAATTATCAGGTCCGAGGAAATTGAGCCCAAGACCCGCCGAGGCGGGAATTGAACCCTGGTCCCGGGCCAGATCTCTGCATCAGGGTCTGCCGCTCTAACCATTGAGCCACACTTCTCCACTCCACTGCAGATTTTACGAGTTAGGTTTATCAGAAAACTACCCCAACTGAGTCGTTTTAAACATGGTTCACTCCTGAATATTAAACGCCAACTAATCTGGTTTTCAAACCACCCGAATTAAGATTTCGTCAAATTATTTGAATTTAAATGATCACAGTAGTGCTTCCCTTTAATTTGAACCATTTTGCTTCACCCACTACGATTTCAACCATCGTTGCCGCAACTGTGTCTAAACTAGTAAATTAGCAAAATCGACAAAATGATCAGATGACGTCATTAAGGTCATAGAGAGTCAAGGAAGACAAAGTGGGAGTGCACAGTCAGTAGAGGGTCAGAGTCAACGAGGGTAAATGAAGGGGGGGTGTAGGGGACAAAGTTATTTTTATTGTCACGACGTCTGCATAGCGCACTGCTGCCACTTGTGTGGCCTCTGAGCGCTCACTTCAGCAGACCTTCACACACAACCTCAAGAAGCAGATCAAAGTCTGTCCGTTAAATCTGCAGCTATGGTGAAGGACACATAATTGTCAGGGGAGTGGCTGGCATCTTAGACATTCTATGGTGTAGGACACATGCTTGTCAGGGGAGTGGCTGGCATCTTAGACATTCTATGGTGTAGGACACATGCTTGTCAGGGGAGTGGCTGGCATCTTAGACATTCCATGGTGTAGGACACATGCTTGTCAGGGGAGTGGCTGGCATCTTAGACATTCCATGGTGTAGGACACATGCTTGTCAGGGGAGTGGCTGGCATCTTAGACATTCCATGGTGTAGGACACATGCTTGTCAGGGGAGTGGCTGGCATCTTAGGCATTCCATGGTGTAGGACACATGCTTGTCAGGGGAGTGGCTGGCATCTTAGACATTCCATGGTGTAGGACACATGCTTGTCAGGGAGTGGCTGGCATCTTAGACATTCCATGGTGTAGGACACATGCTTGTCAGGGGAGTGGCTGGCATCTTAGACATTCTATGGTGTAGGACACATGCTTGTCAGGGAGTGGCTGGCATCTTAGACATTCTATGGTGTAGGACACATAATTGTCAGGGGAGTGGCTGGCATCTTAGACATTCTATGGTGTAGGACACATGCTTGTCAGGGGAGTGGCTGGCATCTTAGACATTCCATGGTGTAGGACACATGTTTGTCAGGGAGTGGCTGGCATCTTAGACATTCTATGGTGTAGGACACATAATTGTCAGGGGAGTGGCTGGCATCTTAGACATTCTATGGTGTAGGACACATGCTTGTCAGGGGAGTGGCTGGCATCTTAGACATTCCATGGTGTAGGACACATGCTTGTCAGGGGAGTGGCTGGCATCTTAGACATTCTATGGTGTAGGACACATGCTTGTCAGGGGAGTGGCTGGCATCTTAGACATTCTATGGTGTAGGACACATGCTTGTCAGGGGAGTGGCTGGCATCTTAGACATTCCATGGTGTAGGACACATGCTTGTCAGGGGAGTGGCTGGCATCTTAGACATTCCATGGTGTAGGACACATGCTTGTCAGGGGAGTTGCTGGCATCTTAGACATTCCATGGTGTAGGACACATGCTTGTGAGGGGAGTGGCTGGCATCTTAGACATTCCATGGTGTAGGACACATAATTGTCAGGGGAGTGGCTGGCATCTTAGACATTCCATGGTGTAGGACACATGCTTGTCAGGGGAGTGGCTGGCATCTTAGACATTCCATGGTGTAGGACACATGCTTGTCAGGGGAGTGGCTGGCATCTTAGACATTCCATGGTGTAGGACACATGCTTGTCAGGGGAGTGGCTGGCATCTTAGACATTCCATGGTGTAGGACACATGCTTGTCAGGGGAGTGGCTGGCATCTTAGACATTCTATGGTGTAGGACACATGTTTGTCAGGGGAGTGGCTGGCATCTTAGACATTCTATGGTGTAGGACACATAATTGTCAGGGGAGTGGCTGGCATCTTAGACATTCTATGGTGTAGGACACATGCTTGTCAGGGGAGTGGCTGGCATCTTAGACATTCCATGGTGTAGGACACATAATTGTCAGGGGAGTGGCTGGCATCTTAGACATTCTATGGTGTAGGACACATAATTGTCAGGGGAGTGGCTGGCATCTTAGACATTCCCTGCATTTTTGCATTCTTGAAGACTTGCTCTTCGGGCAATGAATTACATCACAGACCGATGGGGGTAAAAGGTCGCTTTTATTTCAGCAACAAACCATTACATTACAATAATGCAATCAATGTTTACAGAACTTGAATGAAACCCAACCCCGCCATCCCTACTTGATCCCCCATGAAATATCCCCATATCGATCCCCGTTGAATTTTCCCCCATATCGATCCCCCATGACTTTTTCCCCCATATTGATCCCCCATTAATTTTTCCCCATATTGATCCCCCATGAATTTTTCCCCACCTTGAACCTCAACCCCAACCCCTTAGTTTGTCCCCCCCTTCCTACCTCCTGCCTCATTCCTCTGTCCTCTGTTTTCCCTCTGTCCTAAGCTATTCTGCCTGCCCCAACCCTTCCTGCCTGCCTCAATCCCGTCCAAATCTGCCACCAGGAAAAAACCCTGCAAAGGCATTTTTCCTGTCCCCCCCCGCCCTTTCCCAGGGATTTAGGAGTGAATCAAAGCATTTTTATGTTGTTTGAGCAAGTATAAAAAATACCCTTGTAACCCAGATCAGTAAATAACAAAATCATTTAATGAAAATGCCAGATATAATACCAGAAATCTCAAAACCAATTTAAAAGGAGGGATGCCGCTGTTACAATCCCTTAGACCCACGGATGTAAACCCAAAATGTGGGATAACTTGTCTTTAATGTTTACAAGGTATAGTTCATTGGCTATAAAAGAAAGATGCACCCCATCCGGCATGAAAAATTGAAAGTCATCTTTACCAATGTCATCATGCGATTGCCAACTGACACCATTAATAATGCAGAAGCGATGAAGCTCTCTATTGAGTTTGCGCCTAGCTCTGTCAACAGCCGTAAACTTTTCTGCACCCCTTCAAACCCGTCTTGGTACAAGAGCAGTGATGACGATTTTTGTTGAAGGCCAAGATGTAACAATCTTCGCTAAATCAGCTTTGATGTCAAGAAGAAGACCCAGACCTGACAGCTGTACCAAATCATTCTCACCCAGGGGAATGAGTAATATCGCAGGGCATGGCTTATAAGAAAGTAACTCGTGTAAAACTGGTAACAGTTGACCCCAACGCATGCCACTCTTACCATACCAGGTCATTTTTGTGTCCTCAAAGCTAAAACCTAAATGATGTCCATAATGGCCCCTCTCAGCTTGTTTGGCCGCCCATTTCACAAAGGAGTGTCCGACGATCCAGACGTTCGCCATGGATGCCGGAGAATAGAGCTGATGACCTGGAAAGAAACAGATGTTAGCAAGGCCAAAAAGGAGATCTAAAATTCATTCAAATCTCTAACATATTTTAAACAGCAATTAGATGTCCAACGGCCCAACCTTCTTAGCTGTTGTAAAGAAAAACCCCTTATGACAGCTTCTGAGGTTGCGCCTATTCTAAATGAATGAGTACCAAACTCTAAAGGGCTAAGACCTAGGGAATGCAAGGATTTTCTCAAAACCACTAACAACTGTGAAGCAGTTAAGGCAGAACCATCTTGATGCTGAAAAATAAATTCAGTTGAATAAGTTTCAAATTCTTTGAATTGGAACCAAGCTGACCATGGGCAGAGCGGGCCGCTTAGCTTCCGCAATACCACAGTAGCCCCTTTACCTTTTTGGTCTGTTTTAGATGATTCCAATAGAATACGTAAAGAGTTTGGTGTGATTGAAACATTGGAGTACTTGAGCCCTTGAAAAACTGATTTACCTAATAGCTCGGATACCCTAAAAGCTCCAAAAAATAACCATAACATACAGAGTTTAAACAATGAAACCTCAAAATGTGAATAACAAAGTTTAGGCAATGTTGTTATGATGTTGCCCAATAAGGTAAAATTCTCCTCCCCAACTCTCCCAAAGAAGGGTCATAACCCCAAAAGCATTTACCATAGAAAGAAATGCCTGAAAGCTTCCCAGCGATGGTAGTAGATGATATATTTCTATCAATGTTGCTCATAACAAAGCGTAGAATATCATTGTTACGGAGTAAACAACCTACTTGATCATTGTTGCGACAAGCTGCGCCTGACTGTAGAAATTCAGCCCAGGCCCTTTTGTAAGCTAAACGTGTGCTGGGGGCAAGAGAGTGTTCAACCAACAGCCTTATCTTCAATCCGCTAGATCCCATACCTCTTGAGGAATCTGAGTTTTTTCTGGGTCTGCTCTGGGTGCCAAACCACGGAATCTCTGCCACTGAGAACGAGATAACGCATCTGCTATATTGTTGTCCAAGCCAGGTATATGCTTAACTCTAAAAGTTATATTAAGCATCAAGCAACCAAGCATAAATCTCTGCAACAATTTAAGTAAACGTCTATCTCTTGCCTTTTGACCATTCACCAGATCAACCACAGTTTTGTTGTCTACATGGAAAAGAACTGTCTTGTTTGCCAAAAACTTGCCCCAAACTGCCAAAGCTACAATCAGGGGAAAGAATTCGAAAAATGCTATACTACGAGTTTCAGTAACCCACTTCCGAGGCCATGGTTCCGCACACCATTTTCCGTCCCAAAAAGTCCAAAGCCATTAGCTCCGGACGCATCGGAGAAAATTTGCACCGACCATACAAAATTTTCGTCAAAAGACCAAATAGGAACACCGTTGAAGACCTTGAGGAACATAATCCAAACCTCAAAATCGGATCTCATGGACAGTGTGAGAAGTTGGCCTGGTATATGCTGTCCACTAATTATAGTGGGCACCTTGCACCAGTCCAAACAACCCCTTATTGGAGATAGGTTAAAGACAACCTTATTGAAAGCTATCCTAGTGGTAGCTATGGAGAGCAGCCTTCAGGCTAAGTCTTGAAGGAATGTAAAGCCGCTTGTTTTACCAGTCTATAATCTCTTGAGTGACCAAATGAAAGAGCACCACACCAGGTATATATTCAAAATATATGTATTTATTGCTAAACACACCCCTCTAGTCTCTTTATGAGGCTAGAGTTCGAAGTACATAAGTTATAAGTTATCAAATCACAGTAATAGCACAAATACACGTTTGGGCCCTAGGGGCGTACCAAACCATATACCAATAAAGTGGTATGCGAACCACGACTGAACTAGACACTAGGCCTAGAGCCTCTAGAAGTGCTTGGACCACAAGGAACCACCCAAGGTAGTGACACAGGGGACCTACGGGAGACGAGTGCAGTGTAAATACACAACCGCGATACGCCGTTGACTTCTATGGAGAAAGTCGGGATCGGGAAATTATAGAAAAGGGACACTTAAAAGAGGACTAGGACAAAACCCTTTGAGATCTAGGACTTTGAAGAGTCTCTACCCACGGGAGCACCGGAGTACTCGTGTTACCTCACCCAGGGAAGCCGGGTGCATAGGTGCCTTTCGGGGTCGGGTTTCGTCGTCGATTCGAATGGCGATCTGCTGCAAAGTGCTGCTGGCGGCCAAGAGAAAAGTGTCCGGGTGGATCCAAGAGTGGATCGGAGTTCTGAAGAACCTGAAAGCAGAGGGGACAGAGTCTGGGTCACTAGCCAGTGACCAGGAAGGCGATGGACAGATGCCCACCGATGTCGAGTGCTTCAGGTGCGTTGACGGTCGTCTTGACTCTTCAGCCACGAGGTCCAGGAGGCGTTGTCGGCGACCAGGAGCAGGATTCGCGCTGGTACACGATGTCTGTCGAGTGCTGAGGTGTCGGCGACCGGATTGGACCCAACAAGCCTTGGCAACGGCAAGTCTCGAGGAAGATGTAGATCGTCGATGGTCCAGACCAGCAAGGTCTGTGGAACTCACCCAGCGAGGGTAAGTGAGGGCTGGCCTGGAGCAACCAGGATGCCAAGTAAGAAAAGGATTGGCCTTCGTTAAGGGCTACTAGCCAACGGGCTAGCGACCGCGAAGGAGCCTCGTGACGCCGCACGTGGAGCTGGCTTACAGGACACTCGTGGAGTGGGGGCCAGTGATCTTCGGTGCAGGTGGTGCTGGAGGCTAGGGCTACTCGGAGCCCAAAGCACAACTTCTGGGAGACCCAGAAGATGGTGCACTTGCAAATGTGCTCGGTGTCCAGGGGTCACGGTCTCAAGTCACCCACGATAGCCACGGGCCTCAGCTTTGCTGGGGACTCAGGGGTAGCCTCGGGAAGTCTGAGAATCCACCTCTGGTGATGCGATGACTTCAGCGTCCGACGGGAGCTTCAGAAATGCGAACCGGACAGATGCTTCTTTGGTGCCTGCCAAGCAGGGGAGTCACTCCTTGACCCCAAGGGAGATTCTTCTGTCCTCTAATCGTGAGTAGAGCGTCGAAGGTCCAGGATTCAGTTTCAGAGTTTCGTCCAGGGATAATCTAAAGTCCTAAGGACTGGGTTCCTACCTTTATTCTAAAAATAGGGGTTGGACTACTCTGTGGCCCCACCTATGGGTGGGTCAGGGCAGAGGGGTGGCTACACCCCTTTCCCTTTGTCCAGTTCGCGCCAAAGCAGGGGCTGCAAGCCCTGATCCGGTTTGAACTGGGGTATGCACAGGGACACCAAATGTGCCCCCAGTGCAAGACTTCAAAGCACCCGAAAGTGCTCCCGCCCAGCCCCAATACACTTATCCTGTCTGGGGAGGTGGTCACACCTCCCTGGGACAGGAAACCTATTGTCCAGGCCTCCCCTGCCGGAGTTTCGTCCAGCAGCAGGAGGCCAGACTCGTGTCTGTGGCAGCAGCATCCATTTTGTGATGCCAGGGCTCTGGAAAGAAGTTACCGGACTAGTCAGAGTTAACATGTCTTTCCCTCTAGAAGGGTGGAATGCTACACCCGCCGCCAGAATTGGCGGGGGGTAGTATTCCAAGATGTTTGACACCCAACACGACATGTTTAGGTGCAGCCATTCCAAAGTTAGCATTTTACCGCGAGGATATAATGCGCTTAAGAGTATATGGTCAGGCTGCACTACAAACAGCATCAGAGATGGTCTCCGAACGCTGCAGAGGGGCCCTGCTCATGCAGGGGCACCCTCTCACATAGGAACCACGCACTCTGCCTTTAGGATTGATAAGGCCTGCCTTAGGAGTGACTTATAGGTTTATATGTGTGTATGTATTTCGTGATATAGGTAACCTATATCACAGTAAGGGGTGCATGCACCACCTTACCCAGGCTGCAGTAGCAGACCTGTGGTGTCAGTTTGGATGGCCTTCCAGGGGTGGCATAATACATGCTGCAGCCCCTGGTATGCCTCTGAGGTACCTATGCCCTTGGTACATAGTATACCATATACTAGGGACTTATAAGGGCACTCCAGATTCCAATCAGAGATGTGCCTAAGGCACATGGAAACCTTTTACAGAGAAAGCAGATAGACTGGGGCCCTGAATAGCAGGATCCCAGTCCAACTAAGTCATAAACCAGCAAAACACCATAAAAAAGTGGGGGCAACCATATAGTCAGATTCCACCTTCCTACATAACCCCCCAAACGAAAGGAGATAAGGCTAACCTTGGCCAGTTGAGCCTTCATTGACTAAGTGGTCATATAAGGAAGCACCTGCACTAGCATGGTTGCCCCCAGTCTTATGGTCCACTAAGCAATCCCTCACCCTAAGGGTATGAGAGGGTCTCCACCATGGGGAATCACTACCTGTGGTGTGCTTAGGTAAAGTACAAGGCTGGTGAGGTGTCTGAGTAGGGAAGTGAGGCCCTAGGAATGTTGGCCTCAGCTTCCTCAGATCACTGGTCACCATGTATGCCTGTCTTTCCATGACTGAGTTGCACTTTGCTCTAAGGGTCAACCTTGGCTGCCTACAGCTGGGGGTTGGGTCCCTTTGGATGGACTACTGGAGGGACATGGCAGGTTTGGAACCTTCTGGTCCCAGGTTTGCCCTTGCCTACCAGAGTCCTTCTGGGGAGGTCCCTACATAAAGGTATGGGGGATCCCTCAGTGTGTAGAGGAATTTTCACCTGGCTAGGGCTACTAGACTGGGTGCCCCTAATCTGCTGATGGGGGCTTCCTCTGGACAGGGGCCCTGGGGGTCCACTGACCTCCCTGACCTCTGCAGCCCTGGGCTGACTGAGGCAGGGTAGAGAGGGGCAGGTTACCTGCTCCAGACGGGGTACCACCTTGGAAGGGTCCTCTGCCATCAGGGGCGTGGCCAGGCCAGGCCTGACTACCTCTGTGGCAGTTCCTTCACTAGGGGTAGGGTCAGTTCCCTGAGGAGGCTGACCCTTACCTACTGTCTGGGGGAAGAAGACTTTTCTTCAACCCTTGTGCTCTCTTTTGGGGAGAGTGGGCCATTCTTTCAGGCTCCATCTCTCCAAATTCTTGGGCTGGGGCTGTGGCCATCACAGCCCCACTAACCTTTACAGGGACGCCCAACATCCTAAGATGGGTTTGGTGTTCAACTTCAGCCCAGGCTGAAATTTCCAGATCATTGCCCATCAGGCAATCTACAGGTAGGGTTGGGGACACTGCCACTCTTTTTGGGCCTGTGACCCCCTCCCAGCTGAGATTGACTATGGCCATGGGGTGATCTGTTCTGACACCATCAATGTTGGTCACCTGGTATTTAAACTCAGGTAAAAGCTGGTGAGGGGGACTAGTTTCCCTGCCACCATGGTGACACTAGCCCCTGTGTCCCTAAATGCCACAGCTTTCTGACCATTAATTATTGGCTCCAATCTGTACCTGCCCAATGCTATGGGACCCATGGTAAAGGTGGCAAATCCTATACCACCATCAGAGTCAGAGGAGTCTGTTGAGGGGTCCCTGTCTAAACTAGGGCCCACCTCTGTTCCTCTTGCAAAAGCACCTAACTTTTGGGTGCACTACTCCCAACTGGAGGATTACTACTGGTAGTACCAGGAGGGGTGGTAGTAGTTGTGGGAGGAACATTTTCTTTATTGCCAATCCTGGGGCAACTGGGATCAGTTTTCCAGTGCCCAGGCTTTTACAGACATGGCAATATGGTTTCTTTTCAGGAGAGGAAGGAGTTTGGGACCCACCCCCAGAAGAGGAATTTTGGGGCCCTGTAGGGGACTTATCCTTAGATTTATCCCCACCTTTCTCTTGGGACTTAGTAGAATCTTTCTTCTGGTCACCACCCTGATTTCTAGTTTTTACTCTGGTTCTGACCCATTTGTCTGCCTTCTTTCCCAATTCTTGGGGAGAGGTCAGATCAGAGTCCACCAGATACTGGTGCAAAAGCTGGTTTTGACAATTATTAAGGATCTGCTCCCTCATAATCAAATTGTACAATCCTAAAAAGTCATGCACTTTGTTGCCATGTATCCAACCTTCCAGAGCCTTTGTAGCACAATCTACAAAATCAACCCAGTCTTGAGTCTGAGCTTTTTGGGTGTCTCTGAACTTCAACCTATACTGTTCAGTGGTTAGGCCAAACCCATCTATCAGAGCACTCTTCAAGACTGTGTAATTGTCAGCATCCTCTTCTCTTACAGTGAGGAGCTTGTCTCTACCTTTGTCTGCAAAGGAGAGCCACAAGATTGCTGCCCACTGCCTCTGGGGAACCTTCTGAACTTTACAGGCCCTCTCCAGTGCAGTTATCCATTTGTGGATGTCATCCCCACTCTGGTAGGGAGGGACAATCTTGTTTAGGTTTCTATGGTCATAAGACCTGTCCCTATCTCTAGGGATATTGCTGCCACCATGGGACTCTAGTCCCAACTTTCTTCTCTCTCTAAGGAGATCTAGGGATTCCCTATCTAAAGCCAATTGCTTTTTTCTGATTTCCAGCTGAGTCTCCTCATACTGGACCAGTCTGGCTCTCCTCTCATGGGAGGATTCCTCCTGTGAGAGGAGACAGAGCTCCCTATAGAGGTGCCAGAGTGGTTAGACTCCTGAGAAGGAGATCTAGACTTCCTGGGCACCCTCTTAATCCTTCCTGGGGGACAAAGAGGGCATCATCTTGATCATCCTCATCATCATCCACAGGAGGGATTGGGTTTTCCAGGTCAGGGTCATTGTCACCCTCCTGGCCAGTTTCAGAGGGGGCTGGGGGTATTGGTACCCCTGGCCTCGTCCTCTTCTTCTGCCCCACCCTCAGCTCCTACCCCTTCAGTCCCTACAGGCTTACTAAGGTCATAAGCCACCAACAACTCCTTGAGGTGTTGGGTGGTGGGGCTTTGGCCTGTCCTTATTTTTCTCAAGTTGCATAAAGCTCTCAATTCCAAGAATGGGAGTGTATCATACTTGGAGGGTGGAAGCTCAATGGCTGCCTGCAAGGATTCTTTGGATCCTGCCCTTAAAGACATTACTAGTGTGGTGTGGTGTATGCACTACCTACTCTAGTGTGGCCTACTAAACTCTCTTGAGTTGTAGAAAGGGTTGTGCTATCCCTTAACACACAACTCTAAGTTCAGTAGAACTTACTGTATTCTAAGCTTAAATTATATGTACCTTAGGTACCTTTAGTGGTTTTCAGTTGATCAATTCAATTGAGATTATCTGGTAAAACAATAGCAAGCTGGAATCCCACACGCTGCACACCAATGTGAGAAGTTGGCCTGGTATATGCTGTCCACTAATTATAGTGGGCACCTTGCACCAGTCCAAACAACCCCTTATTGGAGATAGGTTAAAGACAACCTTATTGAAAGCTATCCTAGTGGTAGCTATGGAGAGCAGCCTTCAGGCTAAGTCTTGAAGGAATGTAAAGCCGCTTGTTTTACCAGTCTATAATCTCTTGAGTGACCAAATGAAAGAGCACCACACCAGGTATATTTTCAAAATATATGTATTTATTGCTAAACACACCCCTCTAGTCTCTTTATGAGGCTAGAGTTCGAAGTACATAAGTTATAAGTTATCAAATCACAGTAATAGCACAAATACATGTTTGGGCCCTAGGGGCGTACTCAAACCATATACCAATAAAGTGGTATGCGAACCACGACTGAACTAGACACTAGGCCTAGAGCCTCTAGAAGTGCTTGGACCACAAGGAACCACCCAAGGTAGTGACACAGGGGACCTACGGGAGACGCGTGCAGTGTAAATACACAACCGCGATACGCCGTTGACTTCTATGGAGAAAGTCGGGATCGGGAAATTATAGAAAAGGGACACTTAAAAGAGGACTAGGACAAAACCCTTTGAGATCTAGGACTTTGAAGAGTCTCTACCCACGGGAGCACCGGAGTACTCGTGTTACCTCACCCAGGGAAGCCAGGTGCATAGGTGCCTTTCGGGTCGGGTTTCGTCATCGATTCGAATGGCGATCTGCTGCAAAGTGCTGCTGGCGGCCAAGAGAAAAGTGTCCGGGTGGATCCAAGAGTGGATCGGAGTTCTGAAGAACCTGAAAGCAGAGGGGACAGAGTCTGGGTCACTAGCCAGTGACCAGGAAGGCGATGGACAGATGCCCACCGATGTCGAGTGCTTCAGGTGCGTTGACGGTTGTCTTGACTCTTCAGCCACGAGGTCCAGGAGGCGTTGTCGGCGACCAGGAGCAGGATTCGGGCTGGTACACGATGTCTGTCGAGTGCTGAGGTGTCGGCGACCGGATTGGACCCAACAAGCCTTGGCAACGGCAAGTCTCGAGGAAGATGTAGATCGTCGATGGTGCAGACCAGCAAGGTCTGTGGAACTCACCCAGCGAGGGTAAGTGAGGGCAGGCCTGGAGCAACCAGGATGCCAAGTAAGAAAAGGATTGGCCTTCGTTAAGGGCTACTAGCCAACGGGCTAGCGACCGCGAAGGAGCCTCGTGACGCCGCACGTGGAGCTGGCTTACAGGACACTCGTGGAGTGGGGGCCAGTGATCTTCGGTGCAGGTGGTGCTGGAGGCTAGGGCTACTCGGAGCCCAAAGCACGACTTCTTGGGAGACCCAGAAGATGGTGCACTTGCAAATGTGCTCGGTGTCCAGGGGTCACGGTCTCAAGTCACTCACGATAGCCACGGGCCTCAGCTTTGCTGGGGACTCAGGGTAGCCTCGGGAAGTCTGAGAATCCACCTCTGGTGATGCGATGACTTCGAGCGTCCGACGGGAGCTTCAGAAATGCGAACCGGACAGATGCTTCTTTGGTGCCTGCCAAGCAGGGGAGTCACTCCTTGACCCCAAGGGAGATTCTTCTGTCCTCTAATCGTGAGTAGAGCGTCGAAGGTCCAGGATTCAGTTTCAGAGTTTCGTCCAGGTATAATCTAAAGTCCTAAGGACTGGGTTCCTACCTTTATTCTAAAAATAGGGGTTGGACTACTCTGTGGCCCCACCTATGGGTGGGTCAGGGCAGAGGGGTGGCTACACTCCTTTCCCTTTGTCCAGTTCGCGCCAAAGCAGGGCTGCAAGCCCCTGATCCGGTTTGAACTGGGGTATGCACAGGGACACCAAATGTGCCCCCAGTGCAGGACTTCAAAGCACCCGAAAGTGCTCCCGCCCAGCCCCAATACACATTATCCTGTCTGGGGAGGTGGTCACACCTCTCTGGGACAGGAAACCTATTGTCCAGGCCTCCCCTGCCGGAGTTTCGTCCAGCAGCAGGAGGCCAGACTCGTGTCTGTGGCAGCAGCATCCATTTTGTGATGCCAGGGCTCTGGAAAGAAGTTACCGGACTAGTCAGAGTTAACATGTCTTTCCCTCTAGAAGGGTGGAATGCTACCCCCGCCGCCAGAATTGGCGGGGGTAGTATTCCAAGATGTTTGACACCAAACACGACATGTTTAGGTGCAGCCATTCCAAAGTTAGCATTTTACCGCGAGGATATAATGCGCTTAAGAGTATATGGTCAGGCTGCACTACAAACAGCATCAGAGATGGTCTCCGAACGCTGCAGAGGGGCCCTGCTCATGCAGGGGCACCCTCTCACATAGGAACCACGCACTCTGCCTTTAGGATTGATAAGGCCTGCCTTAGGAGTGACTTATAGGTTTATATGTGTGTATGTATTTCGTGATATAGGTAACCTATATCACAGTAAGGGGTGCATGCACCACCTTACCCAGGCTGCAGTAGCAGACCTGTGGTGTCAGTTTGGATGGCCTTCCAGGGGTGGCATAATACATGCTGCAGCCCCTGGTAGGCCTCTGAGGTACCTATGCCCTTGGTACATAGTATACCATATACTAGGGACTTATAAGGGCACTCCAGATTCCAATCAGAGATGTGCCTAAGGCACATGGAAACCTTTTACAGAGAAAGCAGATAGACTGGGGCCCTGAATAGCAGGATCCCAGTCCAACTAAGTCATAAACCAGCAAAACACCATAAAAAAAGTGGGGGCAACCATATAGTCAGATTCCACCTTCCTACAGACAGAGACACTCTAACTCTGTGATGAGGTAAGGAAAGACCAGACATAGCAAAACCTAACCTCCGACAAAAGGATCTCCCAGCTTTCACTACTTTGCAAGCAAAGTTCAGATGTCCCAGTAGCCGTTGCACATCCAACATGAGTTTTGGTGACACCCTAGCATGTTCCAACAAGACCAAAATCTCCTTCACTTTTTCTAATGGTAATCTGGCCTCCTTTTTTACCGTGTCAATCTCAATACCTAGAAAAATTAGACATGTTGCCGGGCCCTCTGTCTTCTTTTTAGCCAGAGGCACGCCTAACTCTTGAGTTAAAGATTGAAAGAAAAGGAGCGCATTGTTACACTGTTGTGACCCTTTCTTACCAACAAACAGAAAATCATCCAGATAATGGGACACCTGGGTATGACCTGACCTGAAGGAGAAAACCCATTGCAGGAACGAGCTAAAGTCTTCAAAGAGCTGACACGAGACTGCACAACCCATAGGCAGAACTTTGTCGACAAAAAATTGGCCCTGAAAGTTAATGCCAAGTAACACGAAATCTTGTGGATGAACTGGAAGAAACCTAAAGGCTGATTTGATGTCACATTTAGCCAGCTCCGCTCCTGAGCCGGCCTTCTTTACCAGGTCAAGGGCTACATCAACTGAAGCAAACTGTACAACAGTGTCTTCTTTGGCAATAAAATCATTCACCGACAGACCTTGTGGCCAAGACAGGTGCTGTATCATGCGAAATTCTCCCTGAGTCTTTTTGGGGACCACTCCTAAAGGAGAAATTATAAGATTGGGAAAAGGCCAAAAGGGAAGGGGCCAGCCATCCTGCCCTCGGCAACTTCAGAATTTAACTTATGAGCAATGACCTATGGAATTGATTAGCAGACTTCAAGTTTTGAGCAAACCTGCGATATCTGGGACCTTGATAACCAAGCCGGAAACCTTCTTTAAACCCCCACTCTAACTTCAAAGCTTTGTCTCTTCGAGTATAAAACTGAAGGCAATAACATAGCTTCGGGATATCAATTGGTGTAACTGCCCTTTGAAGTGAGGCTGAAGTGTGGCGCCCCTCCCTCTACCTTGAATGATAGGAAAAGCGGATGCTTGTTCGCTAAAACACTGCAAAATGGCGTGTTTCCCATCGCATTTGGAACATTCATGCCTATACTTGCATGGATTCTTCTGGCAGAAGCCTCTGTTGAAATTCCAGCATGCTCACAGGATGAAAGCTTGAGGTTTTGCCCAAGTACCCACCCCTCCCGAGGTGGGTCTATTAAGAAAAGGCCGGGGAGCAATAGCAAGACCACTAGCAGTATGCATCGTAGGGGGAGGCCTCTGGGGATACATCCACTGTACCCATAATTCATTATCAACCTCACCCCATGGTTTCTCTGGAATGAGGACTAGGCGAGCTCTGAACTCCTCGTCATAATGGAGCCAAGCAAAGCCACCGAATTCTGACTGAGCCTTTCTGATTGTATCCAAGTATTTGAAAATTGAAACCGAACGATCTGGAAATTTTTCACAGTAAACACTTGCAAAAATCAGAAATGCTGAGGTCCAAGAGTCAATATTGGTAGGAACCCTGGGTCTTTTAGCTAGCTCCCAAGCCTCTTCCCTGGAACCCTCTTTAGATTGAATTTCCCTGTGAAGTAACTTAAAAACATCCACAAACTCACCTTTCCAAATTTTCTCTTTGGTATGTTTGTTGAGATGAGAACCTAAGGCATTGACAGCCCCATATATGGAAGCCTTTTTAAACCTTCTATTCTATCCTTACCATCCTTCTCCCCCTGAGAAAGTGTGTCAGATCCCAGTAATTTGTCTTTGTCTTTATCAGAATTAGTAGAACTACATCCTGTGAGGGTGAAGGCGTCTCAAAATGACAACACACCTTAGCTCCAGACGCCTTACTATTTATTAACACCCCATCTGCTTTGCGTTTCCTAACATTAACTGTAGTGAAAGAGGGATTGCATTGTGACTCACCTGCTTGACAAGGCTTGTCCAGCGATGAAGGCTTCTTCTTGTTAGTACCGTCAGTGCCTTTAGGATAACGTTCAAAATCCTTCCAGCTCCTTTCAGATTCTTTCATCTGTAAAATATTAGCTCGGCAAATCTTATTAGAAATCCCCCCTGCTTGGAAAGAAAAAGGGGGTTAGGCAAATCCTCCTCATCAGCAAGCTCACCCTCTTCAAAATCAGAAAAATCATCGTCCCCATTAACATAAATCCCTTGACGAACCCCACTGCAGGATGGTTGGGCTCCATCACCCACACCACCATCAAATTGTTTCCAGTTCACCGCCTTTTTGAACTGAGAAATTTTGTAGTTGGGCAAAGGCGTTGGGAAAATCACTCCAGGATTCTCCATTTGGTTTTGAAGAAGTGAAAAGGATGCTTGTAACCTGTTCACAGGTGGGTCGCTGCACCTGATGCCATTCTGCAGCCTTGAATGATCGTTGGCCTGCAAGCAGCTAAGACTTGCAGACATAAGGGGTTCCATACTATGGTCAGACGATGCAGCAGTACCCTTAACCTCATTGCTAACCCATACCCACTTGCCCTGCCCACCAGGCTCGCCACTAGACCTGACAGAAAAATTACCGACCCTGTCAGCCTCCGGGGTTGACAAGCTAGCGTTAGACATTTGTTTAACAGGCAACCTTTGACTATCCAAAGAAGAAAATGACACAGAATGACTTTTTGGCCTGACCTTTGAGACAACCTCATTAGATAAAGCTACACCACTTAAAGATGATTCACCACTTTCACAGGAAATGACAGGCGAAAGCGACCTCTCACCAGAAACAGACACCATAGATTCAGACAAATGAAACTTTGCATTAAAAATAGGTATATCACGTTTGGTAACCAAACTCAATGAAGCAGAGTCCTGGACATTGTCAAAATTAATTAACTGCAACTCACCGCTAGGTGGCGCCAACACCTCACTGTCAGCTAAAACCACCTCATCTGAAAATTCAGGTATCCCTTTTAGGGAGTTTGTTTTCCTGACACATTTACCCCTGACTGAGCGTGTGCGAGCCCTGCCCCTCCCTCTTCCCACACCAGAGGAACCAGGCTGCTGACTAGTGGTGAGAGAGGAGTTTCCTTTCATAACTTTATTCATAACATTATTAACTTTGACAGAAACAATTTCAGGGGAACTCTCAGACAAAGAACAAGCCAATACAGCAGCAGACACACCATCAGAGGACGCCCTCCTCTTATGAGAAATGCCAGTTCAAGCCTGACCTAACACCCCAGGGGCCAATAAATCCTCCCTCCCAGCCTCGCACAAAACTCTGAGAGCCTCCCTCACTTCAGCAGAGGCGTCCAACATCATTAAAATAACACACCACAGACCATAGCACACTCAAACCCTGAAAAAAGCGGCATACAAACTGCCACGCTGCCGCCTACCTGACATCTGGACCCCAACTGACTGATAATTAGAACGCAGCGTTTGAAACCGCCGCGTTCTAAAGCAGGCGCCTTGCCTGCACGCGCTCGTCCTGGGCGATTCCAAATGCCCGAAGCTGCCCGGGGGTGGTCATTCTTCGAATGCCACCCCCAAGCCCCCCATCGTGCATTCTAAGCTTTTCAGAGGAGACGAGGCAGAAAGATTGGTGTTTTGCAAAGTCATTTATCACCAGCCATCGGTAGGGGCCTCACCCTGAAATCTACGCAGGAACACAGTGATGTCTCTAGACACATAACACTCCTCAAAAACTGTTAGACTTGGCATCTTTTGGCGTGTTTCCCCTGACTTTTTGCTTTCTGACCTCCCGGTTTTGACTCTGTTTTTGCTGGTGTAATGATTCTGCGCACTTTCCTCACTGCTGACCTGTGGGAAAGTGCAAGTGCTCCTGTATAAAATGTGTTACGGATTGGCGTTTCCATGATTGGCCTATTTGGTTTATGTGTCAGTCCCTTGTAAAGTGCACTGCGAGTGCCAGGGCCTATAGACCAAATGCTGTTGGTGGGCTGCAGCACTGGATTGTGCCACCCACGCAAACAGCCCGTAAAGTGTAACTCGGGCCTGCCATTGCAGAGCCTGTGCGCAGCCTGGGGCTGCCATGTCGACTTGGCAAGTGCGCACACTTGCAAGTCCCTAAACCTTCCCTTTTCTACATGTTAGTCACCCCTAAGGTAGGCCCAAGGTACCCCTGTGGGCAGGGTGCGTTGTATGCGAAAGGTAGGACATGCCCTGGTGTGTGTGGCATGTCCTGATAGTGAATTACAGCCTAGTTCGTTTTTCACTATTGCAAGGCTACCTGTTCCCCATAGGCCAGAACGGGCAGTTTTGATTATTACAGCTTATAATCCTAACTGACCCCGGGAACATGGTAGAAATTCGAGTTTAGTATGCCTGGACTCAGAATGATAAAATGCATCTTTTAGTGAAGTTGGTTTTAACATTCTGTGTTTGAAAATACCACTTTTAGAAAGTGGGTATTTTCTTGTCTAACCATCCAAGCCTGCCTCTGCGAGGTTGTGTATTCCTTGTCTGGAGTGTGAGTGACAGGGGCTGGGGGATGCCAGGAGACAGGGTGAGTCAGCACAGGGCTGAATAGCAAGATCTACATGTAGATGGGTGGGAGGAGTTGCACCTGGGCCCTGAATAGGACAGTGCCTTCCCTCCACAATGCTGGCTCCACCTCCTGTGGTGCGTCTGATGTCCCTGGCCTACTCACTGAAAGAAGGGACGGAGACTTGTCAACAAAGTGCTCCAGAACTGGTTTGGACTAGGCAAAGGCCTCTCTGCCTTCAGAGAACAAAGGAATTTGGGATATAAATATTGGGGCCCTGACCCCATGAATTTAGATCTCGCTGGAATCAAGGAACCTGCCAAGACGAAGAGCTGGAAGAGCTGCCAGGAGGAGTACTGCCCCTTTGCTGTGTTGTTGCTTTGTTGGGTTGGCCTGCAGCTGCTGCTTCTGCCTTGGGCAGTGAAAGGAAGGAACTTTCTACAAACTTGTGCTGAGTATCTCCAAGGGCCTGGAACCGAGCTGGCCTCCTGTTAAGAAGTCTCAGGGACTACAAAGACTTCACAAGCCTCTGGGTACCGCTTCTGGAACGCTGTTTCAGTTGCCACAGAGGAAGGGAACTGCAACCGACTCCGTCAACCGAATCCATCCCTGACCGGTGACCTGTTTGCACCGCAGACCGCATCGCCCCGCTTCGCATCGCAACCCTGGTCTCACCGTGGGCGACGTCCGACGCCGCCAACACCGAGCCGCTGCTTGCACCGTGACCTGTGGGCACCGCAGTTCGCATCGCATCGCTTCACTGAACCAGCCGGACCCGACCGACGCGGTCGCTGCAACTGGCTCAACAGTCGTGACCGCACCGCATTTGGGGCACCGCTCGCACGTCTGCGACGCACCGCTCCGACTCGCACCGCTGTCCGACGCCAGCTCCCGCACTCCGGCTTGGTCGCCTGCATCGCAACCTGTCAGCACCGCATCGAGCATCGTCTCACCCTGCATCGCACGCCTTGGACTCACCGACTCCGTCTGCACGACGCTCATCGAGCCGCTGCCTGCACCGCATCGAGGGACACCGCACCTTGCATCGCTCCGTCTTGCACCGCAACCGCGACGAACGCCGACCGGCTCGTACACTCCGTACCAGCCACAACGAGAAAGGTACTGTGACCGAGTCTGTTCACGACTCTGCTGGCCCGTATCGACGCGGTCGGCTGGAACTGTTAGACTCTGTGGTTTTCAGCATCGCGGTAGACTCGGACGGAGCTACCGACTCGCACGAACTTTGTTTTTGAACTATTCCTGCAAAGAAGAAGTTACCTTATCAAGCATTCATTTTTAAAGTATAGTATTGTGGATTTTTGTCGTAATTGGTCTTGTCTTGAGTATATAAAAATTGGTTATTTTTCTAAACTGGTGTGGTGTCCGTTTGTAGTGCTTACACTGTATTACTGTTGGTTATGTGCAAATGCTTTACACACTGCCTCTGAATTAAGCCTGACTGCTCGTGCCAAGCTACCACGAGGGTGAGCAGGGGTTACTTCACGAGTGTAACACCCTTACCCTGACAAGGAAGAAGGGTCCCTACTTGGACAAAGGTGCAAGCCCTTGCCAACTAGAGATCCCATTTCTAACATTGGTTGTCAGCGGTGAGGATAGGACTTGTGTTTGCACTTGACTTACAGTGATTGGTGTGCACTACTACCATATCGCAGACCATTACGTACCACATACTGGTTCTTTTTCTTTTGGCCTATTTTTGATCTTGCCAGTTTTCAACTCACTACTTTTGTCATGCCTGACATCAGCTGCATCATCCGTTGCATCTCTGGAAGTTATCTTTGAGGAGGATAGGTTGGAATCCTACGCCGTAAAGGAACTACGAGCGATTTGTAAAAACCTGAAAGTCCAAATTAAAGGCCTCACAAGGAAGGAGGAGCTACAGAAGGCGCTGAGGGCCTGGCTAGCAGCCAGACATGCCAGTGGGCAGCCTGGTAATCTCAGTGAGGAGGTGGAGGAGCCTATTTCCAGGGTGGATATGCTTTTGGGTAGGGGGAACCCGCCAGGTCAGGCAGCAGCAGTCTGTCCCCAGAGGAGCTGGAGGACAGGCGGGAGGCAAGGCAGTTTGAGCTGCAGAAGCTCAGGCTGGAGAGTGAGCGGGAGGAGAAGAGATTGGCCATAGAGGAGAGGAAGATGCTCTTAGAGCATGAGAGAGAACTGAAGGAGCTAGAACTTAGGAGTAAGTCAGGCTCAGATGGTGGCAGCAATTCGTCCAGAAAGGCAGACAGGATTGTGCACATTCCCAAGAATGTAGGCAAGGAGTTCAAGAAGGGGGATGACATACAAAGGTGGTTTCAGGGTTATGAGGCAGCCATACACATGAATGGGGTCCCTGAGGAGAATTGGGGAGCAGGATTGTGGCCACTTTTCCCTGAAGAAGCAAGGGATGCTCTGATAGCTTTGGGTAAGGGGTATCACCTCACCTATGCTGACATGAAGGATGCCCTTCTCACTAAGTATGGTCTTACTCCTGAAAAGTACAGGGATCAGTTCAGGTCCAGTAAGAAGTCTGATGCCAACACTTGGTTGGAATGTGTGGATGTGTTCTGCAGGTCGCTGGATGGTTGGGTAAAGGGCAGTAGTGTAACAGATTTTCAGGGGCTCTACAACTTGATTGCATGGGAGCACTTGTCTAGTCTATGTTTTGCAGATCTGCGCCAGCACCTAGTTGATAGTAAGCTAACTGACCCCAGGAAGCTTGCTATGGAAGCGGACCGCTGGGTGAGTACCAGGGTCCACAAGAAAGCGTTTGGGGAGACTCAGCCAAAGGTGGGCAGGGTCCCCAGCAGAAAGGTGGGGGACAAGGGTAAAGCACAGGAGTTCTCTAAAGGGCCCCAAACTAGTACCCAGGGTAAAGGTTCCCAGCCCCCGGTGATAAGAAGAAAGGGGTCTCTACAGGGAAGCCTGTTGAGACCGGCCCCCGCAAGTGTTATGCATGTGACCAGGTAGGTCACTTTAAGGGGGACCCCAAGTGCCCAAAGGGGACACAGCCACCCACCGGTGGACAGTCCAAAGTGTTGGCTAGTGTAGCGCTTGGGGAGGAGGGGTGCCCACAGGAGGGTGGGGATCCCGCAGAAATGACCCTTGTCTCACTAGGGGACAGTGAGATGGTCCCAGGAAACCAGGTGCCCCCTAACACAAAGAAATATAGCACCTGGGTGACCATTAATGGGAACAGGGTAGAGGCTCTCAGAGACACTGGAGCCAGTGTGACCTCAGTCCGGTGTCACCTGGTGTCTGAGAAGCAAGTAGTCCCCGGGGCATTCCACCAAGTAGTTGCTGTAGACAACTCAGAGCGCCAATGTATGGTGGCGCAGGTTCCCTTTGAATGGGGGGTCTCAGGTCCCTTGAGGGTGGTTGTGAGCCCTACCATGCCTGTAGATTGTCTGCTAGGAAACGACCTGGAGCAGTCCTTATGGAAGGAGGTTGAGCTCAGGTCTCACTTGGAGATGCTTGGGTTGCCAGAGTGGGCATGCGTGTCTACTCGGTCAATGGCAGCCAGAAAGGGTGATCAAGAGGACTTGGAGCCTGGAACAGTGGCCCAAGTCCCTGCCAAGAGAAAGGGCAGGGGGCGCGGAAACCGGCCCCCGAAGTTCCCACGGACCGGGAGGAGGCGGACCTCGAGGGGACGCCCCGGTGCCTACAGGGGAGCAGGTAGCCGAACTGGGAGACATCTCTGAGCTGACCCATTGGCAGCAAGAAGGGGGTCCCACCAGGGAGGAGTTCTGCAGGGAGCAGAACGAGTGCCCTACTCTGGAGGGTCTGCGGCGGCAGGCTGCAGACCAGGCAGCTGGTAATCAGTCCGGGTCACATCTGATCTACTGGGAGAGTGGTCTCCTATACAGTGAGCCTAAGGTTGCTGAGCCTGGGTCAGCCCGTGTGCTGGTGGTACCCCAGCGCTTCAGGACCTTCCTACTGGGTCTGGCTCATGACGTGCCTTTGGCAGGACATTTGGGGCAGGACAAGACCTTTGACAGGCTTGTCACCCACTTCTTTTGGCCCCAAATGCGAAGGCAGTCAGATGCACACTGTAGGTCTTGCCAAACTTGCCAGGCAAGTGGTAAGAGTGGGAGGAAGGTCAAAGCTCCTCTCCAACCTTTTCCTGTTGTTGGTACACCCTTTGAAAGGGTAGGGATGGATATTGTGGGGCCACTGGATCCCAAGACAGCCATGGGCAACAGGTACATCCTGGTCTTGGTGGACCATGCCACCCGGTACCCGGAGGCAATCCCTCTCAGGACAACGACGGCGCCAGTGGTGGGCCGGGCGTTAATGGGGATCTTTTCCCGTGTGGGATTCCCCAGAGAGGTGGTTTCTGATAGGGGGACCAATTTCATATCCAAGTATATGACATCCCTGTGGAAGGAGTGTGGTGTAACCTACAAGTTCACCACTCCTTACCACCCACAAGGAAACGGTCTGGTGGAGAGATTCAACCAGACCTTGAAAGGCATGATCAAGGGTCTAACAGAACCCATGAGGCGTAAGTGGGACGTCCTCTTGCCATGCCTACTCTTTGCATACAGGGAGGTGCCTCAGAAGTCTCTTGGGTACAGCCCCTTTGAGCTCCTGTATGGCCACCCTGTCAGAGGACCTCTGAGTTTGGTAAAGGAAGGCTGGGAGGCGGCTCCCAGGAAAACTCCCCAGGATGTATTTAGCTACATGCTGGCCTTTAGAAACCAAACTGCCCGCTTCAGGAAACTCGCTCAGGCGAACCTAGAAGCAAGCCAGGAAGAAATGAAGAGATGGTATGACCAGAATGCCACTCTGGTCGAATTTCAACCTGGGCAAAAAGTGTGGGTCATGGCCCCAGTGGCACCTTGTGCCTTGCAGGACAAGTGGACTGGGCCATATGAGGTAAAGGAGCGCAAAAGTGACGTCACCTACCTGGTGGATTTGCAAGCTCCAAGGAACCCTTTGAGGGTCCTTCACGTGAACCGCCTCAAGCCCCACTTCGAGAGGTCCGAAGTGAGTATGCTCTTGGCGACAGATGATGGGGTGGAAGAGGAGAGTGAGCCTCTCCCTGACCTCCTGTCTACCAAGGAGCATGATGGGTCAGTAGAAGGTGTGATCCTCTCCCCTACTCTGACTCAGGAGCAGCAGGGGGACTGTCACCAGTTGTTGGGACAGTTCGCCCCACTGTTCTCTCTGACCCCCGGTGTTACTCACTGGTGTACCCATGACGTGGACACTGGTGACAGCCCTCCTGTGAAGCACAAGATTTACAGGTTGACTGACCGGGTCAGAGCCAGCATCAAGGAGGAGGTCTCTAAGATGTTGGCGTTAGGGGTGATTGAGCCCTCCCACAGTCCTTGGGCCAGCCCAGTGGTCTTGGTCCCAAAGGCTGCTGCGCCCGGTGCCACTCCAGAACTCCGGTTTTGTGTGGACTACCGTGGGCTCAATGCCGTCACCAGGACTGACGCGCACCCCATCCCCAGAGCTGATGAGCTCATTGATCGGTTGGGAGCTGCCCGGTTCCTCAGCACGCTTGATTTGACGTCTGGGTACTGGCAGATTGCCTTAACCGATGGGGCCAAGGAGAGATCAGCATTCTCAACCCCAGAAGGTCATTACCAATTCCGGGTGATGCCCTTTGGGTTGAAGAATGCCCCTGCCACCTTTCAGAGGTTGGTCAATCAGGTGTTGGCTGGGCTGGAGGATTTCAGTGCCGCCTACCTGGATGACATTGCTGTGTTCAGTTCCAGCTGGGAAGAACATTTACAGCACCTTGAGAAAGTGTTGAGGGCTCTGCAAGGTGCAGGCCTCACGATCAAGGCCAGTAAGTGCCAGATCGGGCAGGGTTCTGTGGTGTACTTGGGACACCAGGTAGGAAGCGGCCAGGTGGCGCCCTACAACCCAAGATTGACACCATTCTGGCTTGGGAGCCCCCAAGACCCAGACAGAGGTGAGAGCCTTCTTAGGTCTCACCGGCTACTATAGGAGATTTGTTAAGGGCTATGGCACCATCGTTGCTCCCTTAACAGAGCTGACTTCTAAGAGGCAGCCCAGGAAAGTGATCTGGACTGAGTCCTGCCAGAAAGCTTTTGATGCCCTGAAGGCAGCCATGTGCACGGCGCCCGTGCTCAAGGCACCTGACTTCTCCAAGGAATTCGTCGTGCAGACTGACGCTTCAGAGCATGGTGTGGGAGCGGTGCTCTCACAACTGAACGAAGAGGGCCTGGATCAGCCTGTAGTCTTCCTTAGCAGGAGACTACTCCCCAGGGAACAGAGGTGGAGTGCCATAGAAAGGGAAGCTTTTGCTGTGGTCTGGGCGCTGAAGAAGTTGAGACCATACCTGTTTGGGACTCACTTCCGGGTTCAGACAGACCACAGGCCCCTCAGATGGTTGATGCAAATGAGGGGTGAGAATCCAAAACTGCTGAGGTGGTCCATCTCCCTACAGGGAATGGACTTTACGGTGGAACACCGTCCTGGTACAGAACACGCCAACGCAGATGGTCTGTCCAGGTTCTTCCGCCTTAGTGAAGAGAACTCCAATGGGGTTGGGTAGTTCTCCCTACTTTCAGCTGGAGGGGACATGTGTTAGACTTGGCATCTTTTGGCGTGTTTCCCTGACTTTTTGCTTTCTGACCTCCCGGTTTTGACTCTGTTTTTGCTGGTGTAATGATTCTGCGCACTTTCCTCACTGCTGTCCAGTGGGAAAGTGCAAGTGCTCCTGTATAAAATGTGTTACGGATTGGCGTTTCCATGATTGGCCTATTTGGTTTATGTGTCAGTCCCTTGTAAAGTGCACTGCGAGTGCCAGGGCCTATAGACCAAATGCTGTTGGTGGGCTGCAGCACTGGATTGTGCCACCCACGCAAACAGCCCGTAAAGTGTAACTCGGGCCTGCCATTGCAGAGCCTGTGCGCAGCCTGGGGCTGCCATGTCGACTTGGCAAGTGCGCACACTTGCAAGTCCCTAAACCTTCCCTTTTCTACATGTTAGTCACCCCTAAGGTAGGCCCAAGGTACCCCTGTGGGCAGGGTGCGTTGTATGCGAAAGGTAGGACATGCCCTGGTGTGTGTGGCATGTCCTGATAGTGAATTACAGCCTAGTTCGTTTTTCACTATTGCAAGGCTACCTGTTCCCCATAGGCCAGAACGGGCAGTTTTGATTATTACAGCTTATAATCCTAACTGACCCCGGGAACATGGTAGAAATTCGAGTTTAGTATGCCTGGACTCAGAATGATAAAATGCATCTTTTAGTGAAGTTGGTTTTAACATTCTGTGTTTGAAAATACCACTTTTAGAAAGTGGGTATTTTCTTGTCTAACCATCCAAGCCTGCCTCTGCGAGGTTGTGTATTCCTTGTCTGGAGTGTGAGTGACAGGGGCTGGGGGATGCCAGGAGACAGGGTGAGTCAGCACAGGGCTGAATAGCAAGATCTACATGTAGATGGGTGGGAGGAGTTGCACCTGGGCCCTGAATAGGACAGTGCCTTCCCTCCACAATGCTGGCTCCACCTCCTGTGGTGCGTCTGATGTCCCTGGCCTACTCACTGAAAGAAGGGACGGAGACTTGTCAACAAAGTGCTCCAGAACTGGTTTGGACTAGGCAAAGGCCTCTCTGCCTTCAGAGAACAAAGGAATTTGGGATATAAATATTGGGGCCCTGACCCCATGAATTTAGATCTCGCTGGAATCAAGGAACCTGCCAAGACGAAGAGCTGGAAGAGCTGCCAGGAGGAGTACTGCCCCTTTGCTGTGTTGTTGCTTTGTTGGGTTGGCCTGCAGCTGCTGCTTCTGCCTTGGGCAGTGAAAGGAAGGAACTTTCTACAAACTTGTGCTGAGTATCTCCAAGGGCCTGGAACCGAGCTGGCCTCCTGTTAAGAAGTCTCAGGGACTACAAAGACTTCACAAGCCTCTGGGTACCGCTTCTGGAACGCTGTTTCAGTTGCCACAGAGGAAGGGAACTGCAACCGACTCCGTCAACCGAATCCATCCCTGACCGGTGACCTGTTTGCACCGCAGACCGCATCGCCCCGCTTCGCATCGCAACCCTGGTCTCACCGTGGGCGACGTCCGACGCCGCCAACACCGAGCCGCTGCTTGCACCGTGACCTGTGGGCACCGCAGTTCGCATCGCATCGCATCGCTTCACTGAACCAGCCGGACCCGACCGACGCGGTCGCTGCAACTGGCTCAACAGTCGTGACTGCACTGCATTTGGGGCACCGCTCGCACGTCTGCGACGCACCGCTCCGACTCGCACCGCTGTCCGACGCCAGCTCCCGCACTCCGGCTTGGTCGCCTGCATCGCAACCTGTCAGCACCGCATCGAGCATCGTCTCACCCTGCATCGCACGCCTTGGACTCACCGACTCCGTCTGCACGACGCTCATCGAGCCGCTGCCTGCACCGCATCGAGGGACACCGCACCTTGCATCGCTCCGTCTTGCACCGCAACCGCGACGAACGCCGACCGGCTCGTACACTCCGTACCAGCCACAACGAGAAAGGTACTGTGACCGAGTCTGTTCACGACTCTGCTGGCCCGTATCGACGCGGTCGGCTGGAACTGTTAGACTCTGTGGTTTTCAGCATCGCGGTAGACTCGGACGGAGCTACCGACTCGTACTGAACTTTGTTTTTGAACTATTCCTGCAAAGAAGAAGTTACCTTATCAAGCATTCATTTTTAAAGTATAGTATTGTGGATTTTTGTCGTAATTGGTCTTGTCTTGAGTATATAAAAATTGGTTATTTTTCTAAACTGGTGTGGTGTCCGTTTGTAGTGCTTACACTGTATTACTGTTGGTTATGTGCAAATGCTTTACACACTGCCTCTGAATTAAGCCTGACTGCTCGTGCTAAGCTACCACGAGGGTGAGCAGGGGTTACTTCACGAGTGTAACACCCTTACCCTGACAAGGAAGAAGGGTCCCTACTTGGACAAAGGTGCAAGCCCTTGCCAACTAGAGATCCCATTTCTAACAAAAACAGATCTGCATAAAGAACATTGGTAAACAGAAGGCACTGTAGGTAGGGTTGAACTAGCCTTTATGGCAGTCTGGCAGTGCCAGAAGGACTGGTCTGACAGGCCTGCGAGTGGGCCAGTTTTTGGCTGTTTGTGGGCCTGTTGTATCGTCTGGTGGGTCGTTTTTTTTTTTTGTAAGTTGATCTCCCTCATATTACCACAAACATTGCCTGCAGCAAGCATAAATGCATGCGGCCTCCTGTACCATGTGAAACACCTGCACAGTGTTTACAGGCTGAAAACTTGCAGATTTGCTAATGTGGGCCACTTTTTTTAGCTATCCGATTGGCTAATAGGGTGCAACTTCTATTTTGGTGCCCGGGCCTATTTTCTCTCACAGTCAGACCCTGGCTGCAGGAAAAGATAGTTTAGAAACACAGGAGCTTTTTTGCATGTTAACGTTTCGGTACGCTGAGTTCTGATTGGGTGTTGAATGCATTTACCCCCTTTGTGGGTTTGCTCATGGACGCTTTTCTCCCAAGTCACAAAAACACCTTTGGGTTTTGGAGTTCTTACTCTGATAAATATCCACTTGTTTTACTATGTTTAGTCCTTTTGGGAAAGTTGATCTCTGCAATATATCCTTCTTCTCCACCCTTTGCCCATATTGGGCTGCATGGACCGCTTTCTAGCTCCAGGCCCGGCATCTCAAGATGTACACTTTACACTGTCACATTCCTTCCCTAGAAGCCTATACCCAGGCAAAGGAGTGAGAGTTGGAGAAGGAGGAGGGGTGCTGTCCCCGATAGGGAAGCTCAGGTAGTCATAACCCTCATAAATTAACTGTGTTTTTCTTCTGGATACACCACGAGAACCCAAAGGATCTCACTAACTCGGCCAATTGAGATATACACAGATTAAAAAGAGTAGGACTGAGAGAGGATCCCTGTGGGACCCCGCATGGTGAGGATAAAGCTTTAGACTTATACGGGGTATGACACTGTTTCGGGTCTATCTGATAGACAAGAAAAGGAAGCTTTAAAGCCTTACCTTTACGTCAGGATGGTCCAGGCGGCAGCTAGCTGTGAATGGGATGTAGTGTCAAAAGCCACCAAGAGGTCTAGTAAAATCAAGGTAGCAAAACTTCCTTAATCGAGGATAAGTCTAATATCATCGGCGACTGACACAAGGGCAGATTCAATGCTATGACTACTTCTAAAACCTGATTGTGTTCTAATCAGCAGGTACAGTTGCTCCACAAATTCTGGTTCATTCAGTGCTTTCTCCAGTATTTTAGCAGGGAGAGGTAACAATGATATGGGCCTATAGTTATTTAGGGTCAGCAGAGGGTTTTGTTCTAAGACCTCGGAGCTGGGGAACCGGGTTAGAGTCTCGGCAGGGACGCTCACCATCCTGTGATTCTGGGCAAATCACTTAATTTCCCCGTGCCTAACAAAAATGAATATGTCCACCTGTAACTCAACTGGTGCTCATGTAAAGCGCTCTGATACCTTTGGGTCTAGTTCGCGCTGTGTAAAACACCCAAAAATAAAACAAATGTCCATAGGTACACGCATCCTTGCACATAATGCCCCACACGTATCTATAGAAGGATCTAGCTTGCTACTATCCAATATCTTCCAACGCTAAACTAGTGTACTTCAACCTTGTAGGCCAATAACCAATAGGGTTCAATTTTAAACAATAAGTGACAAGATAGGCGCATTTGAAGAACAGTATATTTGAAAATGGTGCTACCACAATTTATGTTCAGCTCAACTTTGCCGCCCAGTTGACCAATTAAACGTTTTCGACACAGGCAGAATACCATCCAGGACGCAGAGGGGGACAACAATACAATGCGGCAGGTTTCGAGCTCCACAGCTGGGCTGATGACGGCACAGAGCTCCCCCACAAAGACATCCCTATGAGGCTTGCATCAAGCCTCCGGAGCTCGCAGGCGTACAAGCCTTTGCGCATGTGCAGAGTAATCTTGCTGTCATATTAACGCCTTCGCTCAGCTCGTCGTGACTCACGGTCGGGCGGTGCGCATGACGAGCTGAGCTCGTCACGACCACGCCCGCGATTGGAATGTCCAGCACCTGGCTGGAATTCCTGCCGCAGCGAAGGCGTTAAAGGAAAAGATAGCTCCTCAAATAGGATCACAATATTCACTTATCTAGAAGTGCCAATTTGAAGGGACCAAGCATAACTTATTTTTATTTACCAAGTGAAAGTGTTTCCCCGCCTCGTGCATCACCATGGCTGTGTGTTAGACGTGTTTTTAAAAGAACAATTGCCTGATAATTCCTACAGATCAATAGGTAGGAGAACATCCCTCTTCACCAACAGGTCAGTCAGTCAATGCTCTTGGCTTTCAAACAATAGGACAACTTCTTTAAAAATGTAATCGGTGTCTATGGTGCCCCAAACAAGGAGTACCTTGGTGTGCACTACAAGCTTTCAAAAACCCCAGGTGAACACTTTCTACTGGTAAGTAATAGGCCGCATTTCCACTGGCAGCAGAGTTAGTGTTTGCGTACAAGTGCTTTGAAGAGATCCATTCTCCAGATTGTTTTCATAATGCGCATTCAATGCAATATATTCTTAGCGTCTAGTAAAGCTGTTAGTTTCAAAATGTCAATGCTTCAAGCCCGGTCAGCATTCCAGACTGTGAGTTGCTAGAAATCTAGGGGCATATTATCAAGGAATAGCGATATTTATCGCTAACCGCGCTTAGCGCGACTTTGTTTAACGCTGCCTATCGCTGGAAAATATCGCTGAGATAACACCCTATTAACAAGGTTTATCTCCATAGCGATAAAATTTCCAGCGATAGCGGCAAAATGTGAGAATATCGCTGGAAAAGCAGCGATATTCTCGCATTATCGCTAAGGTGGATTCAGCATTAGAATCCACCTCCTATACTTTAAACAGGTAAGTCATCCTCACTAGCAGGTGATAAAATCTAGCGATAAACGCGCTTAGCGCGAACTATTTTATCGCTTCGCCTGCCTTGCTAATAGGGGGTAGGTGTTAGCGACTGTTTTCAGTCGCTTTAGTAGGGAACGCCTTCCTTGCATGTCATTAGCGATAATTATCGCTGACATGCAAGGCGATGTGAATCCCGCCCGCTAACGCCTTAAAGCTGTCGCTAACGCCTGTTAGCGACAGCTTGCTAATAGGGCGATAAAAATATCGCCGCTTTAGCGGCAAAAAGTGCCGCTAAAGCGGCGATAAAGCCCTTGATAATATGCCCCCTAAAGTTTAAGATTGGAGAAAAACTGTGGGTGCTTCAAAGCTCAACCAAGAAACACTGTGAATGTGAAACGATTTTTTGCACAGTAAATCTACAAGAGTGGTTTCACAAATTTTACATTGGTTTTGAAATGTAATTGTCCAGAATAAAAAAAAATCCACCTTGTTTAGCACCTCATCCGACGGAATGTTGAATATGATTTCCCTCCAATCTTTTAGGTCAAAATTTCAGGAATTCGCAGTTTGTGTTTCAATAAGGAGTAAAGTTTTCTTATATTGTGCTCTCAGACTGTAAAACCTGATAGTTCAGCATCATCAGGTGGCTTGATCTATTCTGTAAGTTATTTATTCCTAATTTCGCTTTCATCCTTTTTTGCAGTGTCATGCTTGCTAAAAGGTTGTTCTGCTCTCACAGTTCTCTACATACAATAGGGCTGCCAGAGTGTCAGGGGAGTGTGGCCGCCTCACGGTACAAGGCAAACTAGACAGCCGCCTGATGTGGCAGGATGAATGGACCCTGTTGCACTATAAGCACTTCAACTGCGGACACCTTTCACAAAAATGAGATCTTTGAAGATATTTGAAGAGCAAAACCTCCAATTGTGAATAGTGAAAAAAACAACTGCACAGGTGTCAGCTGTTGCAATAGGTTCTTAAAATATAGACCACATATTAAAGTTATACATAGTGGGGCAGATTTACAAGCCCCTTGCGCCGCCGTTGCGTCACTTTTGTGACGCAGCGGCGACGTAAACCATGCGCCACGTTGCGCCTTATTTACAACGTGACGCATCTAGGGAGATGCGTCACGTTGTAAAGCCCTGCGCCACATGAAACCTGCGTCAGGTCTCATGTGGACATTCCGTCACAGGGTGGGCGTTCCATTGCAGGAAAGCCTCGTAAAAGTGACGCAGTGAAATCTACAAGATTTCACTGAGTCACTTTTCCGACGCCGCTGCGACAAATCCTTACGCCAGCAGGCGTAAGGAGTGGCGCACCACGTTAAAGATGGGCGGCCCACGAGCATTTCTGGAGTTGTGTCGCACTTGCGACACGACTCCAGCAATGCGCCACCCTTCCGATGGGAGATGCGACACACATCTGTTTATCTTTGTGCCACGGTGCGCTGCATAGTAAATGCGGCACACCTGTGGTGGCGCAAGGGTAAACTTGCGTGACGCATCTTTCCTGGTGCATCTCTGCTGATTTGCAGGGATGCGCCAGGCATTGTAAATCTGCCCCACTGTTTGTAATGTCTTTTCCAGGATGTGAAGAGAAAGCATTGTTTGTCAAGGAGCTTCTAAATATTAACAAGCATTTGCAATGCAATAGGTCTCGCATTTGCGAGAGTTTAAGCTATTAGTATTGTAAATGACGATGCCTTTTATTTATGTTTTAAAACCCAAAACATAAATAAAATGCATTGTCATTTACAATGAGAATAGCTCAAACTTGCGTAAATGCGAGACCTATTGCATTGCAAATGCTTGTTTTGTAAAGCAGCCCGTTTTCCTTAAAGGAAAATGAGATGCTTTACAAAAAGTAAAATGAAAAGTTTTCTTTTCATTTTTTAAGACCAGGCAGTGGTCTGAGGGAGCACTGCCTGCTCTTAAAAATGCTTTTACAACCATTCACAAAGGGGAAGGGGTCCCTTGGGGACCCCTTTCCATTTGCTAATGGGTTACCACCTACTAGAAGTAGGTAGTAATAAGCAAGTGTTTTGTGACCGCACTCACGGTCACAACATTCATGCATACCGTTAGGATTCGGTATTTAGAAGGGATGCCCTAAACACGCCCCTTCCAAATTCCGAATCGCAAACCCATTTTGCGAGTCAGTAACAGGTTACCGAATCACAAATTGGGGTTTGCTGCATCTGAAAAGCATTTTTTGCGTTCGCAAATGGCCCGTTTGCGAAAGCAAAAATGCTTGATGCATGTGCCCCTTAGTTTCCTCAGATACCAGATGCAAGCAGGCTCAGACTGTAGCATAGACAGACACACTGCGAGTGAAAATGGGCCATGTTTGAGAGAAGCTTTACTTGGAAAGCAGCGCAGCTTCTAGGATGCCTAGTGCGATTTCACAGCCGAGGGCTGTAGATTAGGTAAAATGTACATATTTTAAATTACGTGTGCAGCTTTTATACATAGCTCTTATATAGCTACGCATTATGTAAACGTACTCTGCAGATGCATGGGAAGACAGTAGTTTATTCCATATATTTATATCAAAACTTATTCCTATACATATACTTTCTGCTTTGAAGCGCTGCCATTTTAGATTAAACTATTTCCCAACTCAGTGGCTGTCATCCAAGCTGCTCCGTGGTGGATGAACGACAGATTCGATTCTACAAGGAATCAACCCTCGTGCTGCAGATGACACACTCAAATCACTCTACTTTCTGGGATGTTCTGACCACCTACTGGAGCCACATCTGGAGTGTAGAATCGGTTCTTATGCCACCTTTAGAAGCATTTTGTACAGCTGTGAAAGGCTCATCTGGAGTGTCGTGCCCGGCTTTGGGGACCAGTCTAGAGCCTAGTGGCCATTTCTGCAAGCCACAGCTTTTGAAAAGGCCACATTGTGTCTTTTGGGTGGGGATTGTGCCGGAAGGGACATATGGGGACATTGGTTATAATTATACACAGCGTGGCCTCCTTTTAGTGTTGCACGAAACATGTGTGCCTCTTACTCAACACACTGCAATTTTCAAATCCGAAGGAGGAAAGGCAGATTCTGACTTCTAGTAAGTGCCCCTCTAGGGAGCTAACTTTTAGTCCTCTGACTTGTCTAAACCCTCTTGTAAGTCCTTACGAATTATTTTGATGCGTGTCTGATGTGTGTCTGATCTGTGTTTGATGGGTGCCTTATTAAGCAAAGTCCCTGGGAGCCATACATTATTTTATGAGTAATTATTTCGCCATTGATCATTCATATGTTGCAAAACTGAAATATTATGACAGCATAAGTAAATCAATCAATACCGTCACAACAAAATCTGACATTGCAGGCTCATGGCTGGGTTCTGCTAGGAACACTGTTCATGCTGTGTGAAAAGGTACTTGCTGTGCTGGAGATGGTGCCATGGTGACCAAAGCCCCCGCACATGAGACCCCAAACAGCCTCCCTCCTATAGCTACATCCCCAGTCCAAACAGCCCCGGCGCCAGCTCTGACTCGGAGTCCAAGATAAGTAGCCCTGCACATATTCCTTGAGCACTGGCAAACATGCGCAGGGCCTTATAAGTGCAAAAATAATCCATTATTGGTAGAATGTATGCTACTGCTTTTTAGAAGCTGCTAAAATGCTGAAGTTTGGCGCAAAGCAAGAGTCTGGGACAGTTTCCCCCAGCCCTTCACTAAGGCATGCAATCAGTTTCTTAAGCGCTGCAAGTTTTTGCAAAGGGGCAGAACTCAGGTGAGGAAGATCACACGATTTGTCGAGGTCCACAGAGTGAACAAGCGAAAAGGCTGAGATGTGTTGGTTTCTGACGCAGAAGAAATGACTATGTGCCCAGTTTCATGCATTCATTTAGTCCTGCAGTTTGTCTGATCAGAAAAGAATCTGTGCCATGCTGCAAGTCATTAGGCAGAAAAGAGGGGAGTGCAAACTATGACAATTATGAGCCCCTGAAATGCAACAATCATTCAACCAGGGCTGGGCTGACCAGCCAGTGGGTGTGAGCTAGGTCAGTGCTTTTAGGGCAGGATAAGTTACCATCACCCCACCCTAACAATCCCCACTTCTCACCCTGTATTAAGAACAAATGGGATCTTGATGCTAACCAGCAGAGCCAGGGCTATGATTGGTGCAGATTTCAAATCTATTTATACGCCATAATTAAAACAAATGATTGGGCTCTTAAGAGCCTCCACTGTTTGGCAGACACGTCAAACCAGCTACAGGGGCATATCAGTGATTGACCCGAGATCGCACAAAGTGATTCAGCGCCTCGACAAGGGTAGTAAGCGCTATACAAATGTTCATAGCATACAATAAAACCTTGTCCCGTACTTTACACCCAGACACCGCCCACAGACACATATCAAGGACCTGCTGTAGAAAGCTGAACATTTCAAACTTATTTCCCTTAAAACGGGTAGATTTACAATTCCTGGCGCATCCCTGCAAATCAGCAGGGATGCGCCAGGAAACTTACGACACGCATCACCATCCTTGCGCCACCACTGATGCGCCGCATTTACAATGCGGCGCATCATGGCGCAAGGAAATGCAGATGCGTGTCGCATCTGCCGTCGTAACGTTGGCGCAATGCTGGAGTTGTGTCGCGGGTGCGACGCAACTCCAGCACTGTGCCGACCCGGCCTATCTTGCACATGGTGCGTCACACCTTACGCCTGCTTCATGCAGGTGCAAGGTTTAGACGCACCGGGGTCGGAAAAGTGACTGAGTGAAATCTAGTAGATTTCACTCAGCCACTTTTGCGAGGCGTTCCTGCGCCGGAACGCCCCCTCCTACTCCGGAACGCTCACAGGAAACCTGACGCAGGTTTCATGTGGCGCAGGGCTTTACAACGTGACGCATCTCCCTAGATGCGTCACGTTTTAAATACCCCGCAGCATGGCGCTGGCTTTACGCCGCCGTTGCGTCACAGAAGTGACGCAACGGCGGCGCTAAAGTGGCGCAAGGGGCTTGTAAATCTGCCCCAAAGTTTTTTTTGCAGTTTTATATAGTGCAAACTCGACCTGAGGGTATTGGAGTGCTTTACATGAGCACCAGTACTCTATCCTGGTACATCTCAACAGATATAGAAACTGTTCGCACTTGGAAGGCGAAAGAGGTTGTCAGTGCTTTTAATGGAAATGCCCGACCTCCACACAACTTTCACCTCGCTATCTGTGAAAGGCCATGCACATTTGTGTGTGACAAGAGAAGATTGGGCCCGAGGGTGCCCAGCATGTGACACCAAAGCAGGCAACAACAGTCTCTGGGTGCTGTGCAGCGTGTACAATAAAAAGTGCTCAGTCGGTGAAGTGGGCTGTGCTTCAATCTCATAACAGGGACTGATCCTGCCCCAGCCTTGACGGCTCTTCCGAGCCACCGTCTGCCAAACTCTCTTGAATTAATTCCCGAGGTCTGTGTTTCTAATTTAATGTTAATTTAACTTATTGCGCGCACGAACACCCGGAGGTGTCTTGGCGCTGAAAATAAATGTAAGCTCAAGGGATTGTGAACTAGTTCTGGAACAGCCAGATTTTAAGACTCTTTCTAAAGGAGGCTAGCGAACTGGCTGACCTAGTATGCATTGGAAGCTTATTCCATAGTTTGGCCGTACCATAACCAATGCTTCGGCCCCCCCAATTGGAGGTGCGAATCCTAGGAACCATCATGAGCCTAGCGTCAGTAGAGCGTAGCTGTCTACCAGGATGATACCAAGAAAAAATACTTTTTAAGAATACGGGTCCCATGTTATTCAAGGCTTTATAGGCTAAGCATAGCGTCTTAAACTTGACGCGACTTCCTAAGGAAGCCAGTGGAGTTTCCGAATTTCCTTAGAAACTGACTCGTGTTTAGGCAGATTCAATAGGAATTTTGCGGCTGCGTTTTGTGCCATCCGCAGCTTTTTTAGACGTTGTTTCTGCATATTCTGATAAAATCCATTGCAGTAGTTTAGTTTTGATAGCACAAGTGCACTCACAACCGTCCTCCTAGAATCAATAGGAATGTACGGAAGAACCTTCTTCAGTTTCTTGATCAAATGAAAGGAAGCAGAAACAATAGCATTAGTTCGATGTGAGTACAATAGCTTGTTATCAATCAGTACCCCTAGATTTTTTTTGCTTTTGCTACCAGTTTTGGTAATTCTCCCATCTCAATGGCCACCATAAGCCGTCCCATTTAGGTTGAAGGTTACCAAAGATCACTATCTCGGTTTTCTCTGAATTAAGCTCAAGAGACAGTGCTTGCCCATCCAACTATTAATTTCCAGCCACTGTAATTTGTTTGCTCTATGGCCAAGCCTGTAAACACAAGCACTCAGATGCAGTGCTTGAACATGAGTCTCGGCGTGGGCTCAACATCCTGTGATTGTGGGCAAATCACTTAATCTCCCCGTGTCTACAAAAAATGTGAATGTATCATTGTGTAACGTAACTGGTGCGCGTGTAAAGCGCTGCAATAACTTCAGGTTGAGTTTGCGCTATATGTAAACATTTTTTAAAGAATGAAACAAAAAAAGCCTGCGGAGAGAGCTGCAGCACTCCTAATGTGTAGCGGGACGAGGAGTCTGCAGAGACAGCTGTAGCGCTCCTAATGTGTAGCGGGACGAGGAGTCTGCAGAGACAGCTGTAGCGCTCCTAATGTGTAGCGGGACGAGGAGTCTGCAGAGAGAGCTGCAGCACTCCTACTGTGTGGCGGGACGAGGAGTCTGCGGAGAGAGCTGCAGCACTCCTACTGTGTGGCGGGACGAGAAGTCTGCAGAGAGAGCTGCAGCGCTCCTACTGTGTGGCGGGACGAGGAGTCTGCGGAGAGAGCTGCAGCACTCCTAATGTGTAGCGGGACGAGGAGTCTGCAGAGACAGCTGTAGCGCTCCTACTGTGTGGCGGGACGAGGAGTCTGCAGAGAGAGCTGCAGCACTCCTACTGTGTGGCGGGACGAGGAGTCTGCAGAGAGAGCTGCAGCACTCCTACTGTGTGGCGGGACGAGAAGTCTGCAGAGAGAGCTGCAGCACTCCTAATGTGTGGAGGGACGAGGAGTCTGCAGAGAGAGCTGCAGCACTCCTAATGTGTGGCGGGACGAGGAGTCCGCAGAGAGAGCTGCAGCGCTCCTACTGTGTGGCAGGACGAGGAGTCTGCAGAGAGAGCTGCAGCACTCCTAATGTGTAGCGGGACGAGGAGTCTGCAGAGAGAGCTGCAGCACTCCTACTGTGTGGCGGGACGAGGAGTCTGCGGAGAGAGCTGCAGCACTCCTACTGTGTGGCGGGACGAGAAGTCTGCAGAGAGAGCTGCAGCGCTCCTACTGTGTGGCGGGACGAGGAGTCTGCGGAGAGAGCTGCAGCACTCCTAATGTGTAGCGGGACGAGGAGTCTGCAGAGACAGCTGTAGCGCTCCTACTGTGTGGCGGGACGAGGAGTCTGCAGAGAGAGCTGCAGCACTCCTACTGTGTGGCGGGACGAGGAGTCTGCAGAGAGAGCTGCAGCACTCCTACTGTGTGGCGGGACGAGAAGTCTGCAGAGAGAGCTGCAGCGCTCCTACTGTGTGGCGGGACGAGGAGTCTGCGGAGAGAGCTGCAGCACTCCTAATGTGTAGCGGGACGAGGAGTCTGCAGAGAGAGCTGCAGCGCTCCTACTGTGTGGCGGGACGAGGAGTCTGCAGAGAGAGCTGCAGCGCTCCTACTGTGTGGCGGGACGAGGAGTCTGCAGAGACAGCTGTAGCGCTCCTACTGTGTGGCGGGACGAGGAGTCTGCAGAGAGAGCTGCAGCACTCCTAATGTGTGGCGGGACGAGGAGTCTGCAGAGAGAGCTGCAGCACTCCTACTGTGTGGCGGGACGAGAAGTCTGCAGAGAGAGCTGCAGCGCTCCTACTGTGTGGCGGGACGAGGAGTCTGCAGAGAGAGCTGCAGGGCTCCTAATGTGTGGCAGGACGAGCAGCAGTCCTAATGTGTGGCGGGACGAGGACTCTGCGGAGAGAGCTGCAGCACTCCTACTGTGTGGCGGGACGAGGAGTCTGCAGAGACAGCTGTAGCGCTCCTACTGTGTGGCGGGACGAGGAGTCTGCGGAGAGAGCTGCAGCGCTCCTAATGTGTGGCAGGACGAGCAGCAGTCCTAATGTGTGGCGGGACGAGGACTCTGCGGAGAGAGCTGCAGCACTCCTACTGTGTGGCGGGACGAGGAGTCTGCAGAGACAGCTGTAGCGCTCCTACTGTGTGGCGGGACGAGGAGTCTGCAGAGACAGCTGTAGCGCTCCTACTGTGTGGCGGGACGAGGAGTCTGCAGAGACAGCTGTAGCGCTCCTACTGTGTGGCGGGACGAGGAGTCTGCAGAGAGAGCTGCAGCACTCCTAATGTGTGGCAGGACGAGGAGTCTGCGGAGAGAGCTGCAGCACTCCTACTGTGTGGCGGGACGAGGAGTCTGCGGAGAGAGCTCCAGCACTCCTAATGTGTGGCAGGACGAGGAGTCTGTGGAGAGAGCTGCAGCGCTCCTACTGTGTGGCGGGACGAGGAGTCTGCGGAGAGAGCTGCAGCACTCCTACTGTGTGGCGGGACGAGGAGTCTGCGGAGAGAGCTGCAGGGCTCCTACTCTGTGGCGGGATGAGGAGTCTGTGGAGAGAGCTGCAGCGCTCCTAATGTGTGGCCGGACGAGCAGCAGTCCTAATGTGTGGCGGGACGAGGACTCTGCGGAGAGAGCTGCAGCACTCCTACTGTGTGGCGGGACGAGGAGTCTGCGGAGAGAGCTCCAGCACTCCTAATGTGTGGCAGGACGAGGAGTCTGTGGAGAGAGCTGCAGCGCTCCTACTCTGTGGCGGGATGAGGAGTCTGTGGAGAGAGCTGCAGCACTCCTAATGTGTGGCAAGACGAGGAGTCTGTGGAGAGAGCTGCAGCGCTCCTACTGTGTGGCGGGACGAGGAGTCTACGGAGAGAGCTGCAGCACTCCTACTGTGTGGCGGGACGAGGAGTCTGCGGAGAGAGCTGCAGCGCTCCTAATGTGTGGCAGGACGAGCAGCAGTCCTAATGTGTGGCAGGACGAGGAGTCTGCAAAGAGAGCTGCAGCGCTCCTAATGTGTGGCAGGACGAGCAGCAGTCCTAATGTGTGGCAGGACGAGGAGTCTGCAAAGAGAGCTGCAGCACTCCTACTGTGTGGCAGGATGAGGAGTCTGCGGAGAGAGCTGCAGCACTCCTACTGTGTGGCGGGACGAGGAGTCTACGGAGAGAGCTGCAGCACTCCTACTGTGTGGTGGGACGAGGAGTCTGCGGAGAGAGCTGCAGCACTCCTACTGTGTGGCGGGACGAGGAGTCTATGGAGAGAGCTGCAGCACTCCTACTGTGTGGCGGGACGAGGAGTCTGCGGAGAGAGCTGCAGGGCTCCTACTCTGTGGCGGGATGAGGAGTCTGCGGAGAGAGCTGCAGCACTCCTAATGTGTGGCGGGACGAGGAGTCCGCAGAGAGAGCTGCAGCACTCCTAATGTGTGGCGGGACGAGGAGTCTGCAGAGAGAGCTGCAGCACTCCTAATGTGTGGAGGGACGAGGAGTCTGCAGAGAGAGCTGCAGCACTCCTAATGTGTGGCGGGACGAGGAGTCTGCAGAGAGAGCTGCAGCACTCCTAATGTGTGGCGGGACGAGGAGTCTGCAGAGAGAGCTGCAGCACTCCTAATGTGTGGCGGGACGAGGAGTCTGCAGAGAGAGCTGCAGCACTCCTAATGTGTGGAGGGACGAGGAGTCTGCAGAGAGAGCTGCAGCACTCCTAATGTGTGGCGGGATTGCCATCCATTAACAAAAAAAAAATAGTCCCGAAACAATAGCTAAAAAGGTGGCTGTTGCGTAGGTTTACAGTAATAGGCCGCTGCTCTTGGGGAAGGTTAATCACTGGAAGAGTCATGATGTATGCAATCCCTTGTCAAATGGTGATAGGGAACATGGAGCAAGATGGTTGCAGTCAATGGCAAGCCTATGACAGTCAGAAGTCCACGATGTAGATACACCTTGTCTCGGTTCGAGACAGCTCATGCGCGCCGACTTAGAGCAGAAACCTAAAAATGGCTGACATTTGAACTGTTTATTGCATTGGCTCAGATTTCTTTTTTTTTTTTTTTACTTTTGTTTTGGTTTACTTTGCTTCAAGTTTGGTTCGATCAGGTGTGTTTTTTTTTTTTGGGACAATTCTTTTCATTAGGCAGTATGCAACTAAATGCCCAGTCGAAGGGCAATTCAGATTAGGATATTACTGGCATACATCATCATGCATTTTTGGGTTTTCTTCTTCATCCTTAGTGTCAAAAATAAACCTTCAAACAGTAGTTAAAGAAATAAACATCAACATATCGTGGTACAGTCTGTATGTCTCTTTTCAACTCTTGTGAGAATAGGTTCAGGAGTAGAGCTCCAACCATTTACCATCAGCCCATCCCTTCTCGCCGTCACAGTCCACAAATTATTAGGGAACTCAACCTGTCACGTCCCCACACCTCAACTCTTGTCTACACAACACCACTGGACCATTTCACTCATTTGTCGAGGTCCGGGTCATCCGTTGATACACTCATACTTATCATGGCACAATCCTGCACATTTTGAGTATTCTCTCCCTGCGTCTGCGGGGTTATTCTATCCTGAGTAACAGGCATGTCTCCCAACAATTCAGCCCGGACGTCCAGATCTTCCTGCAGCTTATCATCTGTACGATTAACTTCCATGTGCCCTTCCTCTGCAGTCGCCCACTCTATTAGGTCCCTGCACCACTGTGCGACTGAAAGAGCCCTGTTGCCCATCCACCCGATAGCTACTCTTCTCTTTGCCAGCACCAAGGCGAGCTGCAGAAACTTCAATTGCATCTTTCCTTTCTTCGGTCTTCCAATAATACCCAATAGGCATGTTCGGGGGGGGTGGTGTCCTCCAGTGCTATTGTAGTGTTATTTCTTAACTGCATCAACACCCGTTGCCAGTACTCCGGCACCCTCTGGCAGTCCCATGACGTGCAAGAATGCGGCACCCTCATACTCACACTGGGGGCAGGTCGCCTCCTTGCCCACGTACATCTTAATAAGTTTAATAGGTGTTATATGGTTACCACCTGCTCTCACCTTGACGTTCAATCACTCTGCAACAAATGAGGCCCTCTGCAAACCTTGCGATGAGGCCCCTATCCCGAGAACATAATCGACTAATTACTCAGCCGACACTCCCCCCCTTCCCAAGGCAGACCCTAAGCATCCCACCCAGACTGTCTTAAATCCTATTCCTAACGACATAGACCACCCCCATATCGAGGCGGTCCCCTCTCCCTCTTACGCAGATCTCACTGCGTTTTCCCCCACCCTCAATGCGGGATGCACCTCTAACTCCCTCTCACAGATTCTGAACCAAATGGATCATAAACTCAACTCTCTTGTGACCGACTTAGCGCATCTTAGACAGGATCTCTTAAACCAAGACATCCTTGCCCACTCTCACACTTACGAAACCTCTCATTCAGGTTATTCGAATACCTTTCAATGCCCCCCCCGGCCCACCATTCCCCTACGCCGGCTGTCCCACAGGTCCCACCGCGCACACTGTCCTCTCTCCGCTCTGGAAGTTAATGCTCTTAGCGAATCCTATCTTCCTAAGACCCAGGCTATTGTCCATAACCTTACCTCTACAATCCCAGTAATAGTGGGCATAAATAGAACCCACGTAATTCCTAACTCGCCCAGACCTCCTGCGCAATACACCACCATCCATACCCAAAAATCTGCTAAGGATAATCCTAGCCCCTTTCTTGCATGCTCGTCAACTGTAGATCAGCAGAACAACACGCTACTGATATTGCGGAAACCATTCTCTCCTTACAGAAACTTAGCTCAGTGACCACTCTTGCCATTCTTGGCCTACTTACAACTCCTGGGTACTCCATCATTAGACATGACAGGACTGAAAGAACAGGAGGAGGTCTAGCCATAATCCACAAAGCAGAAATCCAACTCTCCGTTCTAAAGAATGCTGAATACTCGACCTTTGAATACCTCAGCGTTGAACTTAAAGATAAAGGCTCCCCGCCTATCAAACTTCACACTATGCACCACCCGCCTGGTGATCGCACACTCTTCGCTGAAGAGTTATCTGACCTACTTACTCAGTTCTCCCTTACCGACTCGAAGGTCATGTTTTTGGGAGATTTTAACATTCATTGGAACAACGCAGAAGACTCCACAGTCAGGCGCCTCATGAACCTTCTTGAGATGAATGACCAAAAGCAACTTTGCAACAAACCAACTCACATCAAAGGCGCTACTCTAGACGCTATTATCACAAGTAACGAACTGATCTCCCTTAGTGCCATCTTACCCATTGACTGGTCTGACCATCATCTCATACTGTTCAACATCAAGACCATCGCCAAACCTCACTCGGACTTAACAAACAAACCTAAGCAGTTGACCAGAAACCTCAAACAAGTCCCTTCTACGGAGCTGGAATCTAAGATTTGTGTACAACTTCAACATCTCCCGCTCTATCAAAACGCAAATGAGCTCTCCTCAGAGCCGACCCAAAAACTTATGGAGCCTATACCAGATCTACCTAGCCGGTAAGGGCTAAACACTTTTTAAACCTTAACTTTCTTTTGATAGTAAGAGGCGTACTGGGTGCGATACATTGACACTGCGTGCTGTGCATACGCGTTCTCAGTGGCGTAGGTAGGCCTCAGGCTGCCCGTGGCGGCCCCTACGTTTGCCGCCCTCGCGGGCAGGGGGGGGTGGTTGCGGCTGATTCTTGCGGCCGCGGCCGATTGTTGCGACGGCCGCAGGTTAGTGCGGGGGGAGGGGGGCCGGCTGCCGCCCCAAAACTCGTGCCGCCTGGGGCGGTCCGCCCCCACCGCCCCCCCTAGCTACGCCAGTGCGCGTTCTCAATCTTGTTTCTGGTTGGATAAAAGAGGGTTACATGCTGTCCGGAGAGTTCTGTTACTATACTGTTCCCACTAGATAACTTAACATTTGGATGGAATGGCGTCCTTGAAGGGGTTAGATATATTCATGTTTAGCTGGCACAATATCCCACTGTACGCATATTTCATGGATTTGTATTAGGTATTCTGATATCTGATATATCGCTGGATTGGCATGTATGTACACTGTGACTACTTTTTCTTTTGTATTGTTTAGTAACGTTTGCTTTGGCTTGTTTTGCAAAATCAATAAATACATTTTTTTTTAAAACAACAAAAAATGCAAATGAGCTCACTGCCCACTTCAACAAGGCGATTACGGAAGTTTCTGACCAAGTTGCACCGCTCAAACTAAAACAAGAAAGATCAATCCAATAGGAAATCATGGTTTAACTCTGATCTCAACAACAAAAGAAGACAACTCAGATTAGCTGAAAGGATATGGAGAATAAAACTCATCGTCATTACATCTAACTCTCCTCAGAACTGTTAGGTTAGCATTCAAGAAGCACATTTTCAGAGAAAAAGCCTCTTTCTTCCGGATCCAACTTGACTGTGCAAAGAACAGGCCCAGGGAGCTCTTTAACATTGTCAAACAACAAACCACGTCTTCCCCACACGAAATAATAGCTTCTAAAGAACGATGTGATGAAATTGCCAGCTTCTTCATGGACAAAAATCGCTAAAATTGAGCAATCCTACCCTAAAGTCACTACCCTTCCTCTCCTGATAACCACTCTCACTGACAATCCTCCCCCCATGGCAGTTCGAAAACCCGAACTTTTCAATAATGGTTCAACCCCAAATGGAACATACGACAACCTTTTTAACACCCAATTGGACAAATTTCAAACCCATGACTGAGCTAGAAGTCTTTAATATTATTGCAAAATTAAAGCCTACTTCACACACCAAAGATCCTCTCCCTGCAAAAATAGTACATAACCTAAACCACATTATCGCCCCGTGTTGGACAAAAATCATTAATACTTCCCTCGCCTCTGGGTGTGTACCGGATTCCCTCCAACTAGGTCAAATCACTTTTATACTCAAAAACCCTAGGGCTGACCCTAACGATCTAAACAACCTCAGACCTATCTCTAACCTCCCGTTCCTAGCTAAAACCATGGAAGAATGCGTCTTACAACAACTCAACAGGCACATAGGTGAATACAACCTTCTTGACTCCTTCCAATCTGGTTTCAGGAAAGGCTGTAGCACAGAAACCGCCATGCTCAACATTGCAGATGACATTCATCGATCCTTAGAGAATGGAGATGCTTGCCTACTCATCCTACTTGACCTTTCAGCGGCTTTTGATACAGTCAATCACCCATCCTTACTGGAATCACTGAAGATACGCTTCGGTTTCAATGGCACAGTTTTAAAATGGTTCACATCTTACCTACAACACCGAACACAACAAATCAAAATCAAGTCTTGCCTCTCGAACCCCACACCTGTCACTCTTGGTGTCCCCCAGGGCTCAATCCTCTCCCCTTCACTTTTCAACCTCTTCATGGAACCCCTTACTATCACCCTGAAACAAACAGGGATCAAATATCACCTTTATGCAGATGACACACAACTCTACTACAAAATCAAATCACACAGTGACATCCTTCATCTTAACTTCACACCGAGTAAGATTCAATCTTGGTTTTACTCCAACCATCTAAAATGAAACCCCATCAAAACGGAAGTTATTCTGTTCTCTCCGAAAAGTATGACCTTCCAATCCAAGGCTGGATTAATGACCTGAAGGCCCTGAATTGTTTGCTCACTCTATCCAATTCAGCTAAATCCTTAGGCTTCACCCTGGACAAAAATTTGACATTGAAGGATCATATCAAAAACTCAGCCAAAGGAGCGCTTTACACACTATAACACCTCAAAAAAGTTAAACCATTCACTCCATCGGAAAATTTCAAATGGGTTGTTCAATCTCTGGTCCTCTCCAAACTTCACTACGGGAATACTATCCTCACAGGGACCCCGAAAACTCACCTCGCCCACCTCAGATCAGTCCTAAACATGGCAGCCAGACTCATAACAGACTTTAAACGGTATGAACACATCACGCCTGCCCTCAAGTCCCTAAACTGGCTTCCCATCAAAGGAAGATGCATCTACGAGACTGCCAGCATCACCCACAAAGCACTTCACTCTCATTCCCCTGACTATTTAGACAACAAACTCACAAAAGCAGGAAGTACCAGGCCTATGAGAAGCTCCACCGCTCGTCTTCTCGTGCCTCCCAAATTAAAAAGGAAAACTACCCAGGCTCGCTCTTTTTTAGGTAATGCTCCTAGCATTTGGAACTTCCTCCCGAGGGACCTACGATGCAACCCCTCCTTCCTGGGCTTCAAGAGACTTGAAACGCCATCTGCTCAATAAATACTGGAACCCAATTAGGCTCTCTTGATCAGTTCAGACTCCATTGATCAGTTGGCTGTTTCTTTCTTTGTGTTTGCCTCTATAGTTCCAGATCTCCTTCTCTCCATAGACTCTAATTTGTTTTGAATGGACCTCATTTCAGTAATTTCCACCACATGGCCATACAATTTTTCTTTTTCTGTGTATATATTTCTGTGTGCTCCTCACGCTCTGTAGAACTATATTTTCCTTGTTTTATATTTTATGTAACTTGAACCTATGATTATTGCATGTCTTATGCCCAGTGACTGATAACTGCCTTGCGCTCTGATACCTGAGGGTCCAGCTAGCGCTATATAAACCTTGTAAATAAATAAAAAATAAATAAATAAAATATATGTTCGGTGGAGAAAGTTAAAATGAATTAAGTTGAATCTAGCTTTACAGGAAACTTGGTGGAGAAAGTTAAAATGAATTAAGTTGAATCTAGCTTTACAGGAACCTTTCTTTACCAGTTCTCTCGCCGCTAGCCAATAAGAATCAGCAAGCAGGGCCCGCAACTCTCCCTCCCATGCTCTCTGTGCCACTGGCTCTGTACTGGTCCTTTAAGTAATTGGTAAAGCCGTGTCACCAAGTGTCTTGCCGACCCTACAGTCAGCATCAATTGTACCGTATCTGTCACCGTAAAGTGGTCGGGAACTCAGTCCAAATCTGTTGTGCCGTGTGGGCCAACCTAGCATACTGAGGAAACTGTCCACCTCCCATCGTAAATGCTTCTCTGGCCTCTGCGAATATAAGGAATGGGTCTCCTGGGTATAAATCACCCGACGTCTTGCACTCTCTGTCCCTCCATTTCAACACAGACATATTGTCTGCAAATACGTTTAAACTGAAGCAACGCCCATATTCCTAACTCTCTTGCAAAGGGCGGTCTCATAAACACTCGCTTAACCACACACTTCCAGACCTCCGCTACCTGTCTGATTAAATATGGGATATCAGGGGGTGTCCGAGAACCATAAATAAGAAGCTCTACCAGCATACGTGCCATGTAGCAGTCTCTTCTCCCAGTTATCATCCTCAGTCGCCCATTGCACAGCATGCTGTAGTTTGGAGGCATAGTAATAAAGCTCCGGGTCTGGCCAGCTCGTACCACCCTACAGCATATCCTGCTTGAGCTCAGGTGGAGCCATCCTGCTTCTCCCCCGGCCCAAACAAGAGAAATCAGCAAGCTGTTCAGCTGCCTAACAGTGCACATAGGAGTGTGTAGAATACATACATTCTGCAATACATACAGGCACCTGGGAAGAAACACCATCTTTGCAACAGCCACTCTCCCCATCGCAGACAACGGCAAGGTGTTCCAGAAATGCACCGAGTTAGTCAATCATGTCAATAGAGCTCTATGCAATGCTGTTGATGGACATCATTGGTACAGCCGCCACGACTCCGTGATAGCAAATGGAATCCGTCTCCCAGCGGAGTCCCAATGGCAGTAAGTCTGCACCCGGGATCCCCACCAAAGTCCCCAATGGGAACAATAGAGATTTAGTTCTATTAATCTTTAATCCTGCCACCTTCTCAAACGTTCCCAAATGTGTCAGGAGTTGAAGTACTGTCTCCTGTGGACGCTTTAGATTGAACAACACATCATCCGCATATAATGAGACCATGTGCATTACATCCCCAGCTCTTATTGCCCAGGACCATACGGAGGTTGGCCGTCATCGGCTCCATTGCCAAAGCAAACAGCAGCGGTGAAAGTGGACATCCCTGGCAGGTGCTGCGCCGCACATCCCATGCCTCTGAGATCAGGCCTCCACTACGTACCCTCGCTTTGGGCTCCTTGTACAGGATCTGCACCCACTGACAGAAACAGGGTCCAATGCCCATCTTCCTTAGTACACACTGTAAGTAACCCCATTCTACAGTGTCAAACGCTTTAGTTATGTCCAAGGATACCAACACCATTTCCTTCTCCCTACCCTTGATCTCATGCAGCACGTGGGCTAGTCTACACAGATTAAGAGCTGTCCTGGGCCCTGGTATAAAAACTCACTGGTCTTCACGAATCAGTGTTCCCACCACTACCTTCAGTTGGGTCACCAGTATTTTACACAACACTTTTGTGTCCACATTCAACATGGTGAGGGGTCTGTATGACGAGGGCTCCGCCACATCCCCCTGGCTGGGGCACCACACACACGAACCCCTCCCACAAGTAGCGAGTGGGGTAATGCTCCTTCCTCATTTGCCTCCCAGAACACCACCATTAGTGGGCCCGCCAACTGCCCCCTACATGCTTGATAAAATTCTACTGAGAAGCCATCACCACCTGGCGTTTTCCCACAGCCCATGTCCCCAATTGCTTGTCTCATCTCCTGCAGAGTGAGGTCGGACACCAGCTCTTCCCGCACAAGAGGCAGTAGCTCTGGGAGCTTCACCCCTGTCAGGTAGTCCATCACCGTCAAATCATCCCCAGCTTCTTCTCTCCCACATAGGTCCCTCAAGTGGTCCCTCACACTTCATTGATGAGTCGCTGTGTGTTAGCAGTAGTACCATCCCTGCGTCTGAGTGTCATAATGGGGGGTTTCTCATTCTCCCTCTTAAGCAACCATGCTAATAATTTACCTGGTCTGTCCCCTTCCCTGTGTAGCTTTTGTCTGTTTTCTTTTCTTGTGAATTTATCTAGTCTGTCCCATGTTTCACCCAAACGTCTCCTTATACCCACCACGGCCTCGGCCGCCTTCACACTCCAACTTCCTTCTGCTGAGCATCTGTTAAGTGTTGCTCGATTTCCCAAAGTTCAGCCTGTATTTGCCTACTTAGGTCGCCTATCTTGCTCAAACATTCTTCACGTATGACAGCTTTAAGTGCCTCCCATTTCGTGCCCCTGCTGATTGTGGTACCCCAGTTGCCTTCTATATATTCTGTATCTTTTCACTAAGGGCCTGTCGGAACGGGGCGTCCAGCAGCGCCTCCACCTGCAGCCACCAATGTCTCTTCTCATTGTGCGTCTCGGCCCTACCCCACTCCAGCAGCAAGGGAGAGTGGTCAGATAAGATTCTGCCCAGGTGTACCACCTTCTTTAAATCGAGTCACATATTTGCCGTTCCCAAGATGCAATCCAGTCGGCTATATGTGCATGTGTGGCTGAGTAACAGGAATATTCACACCTATTTGTATAGTGTTCTCTCCACACGTCCACACAGTGCAGGTTACGCATGATGTTTATGAGCGTGCCCACAATACCTGGTTTATTCATACCTCTAGAGGGTCGTCGATCTAGCATTGAGTCCAAGACACAATTAAATTCCCCCACCCACAACAATCGATCTGTCATATTATCCGTCACAAGGGATTGCAACCTAGGAAAGAACTGCCTATTGTCAATATTAGGGGCATATGTGTTCAAGATAGTCACAGTCACTCCATCTAGCAGTCCTTGTACTAGGACATATCTACCCTGTGTGTCCGCCTGTGAGTTAATAGGACGAAACAGAGTCCCCAGGGCCACCCAGATAGCTACCCCTCGGGCATATGAGGAGAAAGTGGATGAATGCAACTGCCCCCTCCACTTTTTCCGCAGTTTGACGGCTTCCGGTTCAGTGAAGTGTCTCTCCTGGAGACAGGCGATCGCCACTACCATACGTCTTAAATATGAGTATAACCTATACCACTTGATATAACTGCAAAGTCCTCAAACATTCCATGTAATGATTTTATAATCCTGCACCATACAATTGCCTGTTGCATCCTCTTTTTCCACTGCACTCTTCCACAAATCTCAGCAACACATGAAATATCAGATCCTGTACCGTAAACATAACAATCATGAATACTTTCCCTCGCCAACCCTCCCCGGACAATCTGACAACAACAAAGAACAAAAACATCATGATCACCCACCATTTTGTGTTGCAAGAACACAATTATCCCTCCCTTTGCCACTCCCTCTGTGAACAAACTGGTCAGTGCTCTATGTTTAACGTCACCCAACCCTCATACAGCAATATAACCTAATCCCCAAACAATGCGGGAGTGAGTGCAACTACCACCTTCCCTCACCCTGCAAGAGGGCGACAGTTCACGTCGGGTCTCGTCCCAGCTGCCCTACCAGAGTACCAAGAGAAGTGGGCTAGTGGGAGCCAAAAACTTTAATGTCTATTGTTTCAGAAATCGAAACTGTTCTCAACCTTAATGGGTAACAATCATTTACCTGCAGCATTTCGACCACCTCCAAGTTTACGATGGTTCACTCTTCCCCAAGTTCAAGTATACCTACATATAGTAGAGACAATGCAACAATTCCCACAGCCGACAAATTACCACTTCACAAAATCTGTGAATCAGTATTTTCCAACGGGGTCAGCGGCACCCTCTCCACCTCACTGTCCTGCGTGCCATCTGTTTCAGCAACACTCTGCGACACATCAGCCAATGTGCCGTCTTCCTGGACCTCGATCCGAGCAGAAGGCGTGTTCCCCGCCGACTGTCCCCGGGACACACTCCATGGAGCTGTGCTTCTGCGCCCTCAACTTCTGTCTCAACCAGTCCTCTGTGATCCTCTCTCCTCAGCTGGTACTTTATCCCAACGTTTATCCCAACTATGCCCAGGCATCTTCCGGACGATCAACGAAGAGGGTATTACCCTGGGCGATTACTCTCAGTTTTTCCAGAAACAACAACATATAGCAGAGGCCCATAGTCCGAAGTTGCCGCTTGACCTCCACAAATGATTTTCTTTGTGACTGTACTTTCCTAGTACAATGCGGAAAAATGGAGATAGTACTATTTTCGTTTCACAGAGTTCCCATTGCCCGAACCGCCTTGAGGATACAGTCCCGATCACAATAATTGAAGATCCTCTCATTTAGTGCTCTTGGGGGAACCCCCGGCTGGGGGCCCGTAACCAGTGCTGTGTGCGCCTGTTCTATGACAAACATATGGATCCATCCCGCAGGCTTGAGGGTGGTATGAATCCAGTTCTCCAGAAAGGATTCAGATGAGTTTCCCTCCACTCGCTCTGGGAACCCCACCAGACGGATGTTATTAAGGCGAGATCTTCCCTCCACATCTTCTGCTCTATCTTCCAATATCTTTGTCGTCATAACCAGTCTCGATACCTGCTCCTTCAAAGCGGTAACATCCTGGTCTAGGTTAGAAATCTTTTGATCCGTAGCAGTCACGCTCTCTGTTACCTTGCGCATGTCTGCTCGTAACAGTCCCATCTCTAGGGCCACCATATCAATCTTTCCCTCCAGGATAGTGCACGTCCCCTGTATTGTTTCCATCAGTGCTGCCCTCGACGGCTTCGCGTCAATCTCTTGGGCACCTGTGCCTGTCGGTCTTAGAGTGCGCTGCGGCAGGCCGTGCGGCTGGACATATTGGGTCATTGTGCTGCTCTGGTGTCCCTTATTTTTCTTGTCTTTCACCATAGTCAGATCACAGCTGAGGCTCTCTATTTACTCCTATGGTGCCTTCACTAAAGGGCATTCACAGGGCAGCGGGCTCTCAAGCGCACTCCACACAGGTGCAGCACATCAGCTCAGAGGTTTCCCAGGCCCCATCATCGTGTAGGCAGGTCCCTCACCAAGCGCTGCACACACAGAGCGATCAAGAGTAACAAGTGGCCTCCTCCGTCTCCTTTCAGGGACAACTGCAGGACCAGGGCTTTCACAGCTCTGAGTGGTATCTTGTGAAAAAGGTTATCTCAGTGATTATGGTCTTCTATGAAAATAGTATACTGGTCACAGCAGTGCAGGGGGCAGCTCCCCATATCTCAGAACAGGAGACAAGAAGGGGCAAAGTCACAGCAAGGTAACGGCTGCCCCTCCCCCAAACTCAGCAATACCGCTGCTTCTCCTCAGTGCCCAACCAAACAGGGCCCCTTACCACCAGAAAGCACAGGCCCGGCTCTCTCTCATCGGGGTTCCTTGCTTCAGGCAGTCCCGTGTGCACCACATACCACAGTGGCAGAGTCCTGCTTTCTTCTGTTTTATTTTCTAAAGGATTAGCAAAACAGTTCTTTTGGGGCCCGCTCCAGCTCTTACACGCGAGCGGTGCTCATCTCATCGCACCCTGCCCCGCCTCCTCGTCTACAGAACAGGGAGGCCAGCACGCAAGGCCACGGTCTCCACACACCATGTCAGGCCTCGTGACTGCCGGGCCTCCAATTTCCAGTCCCTCTTCCAGTGTTGGTCCCCGCTCATGGGGGCTGCATGAAATTCACTAGCTCCTGGGGGGGGCTTCCCCTCGCCTACCTCGCTTCCCCCTCTTGCCTCCCTCGCTCAGGAAGGGGCTCCGGAGTACACCCTGCCTTTACCGCGGCGCTCGACAGTCGGGTCTGGGATCCACCAGAGTCACCCATCACCGCTCGCCACTGTGAGCCAGTCGTCCCATGGGTTGTGGCTCCCGATGTCTCCCTCAATGCCGGGACAGTCTCGGCAGCGCCGCAGTTAATCGTCGCCTTAAAGCCGGCCCGCTCCAAATCAATCCGTAGGTTTATATTGTCCCTTAATTATTGCGGCTACATTGGGCAGAGGGTAGCCAGGCTGCCTTGGGAGTCTTATCAGGCTCCTACAGGCAGGATTATGTAGGATTTAAGCACTGGGATAGCGGAGCACAAGCTTAGTACGTCCAATCAGCCATCTTACCAGGCCACGCCCCCCGTTGGCTCAGATTTAAATGAAAAACATCTTAATTTGTAGGTTGAGCGTGAGTCAGCGTGCATGCGCTGCTCTGCGAGACTGCTGTAGTGGAGTATGGAAGAAAAGACCCGCACACTCTCCGCCCTTATTTTTCGTTGGCTTGTGTCTTTGTCCTTCGTAAATGCTGGCTTCTGATTCCTTAATAGGCTTGTTAGTCCCTCCTTAGTACGGCCTTGTCTTCATTTGTAACGTCCCATGGCTACTGGCCCTTTTACTTGGGTTGTTACACGGTATGTCTTTTTAAGTCTGTTAGCACTACTTTCTTTAATGAGTTTTTAGTACTTCAGGTACAACATGCTTTCCTGCTTTCCTGCCGCTTGTTTTAAACCCTCGATTTCCAGTTTCATCTGCAACACGGCGCATACTTCTCAGTTTGAATGAAAGTAAGCTATGCACCAACACCTTTTCTTGATTGCTTTCAGAGAATTCGAGTGTGTGCTTGCTTAACTGCGTAAAAGTATATACTAACTCGTATGAAAAAGGTAACTCTGAAAAAATTTGGAAAGGAATCTATTTTGACTCAAAATGATAATTAATCTCGTTCTCTGGGCTGCCCAAAACGGGTTCGCAATAGAGGGTACTTGTAATGTAACATGTTATTTTGTTTTTTCCAGTCTTGAACTGGTGCCGTTTTTCTGTTTCACCATCTTCCACCCCATAGAAGTGGTAAAAACTCAACTGAGCTGGTGCCTCTTGGGAGAACACATACCACGAGTCATGTGTGCATCACTGCATCTGACTCTGCCCCCCAGGAAGGCTTTTTATTTTCACCATTTGCTTTAGATGCGAAATCAGTTAAGCCTGACCCTATTCTTCTATGCTTTAATGATTACAAGGAGAAACATTGAAACTTTATTTTCCTACATTCTGGGACGCATAAGTCACTCACTGTCCCCATACTTGCTCATTGCCTGGGCTGGTAGAGGAGAATGAGCAGCACTGGCATTCAGAATCCTGGCCTGGCATTCTGTGACTCATGCTCAAGTGCTGCAAAGCTTTCTGCAGTATGCAGAGAATCTGGGCCTTGAGACTGATGCCTCCATCAGCAGTTAGTCTAGCAAGAAGTCATAAGCATCGAATCTCTTTGCTCGTCGTTACCTTATGTGACTGTTTTAAAACACCATCATGATCTTTAAAGGCAAATTACACTGTAAAAGCATAGTGTTCTTTCTAACATAGCCCAGTCCATGTATGCACTGGGTGGAATTCACCATCTTTGCTATTCGAGTTTGTAGGGGTATGCATCTTGTCTCTTGGCCATAATCGAACCAGTATACTAAATTAACTAACTGTACAGTAAAATGGTAGGTAATAGGTATTGCTTACTTTGCAAACAGTGAAGCAAAGGAAGAGGTTTTTTTTTTTTTTAGAGTTTTATATAGCGCGAAATAGACCCAAGACATCGGGTATCAAAGCGCTTTACATGAGCACCAGTTTCGTTACAGATGAACACATTAATTTTTGTTAGGCACGGGGAGACTAAGGGGGATATTCACAAGAACGTGCGCTAAACATCTCCACAAAATGTTAACGCAACTTTACACATCGCAGTCTATCGCTGGAAAATAACCCCGTGTTAACGTGGAATTCACAACACGGCGGTACCATGCGATAGTCTCCCGAAAACGCGGACAATGCCCGCGATACAACAACCGCGATGGTGATAAAAACACAAACCCCAACGCAAAAAAACATGCGATGGGCTAAACCGCGATGAGGAAATCAGCGATAAGCAGCGCCAGGCCTGCAATACACACACGGCAGGCGGGAAAATCACTACAAAAGTAGAAAAAACACACAAACACAAAATGACCAATACCGAAGCACCATGGAGGCAGCCGGAGCAGGCGCAGAGGACGAGCGGAACCCCACAAGCACCCCGGACGACCAGCCTGGGACCTCGGGGACAGGGAAGGGCAAGGACAAGAAGAAGAGGAAGACTAAGTTCAGTCCGCAGGAGAATAGGATCCTGGTCACGGAGGTGATGGAACACCATCAAGAACTGTTCGTCACCTCCAACGTGTCATTGGGCACCAAAAATGGAATATGGCGGTCCATCATGGACAAGGTGAATGCCGTCGGAGAGCACAAGAGGTCAATGAACGAGGTCACGAGGCGATGGATTGACATCAAGCGCAAAACCAAGGAGAAACTCGCAGGCAACCAGAAGGCAGCAATGCAGACTGGAGGTGGGAGCCCAGCGCCACAGCTGGAGCTGGATGACATGGAGGAGCTGGTGTCGACAGTCATCAGTGTAGAGACTGTGGCAGGAGTCGGGGGACCGGACACTGCTCGACACAACACGACACAACAGCAACAGGGTGAGTAACCACCAGGTACTGGGGGGACGGGGGAAGATGGCCACAATGGCACACATGCACAATCAAGCAGAGCACAGTGCACACCCACAATGACTCTGGATCATGGTCCTGATCCACAGACTGACACAATGTACATTTCCCTGCTGTCTGAATGTGAACATGTACCATGCGGCTACATACATGTGGACCCATTGTAATACAGCATCTCCCCTTCACATTGCAGGGGCACCGTCAACACCTTCTGCAGAGCAGTCCCAGCCACTCTTCACTGATGACGAGGAGGACACCACCAGCATCGACACCCAAGCTCTCCAAGACATCATTGAACTCATCCGCCAATCACCTCCAGGACCAGGGCAGCCCAGCTGCATCGAGGAGACCCCACCCACTCCACAAACCACCCAGGAGGAGGCACCCACAACCCTGGCTGTCTCCCAAGACCCCCCCGAACAACACATGGCCTTCCAACGCCGTGTGTTGGAGGGCCAGAGGGAGATGGCTGAGCAGGTGCGGGTGCGGTTCGATCTCATGGCTACCAAACTTGACGCCATCCATGGGTGTCTAAGTCCCATCAGGGACCACCTCCAGTCCCTAACGGACACCCACAGGCCGCTCCATGGCCTCTAACTGGCCCTGGCTGACATCGCTGGAGTCATGACTCGGAGACAAGAACACCTGTCCGCTCAGAGTGGCTCCAGCGATCTCAGCCGTGAGCTGGCACACATGCGGAGGCTCATGGAGGACATGGTGTGGATGGAGGCGGAAAGGATGGCAGCCACCGCTGCACATCAGCGAAATATAGCTGGGATCTACCATGCCCTGCATATACTCATCATGGCATTGCTGCCACAAGGCGTGGCGCAGATGAATGCTGCTGCTCCTACACCATCCACATCTCCGCCCCCTGGTGTGTCAGTGCCTCACAGTGCGGCAGGCATTTCCACTCCGGCACCTGATGTGTCACTGCCACACAGTGCGGCCGACAATCCACCTGAGGCCCCTGATGTGTCAGTGGCACACAGTGCCGCAGCCGGAACTGCACCACCCACAGGTGGGGCAGAGCACACATCCGAGGACGAGGACGTGGACGGGATTGAGATCAGAAGGAGGCACTAGCATTCATGTCCGCCACCTGGCCTGTTGCTGCTTGGTGCCGCACATGGCCCAATGACCTTCCACTGACCCACGATACACTCTGCTGCACTCACCTTGGACCGCTATATGGACTGCCATATCCTGTTTGGTGACCAATGACACGGCGACCAGACTGCGGACTGTACCCTTCCTCTTCCGCTGTACTTGTCATTCCCCGATGGACTCTGGCTGGCCCTCCACGGGCCCCTATTGTGAAGTGGGGTTGGTATGGCCCTGTACTGCTCCAGCTGCAAAACTCCACTGGATGTGCATTAAACATTCAGAAACGCACTGCTGTGTCATGTCTTTCATCATTCATGTATGCATGTGTGGATGAATGTAGGGTCAGTGATTCCCCCTAACGTCAATGATGCTCATCTAGTGGGATTCCAGTCACAGTGTGCTACGTTGCCGATTGCGTTCTGGGTGCCGTAGACACTACAACAGGGACACACGCATTAGTCACTTCCTTGTCCGGACATGGACTGAACCACACCTAGAGCCCCGAGTCATTGTTGCAAGCCCTGCGCTGGTCCGGCGTACGCCAGGCCAGACCACTCTGCTTACGCTCCGAGGGGGGGGCCACATAGCTACATGTCACAGGTTTACACGCTCGTGGTCTGCAGGTCACTGGTCTAGTTGTCAGCATGTCACGGCCACTCCCTGAGGGCAGGTTTGCACACACACCACACCCATCCGGCACAGGCGTCACAGGCCATGTGACCCCGCCAATATAAGGGGCAGACAACGTCACATTCCCCACTGCCAGTGGTGACTGGATGACGGACTTTCCACGATTCTCAATCATAAAGGGCCCATGAGTTGTTGCGCACAGGGTTAGTGGCACCCGAAGCCTTGCGGCCGTCACAGGCCTACCACCAGGTGGCGCTGACTGGGGTTGCACAGGGTTAGTGGCACCCAAAGCCTTACGGCCGTCACGGGCCTACCACCACGTGGCGCTGCCTGGGGTTGCACAGGGTTAGTGGCACCCGAAGCCTTGCGGCCGTCACGGGCCTACCACCACGTGGCGCTGACTAGGGTTGCACAGGGTTAGTGGCACCGAAATTGCTGAGCAGGTGTGCAGCCTGCGATGATGACGTGTGCACTGATGTGGTCTCTGCCATTGATGCCTCAGGACTCAGCGTCATGTGTGGGACCTGCTGGTCCGCCGTACGGGTCTGCATGATGTGGAGCATGCCATGGTGGCGGGGCCTGGAGCTTGCACGGGCACGTGGTGTGCCCACTGGTGGACACACCGTTGGCGGAAGGTGAGCAGTGGGGCCTGGGTGCGCAAGTGCGGACAGCCAGCGCTGGCCGGTGAGAGGGGGTAGGGTGCGGCTGCATGTGTGTGCAGGACGGACAGGTGTTGTTGCCGTGTGCAGTGAGATGGACTCTGCCATGATTGACTCTGGCCTCGATTACAGATTGCAGACTTGGTGGCTTGCAGTGTATCCTGGCACGTGGTTGGAGTCACACCGGTGGCAGCAGGTGAGCAGTGGTGCCTGGGTGCGCGGGGGCGGAGGTGTCCCTCCCTCTCTCTCTCTCTCTCTCTCTCTTCCTTTCCTTCTCTCTCTCTCTCTCTCCCTTCCTTTCCTTCTCTCTCTCTCTCTCTCCCTTCCTTTCCTTCTCTCTCTCGCTCCCTTCCTTTCCTTCTCTCTCTCTCTGCCTTTCTTTCCTTCTCTGTTTCTCTGTGTCTCGCTCCTTTGATGTGCGCATGACACACGTTCTGATTTGGTGCTTTTTTTTCCAGGCTGTGACATCAAGGTTGTCCCGGACGGACCCGACAGGAGTCTTCCGCATTGGTGTTTTGTGTTGTATTTCAATAAAGTTTTTGGTTGTTACTTCAATGATGAGTGACTGTTTCTCGTTCTTCTGACCACACATGTGTGTTTCTTTTTGTCATTGTGAGACATCATGTGCTTTTTGTGGCTCTTGTGTCGTGCACGGTATGTGTTTGTCCGGGGGGAGCCTGGGAGTGGTAGCGGTGGGTGTTGTGGCCCCCATGGGTCTCCGAGCTGCATGATCATTGTCTCCATGGCATCTGTGGGTCTTCAGATGTGGCTCTTGGCTGGGCTCCCTTTCATGCTGCAGGTAGTCATCCTGCTTAACACCAGCAAAAGGCAGGTGTTAATTCCCTGCTGCTACCGCGGCTTATCGCATGTTTTTGGTTCGCATCGCAGATCTGGCAGTTCGTTGTGAAAGTGGTGTAGTGGTGTTATTGTGTGTTTTTGCACGGGAACGCCTACTCTGCATCTCATTAGGGTTAGTTGGTGGTGTCACCCGTGGGGATAAAATTTGCTGCAGTTATCGCGGGAATACTGGCGTTGTCTGCAGTTTGCACCCGCTTGTGAATGGGGCGTTAAATCTATCTCCACTTTTGATGCGTTAAGTTGGCGATGACTCGGCAATAAGTCCTTGTAAATTAGCCCCTAAGTCATTTGCCCAGAATCACCGGATGTTGTGCGTCCCTGCCGAGACTCATACCTGGTTACCCAGCTCCGAGGTCGACTGCTCTAGCCGTTAGGCTACATCCTCTCTTGAACCTGGCTGAATAGATCTGCATGTACTGCTGTGCCTATCGTTTTCAGGGATGGATAAGTGAAACTGGGACAGTAAGTACTGTGGGGCCCAATTCACAAATCAGGTTTTGAAAAAAGTCTTATATGTACTTATGGAGGCTTACTCTCTTGTTTGGCGTGCATTTTTCACTTACAAGCGCTTCATAAAGATTTCCAGTAAGACGCCAATGATGAAACGTGTGTACCTTCTTTCTGTGGTGAGAGCCATTGTCAGATTGCAAGGGACTGTGCACTGTGTAGAGTATCACGGCGAGAGTGCTTAATAAAGGCTTTGTTAAAACCCCAAAGTGATCATATCTCTCACTCTTCAACAATGACCCTCTTCAGATTGTCATAAATGTGTTATATTTGCCAGGCATGTCCTCACGGCGTGAAACGATGCTGCCATGGACCAAGTAATCTCTTAGTTTCATGGCATTCTGCCAGTCTCGCAGTTGGTTTTAATGTCCGATGATAGAGGTTTGTTTTTTTGCCCCTTAAATACATTCCATCATTGCATTTATATAAGTGTATCTGCAGTTTTCTATTTACTAGCTTTTCATATCCTTTCAGTGAACACCTAAGCATGGTGGTCTTTGGTGCTTTCAATATCTCTAAAATTGTTCAGTTTGCTAGGAGATTATAATCGCATTTGGCCACGTTGCTATCTGCTCACCAACTCCTGTGGTATCTCAACAAACAGTAACAACAGTGGGTCATTTGATTCTAACAAGAAATATAAACCAGTGTCTGAAGAAAATATTATTAGGTATTTTTATGTTTGATTTTTGTAATCACCTTTTTTATAAGTTTGTATAGTACTGTGTAACCTGAAATACTTCCCTCTAAAAATATTAAAATGGGTCAGACATCACATTAGCTGGTGGGAAAGGATTGAGTTGTAAGTTAGATATACAACTAAATAGAGCAGTTGGTTTATATGGGTGTTGAAACCCAACAAATCATCTTGTCTGGATGCTAATTGCAAAGAGCTGGCACACATATTCAATAAGTACCATGTTAACTTGGTCAACAAAACTAGATGAAAGCTCACCTCGAACAGAAGTCTGGGGCCCTCTGTGACCAGTCACTAACTTTTTCAGTCTGATGTAATCTTACTGAGTGCAAAAGTTAGTATTTTTACCCCAATCTATTCGGGGACAGTGTATTTTGGGCAAGAAAATCCCTCAACCACAAACCAGGCTGCAGCAAAATTCCTCAACCACAAACCAGCGTTTTGGTGTCAACTTTCTCATGAATATTTAATTCTCAAGGCACAGAACATGGCTGAATTGATTGAGACTGGTGTAAGACACATTTTGTCTAACTCCTAACAAGAGTTATTAATCCCTCAAAAAGCACTAAGGTTGCCTTATTTTCTAGGATGCACACGACCAATACTAGACATCCTCTTATGACAGCAAAATGAATCATAGTTGATCATTAGTGCTCCAATAAAGTTGTGTTTAGGGTAGCTTCAATTCATTGTATTTGCTTACCCCCATCCTCAAGATTAAAAGATAAGGGTTACTGTGCTTAATTCAATGAGCCAACATGTTGCTGCATTGTAGATTGCCTTCTAGGCCACACACATTCATTGAGGCAGGTGTATCACCCTAAAACACAAGCATCAATCTGTATGGAGCGGAACTCTCCCCAGGATTCCATTAACTACAAAGACAACCTGTGAACTTCAACTCGTCAGAAAGTATTAATGTATTAGATAAAGAACCCAAAGTACAATAAAGGATATTTTGGAACCGGTTCAGGAGACACAAGATATACTGGGTTACAATTGTATCTGTTTATCTATAATGTCTTGGGTCCAAAAAATAAGCACCAAACACTCTATTTTAGCATTTAGCCCTCCAGGTAGTGGGGCTGACCAGTTCAAGGCTCAGCCTGTTAGGTAATGTGTGGTTAAAGATTAATAACTAGGGGGCGTGGCTTACGCGCTTGGTCAAGATGGCGGCGGTGTGCTGAGCTCCGTCTCCACACGGGCTCAGGAGGGAACTTTCGGCCGCTTGGAGACATCATTCTGCCCTTCCCCGGCCAGATGTGTTCATCGTCATACAGCGGCTCACTGCTCTGACGACAGGTGAGTTTGTGGCTTGCCATTTAAACGAGTTCGCCGCGATGTCGTCTTCCTGACGAGAGCGGCCGTCATCTTGTTTTATCTCGTCGACAGTGAGGACGCCACCAGCGGTCAAACCTTTGTGGTAATACGAAAATAAGTCTTTTTGCTGCAAATGTCCCTCTCAGTTACCTCGGCTCCTCATTATCTGGGACCATCAGTCAGTCTATTTTGTTACTCATTTTGAGTCTTTCGTTCCTGCTTTCCACACAGAATCCAGGCTTTGACTTTACTTGCTGCCTTTCCTTTCATGCCGCCTGGATCCCCACACCACCAAGTAATGCACTATTAGAGGTGTTTTAATAACATAAATGGCATGGAGCACTAAATATACCAAAACCACAATTGTTTTTGGCACAAGGTTTTGGTAAAAGAAAAAGGAAAAAAGGAAAATGTGAGAGACCTTGAGAAACAGAGAATCTCATCAAAGAAAATTTTTCCTTACTAGTGCCAGCTCACTCATTCTATCAATTGTCCACTTTAAGCAAGCATAAGGGCACATCAACAGGAATACCCTCGAACATGTCTGAAGAATCTGCCACCTACTTCAGTGCACAAGACAGCACACTCTGTGTTACGATCCTATAAGCGCCCATGGTGCTGCTGAGCGCAGCAACTGTTATCCAGTTGGGGCTTTTTACCTGCCTTGCTGCTCTCAACCTTGCTCTCAGAGCCCCTATAAGTGACACGATATATGTGTTATACTGTCATTACTGAAATGGTCCTACCCTTATTTTCTCATTAACCTGAATCTGAGGGGATGTGAATAAGTGTTCATATGTTGTGAGGTGTTACCTCAGTTGACACTTCACATCCTACTTCCTACTCATTTACAAGTTTGTGGGTGCTTCTATGAATCATTACTATATAGTCTACCATATTGTTAAACTTCCTCGACGTCAAGTGCATATCGTCAAGATGGCTAGTGAGTCTCTGTCTCTCACGAAAACATCTTCATCTGGCACTAAACCAAAAAGAGCCAAAATTGACCCTCCATCTCCGGTCCTGTCATCCTCAAATCCGGTCCTGGACTCAATTTTAGATGAATTTCATGCTCTAAAACCGTTCATGAACACCTCCAATGAAAAACTACAGCTGATTGAGGACAGATGGATTAACATGGAAGGTAAAATATCTGAAATGGAACAACGTATAAGTGATCTTCAAGATGTAGCTACGAAAGTACCCTTGCTGGAACAGGAAATTCACAAGCTTAAACTTCACACTGAGGATCTTGAGAATCGCAACATAAGGAACAATCTTCGTCTGTATGGCTTACCTGAAAATGTTGAGGGTCCGGATCTTCTTTCCTTTTTAAAGAAATTTCTGTCTGACCTTCTTAACCTTCAATCCTCTACTCCTCTTAATATCCAGCGGGCACATCGTCTTGGTCGACTTGAACTTCAATCTAGCAGACCACGTGGTATCATAATGCTTATATTTTCATATCACAGGATCTCTCCAACGCAACCAATGGCAGACGCAAGGAATTCCTAGCTCTTCGTCCTCAGTTAAGATCCATGAACATCCGTTATGGCATATTACATCATTGTCTTTGTAAAATTACACATGAAGGTGGCTCTCGCTCATTTGAAGATCCATCTAAATTAAAACAGTTTCTACAATCCATCACTAGAGCACCTATGGACACAAATGCTTAATGTTCTCAAACTGTTAAATTGTTGATACTTCTAGACTCCTCATTTACAGTTGTGGTTTTTTACTTCCTGTATTTTAAATATAGGTTATGCGGCCTTAATATCTTATTATTGATATTTTCTGACCTCTTTTAGTTACCTCTTTATCCGTTGTTGATCTTGTTTCCGAGTGGGAACATGCCCGATTCATATCTCCCTCTTTTCTTATCTCAGATCTGGCTTTATGTCCTTGATCTGTCCCTATTTCTCTTTATTTTTTCTATTCTCTTTTCATTTGCTCTATCCCTATACCCTCTCTCTCAATCTCCTCTTTCTTTCCTACCTTTTGTCCTTATATTCACATGAGTGCATATTTATTTTACCTCCTTATGTGCTTATTAATTTCATCATGTTACCCTTCTTTTAATGATTGGTGTATTTTTGTTCCCGTTGTTATCCCTGCAGTTCGTCATCATTATGCCTGTACCCCTGTCCCTTAAACATCAGCTTGTGTAATGTTGTATCGTGCAACGTTCGTGGTCTGGGTCACCCTGTCAAGTGTCAAAAGGTACTTTCTCATTTATCGAAACTTAATTGCCAGATTGCTTTTTTGCAAGAAACCCACAGTAATGATGTCGAATCTCTCAAACTCAAACGTCAATGGGTGAGTCAGGTTGTCTTCTCCTCAGCTGTCAACCGTAAGAGTGGTGTTGCCATCCTCTGTCATACATCTTTAAATTTGCAAATTGTATGTACTGAAAATGATGCGAGTGGACGATGGTACAGTTCATAATAAACAGGTCACCTTCTTCAATATTTATGGACCAGTTAAGTTTGATCCGGACTTTTGGCATACTATTACATTAAAATTATCCTCAATCGCTAACCCTAATATTATTGTTGCTGGAGACTTCAATAATTGGATGGACCCCTTTTCCGATAGAAAATCAGATTGTAAATTCAAACCAGATAAATCACACAAAGCATTTCAAGCTGCTATTACCTCTCGTCCACTCTATGACGCCTGGAAAACTAGTAACCCTAATAAACAGGAGTTTACATACTTTTCAACTGTTCATCACACCATGTCATGAGTAGATTACATTTTGATCTCAAAACCTTTACTTCCCACACTCCAAACTTCTGAGATTGGCTCCATTTTCATTTCTGATGCTGCCCCTCTTTCAGCCTCTTTTGATTTATCCCTTGTTACTCCCAAAAACGCTAGATGGAGATTTAATAATTCCTTACTATCTGATCAAACTTATATTTCAGACGCTACCCTCTTTATAAAAGAATGTTTTCAACTTAACAAACCAAGTGATACCTCTGTTCACAATAACAGGGATGCCTTAAAAGTCTCTTTTAGAGCCTTTACCATTGCCTATACTGCCAGAAAAAAAAGAAATTAAATTCCCAATACCTTTCCACTCTAACACATATCAAAACTCTTGAACATGCTTATTATACCTCTAAATCACCTTCGGGAACTCATCAAAGCTAAATCTGACTTAAATAAATGAGCTTCATCTGATGTGTGTAATATTCTACTGAAAATAAAATCTAAATACCATGGGGGTCAGAACAAAGCGGGAAGAATGTTGGCCAACTATTTAAAAGTCAAATCGGAAAGGAAAACCATTGGACCTATTCTTAATGACCGCACTAACACTTTACTACATTCTGACTTAGATATTGTCAATGCATTCCAAACCTACTATCACTCACTATACACGGAAGACACCCCCACCCTAAAAACAATACTCAAATGTTCTTTGATGGTCTCCGTCCCCCACGTTCTATACCTGATGTTATTGCCCTCTTGGAAAGAGATCTAACACTACAAGAGATTTTAGATGCAGTTACATTTCTTAAGAGAGCTAAGGCCCCTGGCCCTGATGGTTTTTCTATTGAACTTATCTCTTCCTTTTCATCTATTTTCGCTCCATACTTACATGAGCTATTCACCTCTTTTTTATTACACTCCAAACCTGAAGGTTCCTTTCTTGATGCTCTCATTGTAAATATACCCAAACTGGATAAAGTTCAATCCCTTTGTTAAAATTATCGTTCAATCTCAATCAATTATGACTGCAACATTTTTGCTAAAATCCTCGCCTCTAGACTAGAAAACCCTAGCTGGTGAAAGCTGATCAATCTGGCTTTGTTAAGGGTAGGCTTACCTCAGACAATGCTAGAATGTTCTCTAATATCCTTACTATGGCAAAACGATGTCATGATCCTTTAGCTGCGTTATCCCTTGATGCTGAAAAAGCTTTTGACCGTATAAATTGGCAGTTTATGTTCAAAACTCTTCACTGGTTTGGTTTCTGCCCGAAATTTATCTTGCTCATCAAACTACTTGTATTCAGTACCCCGTGCATGTGTTTCTGTTAACGGTTTTTTATCCCCTTATTTTAATTTACATAGAGGTACTAGGGAAGGATGTACCCTTTCTCCCCTTTTATTCCTTTTATGCCTCGAACCTTTTCTTGAACGCATTCGTTGTAATCCGCTGATAACTGGCTTCCAACATAACTCTCATGAAATTAAGTTATCCGCTTATGCTGATGATATTTTGATTTACCTTTCAAAACCCTTAACCTCCTTGCCTTCTTTTCTACAGGAAATTGACTTATATTCTAAAGTATCTGGCTATAAATTGAATTTTTCTAAAACTGAGATTTACCCTTAAATTCCTTATGCTATCAATTCATGTTTGCTGATACCATGGTGTCCTTATAAAATTAAATACTTAGGAGTCTGGTTCTCCTCTACCATCTCTCAAACTCTCTCCCACAATTTTAATACTTTAAAAATCAAGATTCAAAACTTATTTTCTTCCTGGTCCCCCCTCTATTTATCCTGGTGGGGTAGACTGGATACCATCAAAATGATGATTGTACCACTCATTTTATTCTTACTCTCTATGCTACCCTTTAAAATCCCCAATTACTATTTTAATCCAATCAACTCCCTTTGTACTAAATTTCTCTGGAACAACAAACCTGCTCGTATTGCTAAATTAATCAAACCAAAAACGAAGGGGGTGTACGATTTCCTAATTTTAAATTATATCACACTGCTTTTTTAATTAGACAAATTTACGCATTGAACAGACAATACCATGATGAATTGATACCTAGTTGGATTAATTTTGAACGCTCTTTATTACACAAAATCTCTTTCTATGATACTTGTTTTATGTCCAATTGCACTTTTTTTCCAAGCACCCTATTTTAAAATACTCCCAACACCTGATACACTCACTTTTCACAGATTGCTCTAATTTTCACCAAGCTTTTCTTGCCTCCTCTATTTGGTATAATACATTTATTAAGTTTCACCATACATCTTTCTACTTCAAACATTGGAAGGAGAAGAATATTATATATATCCACCAACTTATCTCGCATAATTCTGTTATACCTTTTAATACACTCCAAGACCGCCATGATTTACCCTCCAATTGCTTAGCCCAATACTCCCAATTATCACATGAACTTCAATCATTTCTAATAACCAAATATTTTCCTCCCAATGTTACTCCATTTATTCCCTTGACTCCTTTATATAATATTCCCCCTGATTCTAACCCGAAAGCTTCTCTTATACATAAACTTTTATCTACCCCTAATTCTGAAAGTCGAATTAGCCTGGGAACTAGATCTCTCGATGTCCCTTTCAATTAAAAAATGGGACAAACTATGGCACAAAGTTTTTACTACTTCTAGGGCTGCTAATATTACTCAATCATTATTTTTCCTATATATTAGAGCAGTTTGGACACCCATATTTATAAACAAAATCAACCCGTCTTCATCTCCTCTTTGTTGGTCATGTCCAGGCCTGCCAAGTATCACGCATCAGGCGTGACTCTAACGCAATTCAGTGTGGTGTTCCGCATCACCGCACTGAAATGCATTGTCACGCATTTTAATGCCACTGTCTCACTCTGCTGTACCGGCTGCTAGCGCGCGCCGGCTCTGCTGCTACCCGCAGACTTGCCCGCCCGGCGGGCGCTGCCACCAGCACAGGCTCAGTAACAGTTAATGATCACTGCTACAGCCTGCTACAATGTTTCTTAATGGCCCTGCTCTGGCTGCATTGAAATTCCCGCCCCCGGCGCGCTCTGACATCCCCCGGCCGAGGCAGTCAATATCGAGACACCCGGGCAGGGCCTGCCCTCAGCAGTGGTTGAGTACTGGCTGGCGCCGCGGGGGGATGTGACCTCGCGTCCTGGTCTGGAAGGAAGTGAGGTCCACCGTCGGATTCAGGAAGCCGCAGGGACTCGTAGAGGCGTGCCGGGCAGTCACTGTGTGTGCTGTCCGCTTCGGCATCATGAATAAGTCACTAGTGCCCTGCGCAGCGGATTATTACCGGCGTTAGAAAGCCTGGCAGCATCACTCAGCATGGCGTCTGAGAGCTCGCAGCACTGCCTTCTGCTCACACCTGTCCGGGCCGCCATCAAGTACTGTCGCAAACCTTGTGAGCCTGTGGTGAATTCAATGAATTACCGGAGCTTGTGACCGACGGTTGCAGAAGCCGCCCAGGACAGTGTCTGTCACTGGACAACAGCAGACAGGACAGCCCTGGACTAAGGAGGTGGGTGGTAAACGACTTGAAGTAAGTACCAGCCACCCGAGTTTCGATTAACACCATGGGCTGCAGTGCTAAAAAATCTTTTTAACGGTTTCAGTTACAGTTGTTCCCGGTATTATATGCGATCTATGGAATACGGAGCAGTTAACAGTTTCCGTGTTTTGAGAACACTTATCTCTCATATTCTTTCTTGTCCATTTTTGCACTTTTATACAGTGCGAGCCTCAACCGAAGAAACGCTTTAAAGTAGCACCAGTTTTTAGGCCCAGGCAGATTAGAGTAACTGAATGCTTTGCAGGTCCAATTACCTCATGCGCGCGCATTCTACCACATACTGTGTTATGCTAAGACCTGAAGATTTGGGAAGCAAATCAGCTGAAGGTGCTTTGCTCTGGGCTGATTAGTAGAGTCGCTGCGCAGCTACAGGTAAACAAAAAGATAAAATATGTGAATAAGATGGTTTTAGAGGAGCATAAATGGAACTTCTACAAGGTTGAACTGAAGTGTTTTTACCAATCTGCTTGTTGTCATGTTACACACAACATCTAAAGTCGGTAATTTGCATGCTCTGTGAGGCTTCAATCAGCCTAAGTTTCTGTTGCAAATACCTTGCGGTGAGTAAAATATGCATATATAACAACAGACCCTACTCAGGCCAGAGACTCCCAATTTTTGAAGCCAAAAATGGCTTCATTGTAGCTGTCTCCACCCTAAAATGCCTCTGCTTCAATATGGGAGTGCTGGCTCACAGGTATGTGTGTACACACTTGGGGAGAATTCTGTGTGTGTATTTGTGTAAACGGGATGTCAATATGCAGATGCACATTCACAAGATACAGAGAAGGTGCAGGGTTCGTGGTAATCTCACATGTGCGGCGATGGCAGGAGTATGAGTGCACATTCGTCGATAATCTCAGGTGTGTAGATGTCGATGCACTGATTTTTGTCTGTGAGTACATATAAATTCGAGAATGTAAATTAAATTCAGTGCGTTGCAGGTGAATGAGTGCAGATTAAGAGTGCAGGCAGTCAGTCTGCCGTTGACTGGCAGTGGCTCCTCCGCGAGTACACTTTAGTTTTCACCATATAATACTTCGCCCCCTTGGTCAACCAACAGTGAAATGCCGCTCCCCATGTGCCACTAGTTTGCTGCCTGTCCTCATGGGGACCATTGGGAGAGCAGACAAGCTTTTACAGTAATCTCTGCTGAAGCAGGATCTCAAAAGATCTGACTGCAGTGCCTCCGGTGCCGTGCTGAAAGACAGCAAACTTTTCAGTGTTTAAAAATAGTCCCTCATGAATTATAAAGGAGGAGGGAGGGGTGTAATTTCTGATATTTATCTGTTTCCCTCATCTTCATTGCTTGATTTTGCTCACGAGCAAGTGTCACTCATAGTCGTTGAAATGTCACTCATAATTACAATGAAATTATGAAAATGTCACACATAGCAATTTGAAACCTTGCCAGCTCTGCATGTCTTTCCTCTACTGGCCCATTACTTCATTTGTTATACTATTGCCCTAATGCTCTCAAGTTCTGGAAATCCATATAGACTAAATGTTCTAAGATATTTCTTTTTTGTATTCCATTATCAATTCATAATGTTTTTCTGGGATCTATGTCTGCTGATTTTCATGACACCTCGTTGAAGTTAAAATTATTTGACCTCTTAATTGCTCTTGCATTTAAAGGTATTCTTACTTGCTGGAAAGATAATTCTAAAATATGTATGCTAACATGGTTGGGTTTTATTTGTAATGAACTTAGAATTTCTACTGTCTCAGCTTCATCACTGTCTCAAACAATCAAATCTGATTTACTATGGTTACCTTTTACTACTTTCCTATCTGCACACTCAGCTCTAAACTAATAATTATTTGACGATCCCCTTTCCCTCTCTCTCATCCCTTCTATTTCTTTCTCTCCTCTTCTCTTTTTCTTCTCTTCCACTTCTTTCTTTCTTTCCTGTATTTTTAAAATTATATAAATATTTATTAACTAATAGGTACCCTAATCTTTTCTCTTTTAAGACTTTACATAAGGTTGTACCTTATCCGTTGTATTTTTTAACATGTTATTTCTATTCCTTGTGTAATATGTAGTCTTGGTACTTTTTATTTTACTCAATAAAAATTATTTAAATCTAAAGATTGATAACTAATTATTTCAGACTAAAGCTTAATAAATTGATGTCCAGCAAAGTTTAATAAATTGATGTCCTGCCAGTGCTTTATCGTAATTTAAGAAAATATTTTTTTCTAAACAAACTGACTCTACACGTAAAAATACCTGACTACACTAATACTACATATGGGAAAATAACAGGCAGTATTTCACAGAGTGTGTAATGTAGCATTCTGTCTATTGCTATGACCACCAGGGATCTCTCCCTCACCTCTACATCCCGGTGTGCTCATCTTGGTTATGGGTAGGCCGGTGAGAATTGGAATCTGGATATTGCCATTTTCACTTGTGCCAGGGAGTTGTAGGGACCTTTATCTTGCAACTGTTTGAGGGAGTTAGCTGCCTCTTCAGCTACCCAGTCTGCTCTTATGGTCCTCCTGGTCCCAACTTTTCCCATGTTTCTCTGTGGGCTTCCAAGTGGTTGCTGTGGAGTTAGGAGCAGTCAAGATTAGCAGTTGCCCCAGGCCCAAGTAACAGTAGAGGTCAGTCGAGAGTTACTTACAGGGGAGGCTCCAGCAACGTGTGAAGCAGGAGTCTGGAGGAGGTTTAAAGATGTCCCAGGTGCCCCTGCTCCAGGATCCTCTGGCAGCAGGGGTGCTGCAGGGTACAGGTCATGGAGGCACTCTCTGCAGCGCCTCAAATGTAGAGCCGTGGAAACCAACTCCTGTAGCTTCAGATCCTCGAGCTCCAGGGGAGTTTTGCAGAATCCTTCTGCTCACACCAGACTCCAAAGCAAAATACCCACCCTCCCACAAAGTGTCAATCTCCTTTAGGCTTCTCAATGCAGGTGGTACAAAATGATGTAGGTTCAGTCCTCTCTTTCATCTTTTAGGCAGCTTTATTCTTCAGAGGTACCTCCAATACTTCTCTTACTAGCAGTAAGGGTTGGCACCTTTACGCAGCGCCAGTCCTCATGATTCCAGGAGGATCTCTTGGACTCCAGGTTATGGCCGCCAGCCTTCTTTGGAAGCCGACTAACAGAGACACTATCTTGGTATCACAAAAACTTTCTTTAGCACCCTATGATATGCCATCTTAGCCAATCAGTGAGAATTCTTAGAGCACTGACGTGGGTTCTCAGCTCCATACTTAGACTCAGTTTTCAGACAGTTTATGGATTTCACAGGGCACCAAAATAAAAGTGGCCCCCATCAGTGAAACAGATAGCTAAAAACTGGCAACATTAGGTAAATCAACAGTAAAAACCGGCCCACCTGGCCATAAAAACTGGTACACAACTGCTAAAACAAGCATTTGAAATGCAATCGGTCTCGCAATTGCGAGATTTCGACCTATTGGCATTGTGAATGACAATGCAATGTATTTTTTGTTTAAAAAACACCTGCAATAATAAAAGGCATTGTAATTTACAATACCACTAGGTCAAAGTTTCTAAAAATGCGAAACCTATTGCATTGCAAATGCTTGTTTACATGGAGGACACGGCTCATCCATTTCCTTCCTTCAACTGAAGAGCAAGCTTCCGGTGATTCTATGCCTGTGAATAAGGTTGATGCCACTAGACACGGTGGTGACCAACACATTTTGCATCAGTATTATTGTCAATGGCTTTTAAACCATTTCATCATGGAGGCAGCCATCACCAATTGTTGCGATACGCCGCAAGCTTCATTTCACACAGTGTTTGCACAGTTAACTGAAGTTTATTAAATACCATTGACAGAAACATTCAATTTGAAGTGTCAAAGTTGCCTTTCCAGTGGATACCGGTGACAACGTAACAGCAGCTCACGCGCATACACAATTTGTACCCTGTGGTTGTTGCCCCAGAGTTCCTCATCTCTCATTATTTACATTTCATGTTTCCCTTTATGTCTTTCCTGTTTCCCTTTATCATGTTCCTGCGGCTCTCTCTCTTTCTTTCTCGCTCTTCTTAAGTGCTCCGTTCTATTCTATTACTAAATAAGGGCCTGATTTAGATCTTGGCAGATGGGTACAAACGGTGACGTATATCCCGTCCGCCGAAATGTAAATCTCATTATATCCTATGGGATTTATATTTCGGCAGAGAGGATATCCGTCACCGTTGTGACGTAGTAACCCGTCCGCCAAGATCTAAATCCGGCCCTAAGTCCCATTAGGTTCCTCCTGTCCTTAGGTTCTCCTAATCTGTTCTCTGTCGTTTCCTCATCCATGTATCTTCTGTATCCTGTTTGCTATGATTCCCTCAACTTCTACAATTCTCAAGATCTTCTCATCTGCTTCACCTCGCCTTTCTCATGTCTCTTCAGGCTATTCTCGCTTTCCACTCTTACCTTCCCCTCATGTCTCTTTACCAGTGGTGAATTAAAAAAAAAAAAGTAAGGGTCAGGGTGCAGCTTATTTCTCAGGAAGCCGCCGGGGCTCACACCATCCACTGCCCCTTCTAGGTCTGCCAAACGCCAGCTCCAGCCCTTACTTCTATCACACTCATACAAGTGAGACATTTTGCACTATTCCAAGCCATCTAGAGTTGCAAGAATGGACTAGACCCACCAGTCAATTATGTTTTTTTAAAACTATAAATATATGGCACAGCGAAACACTTTGCTGGTGTTAAAATAAGGCAGACAGTGCCACTATTTGGTGGACTGGCATCATAATGTGCCAGTTTTTATAAATAAGTGCGGGTGCCAAGCATCGGCCAACACAGGCCCAAATCAAGCATTGCTCTTCTCCAAACGTCTTCTGGCTTGATGTTTCAATCCTTCCCCTTCTTCTGAGGGCATTCTCCCCTATGCCCTCTCCTTTTTCCTTTCTTTCAGATGGTCTGTGAATTGTAACGTGTCTTAATTCCACTGAATTTCCTCTGTGTTTTGCCCTCTCGCCTGTTTTACCCAGTGCTTAATTTGAGCCGGTGGTTTCCGGGGCTCGGAACCGGCACTTAATCGTCAACACCGGCACTTATGACAGTCTACCACATGATGGCGTTGTTTTTCTAATATAGAGACGAGCACAACAACAGTTGGTTATTAATTCAATATACCTTAAAAATGCCTATTACCTGCCCTCCAGGTCATTCCTGTAGTTTTGGGGGGCTGGAATAGTCTGAATTGTCATACCTGTAGGGTTTCATGGTTAGTAGTTTTGTTGGTTCTGTCACAGGCGGCGCTGACAGGAGCAAAAGGCTGGTGCAAGATGCAGTGGCCTCCTGACGAGAGCCCCGGCACTTATTTTTTCACAAATTAACCACAAGTTTAACCGTACAGTACGTGGAGAAGAGTGCATTTGGAAAGTTCCTCACTGAATATCTTATGTCAAGCAAGTAGCTCTCCGCCTGTAAGGAGTCACTGATCGCCCAATTGGTGTCCCGCAGAACTGACCCTTTTCACCCAATCTTTCTTTTGCTTGTCCTCACTGCCATTCAGTGCTTAATTTGTAAAACAATGAGTGCCAGGGCCCTCGTCATGATGCCCCTGCAGCTTGCACCACCCACTGCCCCTGCCAGCGCAGCCAATGACAGTGACAACACACAAATACTAACCACCACACTCCTACAAGTGTAAGAATTCAGACTATGCCAGGCCCCTGGAGCTATATGAATGGCTTGGGCAGCAAGTGTTAGTGATTTTAATGTATATTCAATTAATAAACAACTGTTGTTGTTCTCATCTCTATATTGGATAAACAGCTCAACTGTGTGGCAGACTCCAATAAGTGGTGTTGACAAATAAGTGCTGCTGTCGAGCACCGGAAACCGCCAGCTCAAATTAAGCACTGCTGACATTCATTTTCCTCCTAGTCTCTTGTCTTTGGTCTGAAGCTATGAGGTCTTTGTTCCCTTCGACTAATTACAGCTATCCTCTCACTTTGGCTCTCTTCATTATTCCTGTACCCCAAAGTACCCATGTATCCCCCCAGAGGAACTGTTCTGTTCTAAAAGGCTGGAGGCCTCTCCCCACCCCTGCACAACCTCCCAAGTTAGACCAGCTGTGCTTGAATGGCAGGGACAGAAATCCACTTCTTCTCTGACTTGTAAAAGGCGATTTCCTTTTCGTAGTAAGCGGCCTCGTTGATGAAGAAAGGGTAGATGGTCGACTCGCCTTCATAGATGACCTCTGACCCATCCAGGGTCTGGAAGATGGGATCCCCAGGGTTTAGAGGAAGGAAATCCTTGTCCTGAAATACAAACAAAAAGTAAGAATAGTTTCTGCCTAAATCATGTGCCTAAAGTCAAATGCAAAGAGATTCGTCATTATTGGAGCCGGGATTAGAACCATAGAGTTTGTGCAGCAGGAAGTGACGGCTTCATACTCCAATCCAAGGGCGCCATTGTTTGTTTGTTTCCTTACTTCGTGATTCCATCCATTGCTTGATATTGCTAATCAAATCAGGGCAGAGAGAGGCTGTTGAGATTCACGCTGCGCCATGTTCTTAAAATTGTCCAAGAGCCTACATCTATACACCCTGGGCTTTCAGTGGGATGAAAAAACTACGAGGTCTCTCCAAGGGGCGTGGCTGATGTAATTAACCCTTTCTGTGCCAAGGACGTAATGGTTACGTCCTCCGCCCTGGTGGCCGTGTGCGAAGGATACAACAGTTACGTCCTCTGTGCACGTCCAAGAAATCCCTCTGCTGTATAAAGTTGTGGGATTTCATTTTTAGGTCTCGCATAGGGCAGCGCATGCGCTGCCTCTCCGAGGCATCAAGTAATCAGTATTAGTGGTGAAACTCCACCCATTGCGTTTCTATTTGTTTTCTCGCTTGTCATTGGTTACATCTGGCATTGCTCTTCTTATCTCGCTCATTGATTGGCTGGTGGTCCGAAACGTCACTTCCGTTTTGCAGGAAGCAGCACCGACCAACTACAGTTTTGTTCCGCTGCTCAGCGTTATCTATTAATTTAGGGACTACTTCCTTGTTTATTTTCCACCGCCGTTCACCACTGCTTGTTATTATCAGCGGTCCCTTTTCTGTGGTAAGCGCCGAAACAGCTCTGAATTCCGAACAGTATCGCTTCAGCGCGTACACTGTGCATAGCTTATGAAAAGTGGCGAGGTTGTGGCATTATGGCCGCAGCTGCCGACTTTGGAAGTCTTGGCTTCAACGTAATGTTCCGTGATTCATCTGCCGCCGCTAGTCACTGCTTGTTCAAGTTTCTCCTCCAGCCACGAAATGAAAGAAAGCCCTGTTGTCGGACCTGCACACATGGCTCATCTCACTGTAGCAATAGCGCGCCCGTCTCTTTTCTTCAGTATTCTTTGTGTACGCTCCGGTATGGTGATCGATGTTGTGTATGGTGTGCGCCTAATTATAATCCACAGGCAGCATACACTATCTGTTTGTCACGCCAAAGGGGCAGTTCCCTTCTCTTAATTCGAGTTCAGCGACTGCAAAAAGACTGTAAACTGAGACTCTTATCACTCGGGGTTTCTTTTGGAATGTGCGCTTCCATCGAGGCACGCAGGTTATTAAAGAGTTAGACAATTTCCATCACTTTGTCCGAGTAGCTGCCCTTCCTTCCCCCACCGTACACATACTGGACCTCTGTAGAGTAGGAGAACCCAGCCACCCACCCCTCCCTTGTAAAATAGCCCATCACGAGCACCGTCGGTGCGCCAGTGTATAATAATTGTTGGCAGTGCTTTTTGTCCTCCCAAGTGTTTTTGTAGGTTCTTCGTTACAGTTTTGTTTACACCCCCCACGCAATTTCGACTGAAGATGCGCTGCAAAGCACCAACAATAAAAGCACATTTCAGGTCCATCTGACGCTTCGGCGCGGCTTCATCTGCATGCAGGACACACAAGGTGTACGCTAATTTGGGTTTTCCCATGAATCTGAATTGAGGCCTGGCAGCACGGCATGGGGGCTTTGACCGATTTCATAGAGTATGGCGTAAGGAGAGTCCCCGAAAAACAAAGGCTGCTATGTTTGGAAAAGGTACATCTTTTAATCAACCAACCACACAGAAATCAGCGTCAAGAATGCAAGTCGTTTTATTTGGCAGTAAATGCATGGAAGCAGTGGCCCCACACAAACTGCAAATATCCGGTACAGCCATCCAAGGGCTATAACGGGGCAATCTTAGCTTAGATCATCTGTTTGTAGTTTTTCTCTGCATTGGTGTTTGTAAATATTTAAGAATTTCATTTTAAGTAGTTAAAAATAACTGATGTCTTAATTATTTTTTTTATTTACGTTGTCCTTTGATTAGGTCTCGTCTGGGCCAGCGCTTAGCGCTGCTCTCGGCGAGAGTTTTAGTAAGCGGGTTTTGGAAGTGCAAACAGCAGTGGCTTTTGCTGGCGACCAGCTTGCGTTCACGCGAGTGTGCACGCGCGCAGCCGCCATCTGTATTTCCTCCGTCACGGGTCATTAAGTGCATCGCGATCGCGATCACTTTCACTTTCGCTGCTTTGCGGCCGCGCGGCCGTGCCAATGCTTGTTTCTATTTGTTTACTTTTGCTATAATCGCGGCACCCGCACTTTACTTTTAACATTAAAAGTAAAGCGCGGGTGCCGCGATTATAGCAAAAGTAAAGAAATAGAAAAATAATCTATTTCTTTACTTTTGCTATAATCGCGGCACTCGCGCTTTACTTTAACATTAAAAGTAAAGCGCGGGTGCCGCGATTATAGCAAAAGTAAAGAAATAGAAAAATAATCTATTTCTTTACTTTTGCTATAATCGCGGCACCCGTGCTTTACTTTTAATGTTAAAGCGCTTTACTTTTAATGTTAAAAGTAAAGCGCGGGTGCCGCGATATAGCAAAGTAACAAGCAAATGGTGTAGCCAATAGGTCTCGCTTTTGGGACCTTATAAGTATTTAGTTATGCAACTGTGGCATGGCTAAACACTTATAAGGTCCCAAAGGCGAGACCTATTGGCTATGCCAATGCTTGTTTTTATTTTACTGTTACTCATTCTTTACTTACCTCAATCATTTTCCCAATTATCTCATGGAGTTATTTCTGGCAGAAATATACCAGCAGCGTTAGAGCTGATCCATGGGTGACGCACTCTAAACACGTGTGATAAATACATCTGTTTGCTTGAAAGCTACTCCCTTTTAACCGGCCCCTGCTTACATTAAGTGTTTTCTCTGACTCCCTGGGCGCCAATAGAAAAGAGGCACCACCGTGTTGCTCCTAGAAGATAACATCTGTCCTGATTACCAAGGACGAGGGCGTCAATGCGTTATTTTACCAAAGGGCAGGGGGGTGAGTGGGAGGTCTGACATCTGTGAGGCTTGCGTGACCGCCTAACTCTGTTAAGGGCCAAAGCAGATTATTTTATTTTTACGTATTCACAGAGCACAGCATGTTAATGTTAAACACAGATGACACTGAATTGAAACTAAAATAAACAGTAAAACACGGCATTCGAAAGCTACTCGAAGAGGGAAAAATGAGCGGTTTGGCACATGTAACATAGACTCTGGCTCATACAGATCATTAAGATATTTCAAGGTATTTCTTATAGAATGAGCAGAGCATCCTTTTGTTAGAAATATGCCTCAAACCAAGATCGATCCTTCTCCATGACTGACCGGTTAGACAGAGCAATTAAGACGTGTTTCAGCCATTTTATGTGGCATGCACATTTAATGCTGGCGAGTTTGGTTTTCACGCCTTTCTTGTATTTCCATTTGGGTATTCATACTTCGGCTCATTTTGCTCCTAATTCTGCCTGTAGACCGATTCAAATACTGAAATGTAGGGTGCCGGATTCAGAGTAAATGGTAGAGGTTTCAGTCTTGCTGCATAAAAGACTAGGGGGCATATTATCAAGGGCAGTATCGCCACTTTAGCGGCACTTTTTGCAGATAAAGCGGCGATATTTCTATCGCTCTATTAGCAAGCTGTCGCTAACAGCTGTTAGCGACAGCTTAATGGCGATAGCGGCCGTCTTGTTGCCGCTTTGCATGTCAGCGATATTTATCGCTAATGACATGCAAAGTAGGCGTTCCCAACCAAAAGTCTACAGAAACAGCCGCTAACACAACTACCCCCTATTAGCAATGCCCGCGAAGCGATAAAAAAAGTCGCGCTAACCGCGATTATCGCTGGAATTTAACACCGGATAAAAACTTGACGTAACCATCTTGTCAATGGGAGGTGGATTGTAAGGTTAAGTCCTCACCTGCCTATTAGCAAGCTTTCCATTAGCGCAGTGAATTTATCACTGGATTTCTCGCGCTATTGCTGGGTTTCGCCGCTATCGCTGGATTTTTTTTCGCCTTGGAGATAAGCGTTGATAATAACGCGTTATCTCCGCGATGAAATCCAGCGATAGCCGGCGATAAAAATTATCGCAAATCCTTGGTTAGAAAGGCAAGGTTAACATTAGTATTGTAGCTCATACAATGTTTTTTGGAGCACCATCGTTTTTTAGGTCGAGCCTCGAGTAGCGCGCAAGCGCTGATCTGCGAGACTTATAGTTAGGGAGTTTAAAAAGCTGACCAGACTCTCGTGCGTCATAGCCTTTTCCCTGCGGTTACGCGCGCGGCAGACATGTGTTTCCAATTATCGTGCCCAGACGCGGGCGCGATAATTGGAAACACATGCCTGCCGTGCGTGTAATCGCAGGCAAAAGGCCGTGACGCACGAGCGTCTGGTCAGCTCTGCAGGCTGCCGCGCTCGCTCGCCCCCGCTCCTCTCTTGTTTGCGGAGCAGGTGAGTTCTGCTTCCCTCCCTTTTGCTGCTGCTAGTATCAGCATCTCTCCCAGCAGCCACTAAGCAACAACCTCCTCGCGTCAGCAGCTCCCGCATCTCGTTTCGTTCCTCTGAAGAATGTCCCTGGGAAAGGCAATGCCCCCTCTTCTTCCGCCATTCAGATTAGCCGGTAAGGTCTCTTCGGTACTTCTGTTCTTTCCACCGTCTCCACACACAGGGTACGGGACGGACTTGTCAAATGGGCCACGGTTGGATTACTCTCCGCATCCTATTGCATACAGTGGTCTGGATCCTCGTCCGCCATATTGGAGTGGCTTTTGTTTTATGTAAGAGTATGTGTAATAAAAATGTGTAAGTAGATGTTTTGTAAGAATGCATATGTCTATTTATAAATTAGTATTAAAATGCATTACGACAAATACTTGCTTAAAAGTGAAAAGTAGACTTTACTATTCGGTAGCGCAAGTAGGCTATGACTGCGACTGCCTCATACTTCTGTGTATTAAAATTATAAAGACAGATGCTGCGTTTCCCGCAGAATTTCTGCCGGTCTTGGAAAATTGCTGTTTCGCTATGGCCGCCGTGCTCTCACAACGGTGACCGGTCCTCCGAAGACTCAGCATGGGTTCTTTCAATTTCTGCTTTAGTTAATGTTTGACATGTTACAGATTGCAGAATACTGCTTTGCAGATTTGAGATATTGCTCTGGCTGCAGTCACCTATTAAAAAAATAAATGGCCCCAGAGTGCGTGAGACTTGATAAACCTGGCTGTGCTGGATTTTTTTAACATGTCCCAAAAGGGGAACGTGTAACTTGGCGTCAGAGAGGAAAGGCTGGTGCCGACAGAGATGGCGCTGCTGATAGTGAACACATCACCTGCAGCAAAAGTCACTGTTTGTAGGAGGGAGCGGTATGATTGAGCATGAGATGAATGGCACTTCCTATGACACTCACGCCAAAACCATCCTCCTTGGCTCACCTCCATGGAAAGCGCCAGACACTCATACCTCTTTGTCACACACACGTACCCTGTATTAGAAAAAATAGATGGATTTTAATACCTCAAGTTATGCGATGTACGTACGAGTTACGACCTGGAATGCGGAAATAAAAGAAAACGTACCAGTTTTATCTAGGGTTGTGTAGTTATGATTGCACAACCATAGTTAAAATTCGGGGATTGGATAGGAGGGCATTTATCTTGAGTGACCTTCATTTAAAGAGTCGGACAAATATAATTTTATGTACTCATTTTTACTGATACCCTGAAAAATACATATTGATGTCATATCCCCATTAGAACCTTAAGAGCTGGTGTGATATGTGTGGGTAGGAAGGACGGAGGAAAAATGGGTGACAATTTGGGGCGCTGCAAAAAGGTGACACGTTTATTGTTACAAGGTATTTTCTTCGGTTTGTGCCATTTTAGGGTTCACCAGTTCAGGGCACAAAATTATGTACATCACTTGCGGGGCTAAAGAAGGAAAGGCATATCTGTCTTGTGGCCCCTTGTCGTATGCGACTCAGGATGCCAGTTCTGGCTCTTTAGGAAACACCGTCTGGGACTTGAGGTAAAACGTGATTTCAGGCCAATCGATATGGAGCGCGGGTCAAAACAGTCAAGTGGGTTTATCACGGTCACAGATTCTATATTCTGTCTCTGCAATGGAAGTCGGAATCCTCCAGTGAGGCAAGGCTGTATACTGTATCCAACCATAGTCCTCTTGAAGTCCGATAGGTGCTGGATAATGTCCTGTGGAAGCTGTTGGTTTTGGCAGGAAAAGCTCAGAGCAGGAGAAATTGACATTTCATGGCGCAGAGGTCTTGGTCTTCTTGTTGGGCAGATGCTTTTTGCGCCTTTGCTGGTTAAGATTCCTACCTTTGGACTTAGTTTTTTTATGGAACTCAAAATCTTCCATAGGAGTTATCCTTAAGCTGTATCCGATGACGTTTTTTCTAAATCACAATCCTTTACCTTGAGCTCCCCCCTGATGACTCTAAAGTTATGGGAAGTCCAAAAATTACCAAGGTCCCAACTCTTCAGAGTTTCTGGAGCAGCTCTTCTTGGATACTCCCAAAGTTCCCAGGACCTCAGGAACTGCTCTTAGGGGCCAGGACTTACTCCAGTTGCGAACACCTGCAAGATCCAGTCCAGTCCCAATTGCTACTAGTCAGGTGGATGTTTCAGGAAACATGTCTTTTGCAGTTTGTTGTGTACTTGTGGCCACACAGGAGGTCAGCCAACTGACCCTTGGAGTCCACTTCTTAGTCCTGGGTACAAGTGGAAGTAGGTCCAGCCTTCAGGTCTCCACAAAGGTCTCAAACAGCAGGCCTACTCATCTTCTGGTTTTCTACAGGTCCAGAAAGCGTTATGACCCGTGGACGAGGTGCCACTTTTGTGAAAATGTCCTAGTCAGTGGTTGGTTGGGGGGGGAAGGAGGGGATTCTGGACACTCCCTAAAAATTGTAGAAGACTTTCAAGGGCAACCCTTCCCACTTTTGCACCACATCCTGCATACCGCCCCACAGTGCAGTACTCTGATGCAAATCCAACATGGCAGAATCGTTCTGCCCCTAAAGGGAGACAGAATGTCAGCCTGGTGCAAAACTGGACAGATGGTTTAAGGAACAAAAGGCCTACTTTCCTCAGGTCTCCGTTTATACTTAACTATGAAAGGGCAGGCCTCACCCTGGTCCCATTCAAGTTAAAGAAGTTCCTGGACCATCCCCAGCTGTTCTTCCTGGGAAGACAGGAGTAACATTTCTCAGCCTCAGGCTTTCCTATCAAAAGACTTGAGTCTTTAATCCTTCTCTGGGAGCAGTTTTCACACCTCATTAAGGGAAAGCTTTGATAGGATCCAGCTGCAGGCTAATGCTTGGAGGTTTAGGCAGGTAAGTGTAACTTTTTAAATATTTACTATAAATCCAACGTTATCAATAAATAGGATTTTTAATAAATATAAAAAATAAGTTTAATTGCTTTTCTAGCTCAATCTAATATAAAGTTAGCTAACTTATTATTTTATCTGTACTTTAGTGCTTCTCATAGTGCAGCTGCAGCACTAACTATGAAAATTACTTTTAGTGGCTTGTCCCTTTAGGTACATACAAACACTAAATTCCTGCATGTGCCCCTTTTAAATACTATACACCCTACCATGTGGGCTAGGGGTGAAGTATTTTACATGTAAAAGTAGGGTTCTTTCCCGTCAAAAGGGGATATTTTGACAGTTCACCTGCAAGTTTAAAAGCTGTAGTAGTCGGGCTGCACAGGTAGGCCTGAAGCCATGCTTTATCTGTCACTCTAGTGGACGACATAATAAGGGCAGCTGTCCAGCGGTGACATTTAGGGTTCCATGCATTAGTGTATTTTCCTGCACTATTGTAGGAGGCTGGCTTAGTATAGATGCACCTTGCACTAATCCAGGCAACCCTTATGGTGATTTTAGTGGTCTTTGATAACCATAGAAAGATCTCAAAGTGGTAGCTGTGGAGAGCAGCCTTCAGGCTTATCTTGAAGGATTGTAAAGCAGCTTGTTTTACCAGTTTAATCATGTAGTGTAGATTAGATGAAAAGGAACCACACAGTGTTTATATAAAAATAGGTCTATTTATTACACAACACAATCACTAACACCTTGGTATATCTCCTACCCGAAGATATCAATAGCACATACAATCAGGTAAGTAGCACAGATTGCAGTGGTCGCCAGGGAGACCAAACCATTTACTAATAAAGTGGAATGTGAACTGCAAAGGAGAACAGGACTTGGACCACAAGACTCAGAGGAGCCGGGGAAACAAGGAAACACCCAAGGTGAGTACCCAGGAAACCCACGTGCCCAATGGAAGTCAATGAAGAAGTCATGGTTGCAGTTTTGAAGACAAAGGACCCTTACCGGAGGACCCCGAAGAAACCCCTTGGAGGATGGAAGTTTTGAGAGCCACCCCACCCGTGGAGGCCCAAGAAACCAGGTTACCTATACCAGGGAAGCCGGTGCATAGTGATGAAGAGAAGTTGGAACCTGCTGTTGACGACAATGGGAGACTTGGAAAGAAATGCCTCTGGTGGAGTCCTTGAAGAAGTCAGGTGGAATCCAAGGATGGATTCTGGAAGTGAAGACCCTGCAAGCAGGGGGACAGAGTCTAAGCCACTCAGAGGTGACCAGGAGGCACGGAATGCCCACCGATGTCGAGAGGTTCAGAAGTGAAGACGGAGACCTTGTCGTTGCAGCTGTGAGGACCAGGCGATGTTGAGGAAGACCAGGAGCCATGCACGAGCTGTCTCACAAAGGATGTCAGTGTCTACGTAGTTGGTATCCGGCGGGAGCACTAACAAGCCTTGGTAGCCACAAAGGGCTTGGAGAACGAAAAGGAGCAACCGCTGGGACCAGCAAAGTCAAAGGGACTCGCCAAATGCAAGAGAGTCAGAGCAGGCCCTGAGCAAGCAGAGGAGCGCACTGAAGCAAAGGAATACCTCTGAGAGGACCCCCAGGCCAAAGGCACAGGAGTCGCAAGAGGACCTCAAGCAGCTCAACAAAGTCAGAGGCCCACGATGAAAGGGATGCAGGGAGCACTCTGTTCTTCAGGAAGTGAGGTGCTGGAGGCTGGAACTTCTTGTAGCTCGAAGATCTCTGGAGTGCAGAGCCAACAAGCTTTGGCAACAGCAAGTCGATACAGTGCACAGGGGTTCGGTCCCAGCAGCCCCGACGAGGGATACTGTCCTCCAAATTGCATGGAAGACAGGTCAGGCCTGTAGGGAGCCTCAGGACTACTACCTGTGTTTCTGAGCCTTGGGATGTCTGTGGGACATCAGGAGCAGCAGACCACCAGTCAGCTTTGTTGTGGTGCCTGCAGATGCATGGGAGTGGCTCCTTCACTCCAAGAGAGAATTTCTCGGTGTTCTTGGTGCCCACGGGTCTTTTGGAGAACCTGGATGAAGCACAGACACAGACGACACAGAAGACTTGAAAAACAGTGAGACCAGGAGCAGCAGGAGTCTTCCTTGGTGCAGTCTCGGTTCCAGTCGAAGTCCAAGTGTCCAGACGATTGAAGAGTGACATAGTTTCAGGGTTGAGTCTGTTCCCACGATGAATCTGAGGACCCACCCACGGTGGAGCTCTTAAGTACCCTAAGGAAAGGGTTGGAACAACTCGGGGGTCGCTCCCAGAGGAGGGGCTGGACAGAGGGGAGGATACTCCCCTGTCCTTTGTCCAGTTTCACACCGGAGCAGGAACCAAGGGTTCCTGAACTGGTTCAAACTGGAGTATGCGGAGAGGGCCCCATCTGTGCCCTTCAAAGCAGTCAGCTGGCAAGCACTTCCACCCTAGCCCAATATACTTGGTCCTGTCTGTGATGTGGTAAACACCTCCCTGCAATAGAAAACCTATTGTTCTACCTTCCCCTGCTTGGCTCAGCAGCAGGAGTGCAGAATTGTGTCTGTGGTCGGCAGCAGCACCAGCTTGCTTGCAGAGCCTGAAAGGCTGTTACAGGGAGTTCAGGGGGGTCCCGTAAGGGCCCCCCAGTACATTGGATCATACTTCCAACACTTGAATCAGTGTTGGGGTATGATTCCAAAATGTTTGATACCAAACATGACTGGGTTCGGTGCAGCCATTATATAGTTAGATATCTCGTAATGACTGCTGTCCACTATATGTCTTAAAATGGCTGACCGCACTTACTGAGCCTGGAGAATCGACTCTGGGTTTGTAGGAGTGTCCTGCTCATGCAGGGGCACCCTCACACTTTTAATCAAGCACCCTACCCCCAGGACTGACGGGCCTGCCATAGGGGTGACTTATAGATTTTAAGTGCAGTGACCTCAGATACAAGGGAACCTATATCTGTTGTGAGAGGTGTAACACCAACTCACACAGGCTGCAATGGCAGGCCTGTACTCACAGTTTAAGTGGACTCCCACAATACGTGCTGCAGCCCATGGGAGACCCCTAGTGTAACTATGCCCTGGGTATCTTAGTACCATTTACTAGGGACTTATAAGGGTACACCAGTAGCCAATTGTGGAGGTGCACGTGTACTTACCAGAGCCATTTTAGGAGAGAGAGAGAGCACAGTTGCTGGGGTCCTGATTAGCATGATCCCAGCAGGCTAGGTCAAAAACACACCGACAACAAGCAAAAAGTGGCGGTAACCATGAAAGCAGATCCTACTTTCCTACAACTATATACTATGGCCTCAAAGTAAAGTTAAATATTTCAATTGGGGATTTACTAATTTACCATGTTTTATGGGTCACAGAACATACACTGGGACCTGGCCAGCAGTGTCCTATTGTGCAGAGTTCACAAACCAGAAACCACTGTCAATAGAAAATGGGAGTGACGAGACATAGAGAGGCACTTATTCTCAAAAATGCTATATAAATAAAAACTCCATGCAACCAAGGCGGAACCTACTTAGTGACTACCATCCCCATTGTCATGAGCAGGAAGAATCAATTACATTGAGTCTCCTGTGAGATGGGTAAAGGGTACAAAACTAGGCAGACAGGGAGTGGGTAACATCCCAACAGAGTCTTACTTCCTGAGCCTGCGGGCCTTGGCATGGCTGCTGGCTGTGACAGTGGATCACTCGTTATGGAGTACGGGTCTTTTTACCCACCCTCCAGGTTTGGGAGGCTGCCTACCTACCATCCTTGATGAATGTTTGCCATATGACTGGCACCCCTCCTTCCTCCATAGTGCGAGAGATGATTGTCTAGCATGACTGTGCCATAAGTAAAGAGATGTGTTAGGGTGAGAGTGTGTGTGTGTTAGGGTGAGAGTGTGTGTGTGTGTGGGTGTGTGTGTGTGTGTTTGAGTGTGTGCATGTGTGGGGGTGTTTATATGGGTAGGTATATGTGTGTATGTGTGTGTGTGATGGGTGCGTGTATATGTGAGTGCTTGTGTGTACATGTGTGTGCTTGTGTATGTGTGTGTTTCTGGTTTTAGCCAACAAACTCCTCAGCGGAACAGAGAGGTGTCCTTTGCGCTCCCCCTACTGGTTAGTTGCCAGTGGCCTGCAAGAAGAAGCTCCCATTCAAAAGAAGAGGTCAAAGGCATGACCTCTGCTCTCACCCGTCAGAAAGAGATGTGCCTGTCCATATGCTCCGTATGATGTTCAGGAGCGGCCGGCGTTAGGGCAGCGTGGCCGGGTGGGGGTGGGAGCAGGGATGGGGCCAGGGTGGAGGACCAAGAAAGAAAGAAGATAAAGAAGAGAAAAACAATTTACCTGACGCCTGTAGCCCACCGCATCGCCGTCTTCTGCTCCTTAGTGGCTCCACTGCAGCCAGAGGATCCTGCGGCCAATCCTGAAGATGTTCTCAAGCATGAGAGCAGCTTCAGGACTGGCCTGAGCGCCCTTGCTTTGTGCTCCCAGGGAGACTGGGAGCCTCTGCCTGCTGTCTCCAACCCTGCAATGCAGCTCGGGTTGGAGACAGCTCAGTGCGCATGTGGGTTTGGCCGGCCTGAGATGGCACTGACAGCAATGCCCTCCACTCCCCCATGTGACTGCCCCCCGATGGCCCCGCCCCCCCGGATGAGGCACTTAGAAGTTGAAAAATAAAGGATAATAAACCTGTTTTATTATCATTTTATTTTTTAACTTTTGAAGCTTCTGGCCGGGGGCGACACTCCGCTATAGCAGGGGAGGCGCCGCTGATGTTGGGAATACAGGGTCAACTGGAAACTTATTGTTGCTTGAGTCTCAGGGAGCAGATACTATGGTGAGGTGAGTGAAACCACTTGCTCCTTTTTATGCGCTGAAAGTTTGAGAATTTTCAGGTTTAGGAAATTCAGAGTCAGGTAATGCCCGGGTGGTGCAGAACAAGGAGCTGCTTCTTTTGTATCTCAAGTTTAATACTTTTTTAGAGATCCAACAGTTCAACATTTCTACTGAAATGTGAGATAAGCCAACTTCGATTTAGTGCTAGCTTGAGGGCCACTCAGCACAGGTTTAAAATGTGGACACAGGAAGTACCTACCTTTTGAAGACGGATCATGGTTGAGGTACTGCTTGTCTGGTTTACTTTTTGTAAGGGGCAGCAGGTTCTGCAGCTTGGTGGCATTTGATGATGCAGATGCTGCCAGGGGTCCTAGTAGTCCCCGAGTAGAAGGATCTGGCCAGTGTAAGGGTGGGGTATCCGCTCTGGAGTACCTCACAAGATTAGTATTGAAAAAAGGGGGACATTTACTAAAATAGGATGCAATGTATCACAGCAACCAAAGTTGCTGCACTGCATTATGTCAACGATACAGCACTATTTTGCTCTCCCCCAGTGCTGACACACTTTACGCTGTCATGTGCCAATGCACACACCCTTGCACCATAGTGCAAAGTTGTGTCCTTTCGCTCAAGCATAGCTTTTGTACTGGAAGGAAATCTTCCCAGTACAAAAACTTTGCTCTAATACTTTTCCCAATGTGTACGTGTGCTGTACAATGCAGCACACATGCAAAGCTTGAAAAGTACGGAGAATTAAACATTCCTCCTTCAGTAAGCCTGTCTCGAGTAGGCTATGTTTTTGGTGGAAATCCCTTTCTACATTTATTAGTAGATAGAAATTTGTTTCAGGGTCTAAAGGTGCTTGCCTGGGAACACCCATGTACCACCCATGGAACGCCCACTTGATGCAAAGTAGTGCATAGCGTTACTTTATGTTACTTTGGCCAACTTTGCCACACAAATCCTAATTTACATCTGAAAATAAATACCACCACAACACTTTGGGTTTGTGTTACAAAAGTAAAGTAAATCTGTAACAGAGTCATGGTGAACAGCAAGCAACACAAGTGGCATTGTCTGCAGTGGTGCAGGTGTGATGTGACCTCATACAGCGGGCTGGTTGTGGGTGGTTGAGCAGCAGGGACGCACAAGAAGGCCTGGAGGTCTCACTGGTTGCGGAGACACAGGGAAAGGAAGAGTGCCCTAGTAATGCTCCCAAAATGTAGCAATTTAACCCAGCGTCTTTCTTTAAGTCTTACCTCTCTCCATGCAGATTCCTCCCTTGCAAATAGGGTACCTGCACAATAAGGTAAAGAGACCGATAACAAATGAACGCCTTACCAATGTGGTCTTTGAGGGCTGGGCCAGGCAGCATCAGTGCACCCCCAATATCGACTAGGCTTCTCTGAGCCTTATGAGCTCCTCTGATTGATGTAGGAGTTTCTCAGTCGACTGCTTTCTCCTCAGGGTAAGCTGATGTTTTTTTCCCAGTCCTAGAGTCAAGGCCGAGTCAGTGTTAATTTGAGCCGGTGGTTTCCAGTGCTCGGCACCGGCATTTATTTGTCTACACCGGCGCTTGTGACAGTCTGCCACAAGATAGCGCTTTCAGGCTAATTTAGAGATGACGACAACAAGTTAATTATTAATTTAATATACATAATTATTACCTGCCGACCCAGTCATTCTTAAAGCTTTGGGTGCCTGAAATAGTCCGAACTGTCACACTTGTAGGAGTGTGATGGTTAGTAGTTGTGTTGTTACTATCATTGGCAGCGTTGGCAGGGGAAAGCTCCTGATGAGAGCCCTGGCACTTATATTTTTTACAAATTAAGCACTGGGCTTGACTCTATAGGAGGACACGAAAAATCCTTCCCCCTGGGTCTAATCCTTCTCTCTTTGGCGATTTACAGAGCTTCACCAAAGTCAAAAGGTGAACTAATTTAGTAACGTAGGACCCGATTCACAAAAGTAATCTGAGACAAAATCATAACTTTACGACTTTCTGTATTCACAAAAGGCATTTAGGAGTAGTAAAGTTAGGATTTTGTCTTAAGTTTGTCTTAAGTTTTGGTCTTAAGACAAAATCCTAACTTAAGTTAAACTTAAGTTAAACTTAAGCTAGGATTTTGTCTTAAGACCAAAACTTAAGACAAACTTAAGACAAAATCCTAACTTTACTACTCCTAAATGCCTTTTGTGAATACCGAAAGTCGTAAAGTTAGGATTTTGTCTCAGATTACTTTGTGAATCGAGCCCTAACTAACTCACAGGGCTAATTTATATTTCAAACAGTGAACTTGAAGAGCACTTGACTATTTAAGAGAACCAATAAGGTCTCTTAAAAACCTTTAGACATCTCACTGGCCCCACTGAGAGAACAGACACCTTAGGACTGCCCTGTGTTTGATGGCAACAAAGCTTTTACTAAAGCGCTTATACACCCCAAGGGGTCTCTTGGCGCTAATTGGCAAGGTGCAGCCTTTACAACATTTCACCGCTCAGTCAAAGTCTGCATTAACCCCTGATAAAAAAATGTGCAACACTGGAAGAAGTGTAGGTGATTTGTGAAGAGTTGACAGAACTGATCCCAGTGGTGCCTGCTGCAAAGGGCAGTAAGCCAAACTTTATACAAACATGTTTATTGTCTCCAACAGGACTGCCACAACACTGCTCCAACTGAGGAAAGAGTTGAAGACACAGCTCATAAAGAACAATACATCACAATCTGCTAACAATCAATACCTCAGCTTCCTCTCCTCACCAATGCTTGTTCATACATATCAACAGCGCGGTGACTAATGTTTGTTCACACCCTGAGTCCCAATGGATTCCCTGCAGAATTCTTCAAAGGGCTGACATGCTCCATCACCCCAACTCTCCTTGACCAATTCTTAAATGCGGAAGAATTAAATGGCATCCCAAATGATCTGTGCAAGGCCCGCCTCACAATGATTCTTAAACCAGACCATCCAACAGAACACTGCAGCTCTTCTAGACTAATCTCCCTTGTAAACACCAGTGCCAAGGTCTCAGCCAAAGTCCTAGAAAACCACCTACTAGGTTATTGGCAACCCTGTGCATATGGACCAAAGTGGCTTTGTGCCCAGCCGGTCAACATGATTTGACATCCGATGAGTGATCAATACTCTCACAGTACATGACAGACCAAGTGAACCCCTTGCAGTTCTTTTAGTAGACTTTGAAAAGGCTTTCAACAGCTTCTCATGGGACTATGTATTCTCTACTAATACACCTAGGATCGGACCTAACTGTATCTCATATACATAGCTACTGTACAATGACCTAACAGCACGGGTGAGGGGGATTTAAAATGCCCACACGTAGATGATGACTGGACATTTGCGCTCATGGTGTCCAGGGAATCAATGATATTCATAAGATATTGTTAAGAAGAGATCTACAGAGAATATACATGACCAAATTAAAACAATGGTGGATGCGACGCAGCATCGGCCCAACTTGCATTAGATGTGAGTCCAAAGAGAGAAACTTCATCAACACAATTGTGTTAGGCAATGTAACTCTCCCTTACTGGGAAGCAGTGCTTAATTTGAGCCGGTTGCTTCCGGTGCTGGGCATCAGCTTTTAATTTTCAACACCGGCACTTATGACTGCTGCCACATGGTGGAGCTGTTTGTGTAATTTAGAGATTTGCTGACCCACTGTTGTTTATTAACTCAATATACATTAAAAACAACTAATACCAGCCACACAAGCCATTCTTATAGCTGCAAGTTTTATCATCACCTGTGTGTGTCCTTGGCTGCAGCATAAACCGAATTTTCACATTAAACATATACTAAACACAAATTGGACTGACCTGAAGTTTGGGGTGAATGACCCCAGAGATCTCGCCTTTTGAGTGTCGAGGGAAGTACTCAGGGCTGATGCCCACAAAGGCTTCCATTTCAAAGGCTGGGAAGGCTGATCCTGAAAAATGAGTGAAATGATAAGTGAGAACTGCAAAGGAGACTGCATAAATGAGATTTAGAGACGTTAGAAGGAGATAGGGAAGTAAAGGGATGAGAGAAAGGAAGAGAGAAGAAAAAGAGAACTAATCGAGTGAGATAGAAGAGAAAGTGAAGTAGGAAAGGAGAAGGGAGAGATGGGAGAAAGGCAGGGAGAGTAAAAGTAAAGAATACAATAGCTTGAGAAACACAGAAGAAGGAATACTTAATTGCAAAACAGCAGAGGAAAAGGGAAAGAGAAGTAGAGAAATATAGAGGGTGATATTAAGGTGAGAGGAGAAACCAGGCGCTGAGGGCAAAATTGTCCTGATTAAACTACAGAGGTGAGAAGGAAATTTGGAACGGTGACAGTGCAGGAGAAGGCAAGAGTGCATGAAGAGAGGAGAGAAGAGACAAAATGTACTGGGCGGTATGCTGTCAGAACACATCGCTTATGCGCTCTGGCAGTTCTACACTGCACGGAACAGTGCTCCAGGCCACGGGAGGTGCCCTGTGATCCGCCCCATAGAGTCTCTGTGCAGACTGCTGACTGCTACTTCCTGCACTAGGACACACAGTGCTGCTGCTCAGGGTTCATACCCGCTCCCCTTATGTAGGGGCCGTGGGATCCACCCTGTAGAGTCTCTGTACAGACTGCTGACTGCCACTTCCAACCACTAGGACACATAGGGCCAGGTTCACAAACCTTTTGCACTGAGGTTGCATCACAAAAGTGCCACAAACCAGCACAAAATGTTTTTTGTTGGATTTACTTTGAACGTTGTCTAAAAGTTGTTAATACTGAGAAATTCGATGTCAATGAGAATAATTATACATTCATGTATAAAAACGAAATTGCATCTTAATTGACAAATTTACCCGTTATAAGCTGCACATCATCAAAAATATGCAGTTAGGCAGGCTCTGGGACCCTGGCCCGTGGTCACTGATTGACAGGTCACAGGTGAGGTGGTACACAGCCGACAGAAAAACGCACAAATGGGAAATCTCAGATCAATCCCACCGATAGGTGCAGGAACACCACAATGGTCCAGGGAGATAGGCCCCAATAAAGCACACATGGCTGGAAGGGTATTCGCGCTCCCAAAACACCATAAAGTCAGATGCCACATAGTTAAGAACTCATAGCCAATCAGGACACAGCACACACATTATACGCAGTAATCACACGCTCCCCATGCCGGACATCTGGACATGTGATCCACTGGCCGCATTGTGTCCACACAAGGTCGAGGCCCACCTGAATTCCTCATCGAATACATTAATTTTGGCTCCAAAAACAGCGATTCACATTCCTTACCAAAAAAGGATCCCCAGAAGTATTTTTGGGCGTTTAGTGATTTGTATAAAACCCAGTTCAGATCGATTGTAAGTTGAGACAGTCTTCAGACCCTATGCCTGTGACTGTTCTCCCGGCCTCACTGTTTAATTAAACAAACTGTTCCTGTTTTACCAAATGCCTCTTCTCTCTTGTTTTTTCAAGGTATTTCATGCTCAAGCAACATTTTGGCGAGCTACCATCGGAATTAATTGATACCTCGAACCTGACTGCAGCCAAAGGAAGGAGATCCTGCCCAGACGGATTCACCTTTGCGCATCAAGAAAGGTGAGCGGACACCGCAATTGATTGAAAGTTCTGCTGAACCCGCGGGGCAAAGGTCCGTCCTGAAGCAGCTGTCACAGAGGGTAAGAGACTACATCGGAACCTTAGTAAAGCATGTGGCATATGGCAAACTAGAGAAAAGCAAAAAAAGATAACCTAAGCGCACTGCAACTGACAGAAATATGGAATATTACGTGTTTTATATGTCCTAACTGAGGAGTTGTAAGGCGGCTTTGGAGGCGATCCCTTCGGAAGTCACCTTTTTTCGATAGTCAGCACGTTAGGAAAGGTGAAGATTTATATGAATACTTATTGTATAGCCCTTTATGGCTCCCACAGCGCTATTTATGTGGTAAAGTTATCCTGATTGAGTGGAGTATGCACCTCAATCTTGTTCTTAATCTAAAAGGTTTTCTCAGTGCCACAGGTTTCTTAACACCGTTGGTATCTGAAAGAAGTGAGAGGTGTTGGCTGCTAGGACCGCGGGGCGTGATACAGATGGTATGCTTGGCCCCTGGGTGTGATACAGGGAGCAATTAGGACTTTTGGGGAAAAATATTTGGACCTGGGAGATTAGGTGTAACTTGTGGCTGGCCAAGAGCGGCCTGTTGTTCTCGAGTGATTCCCTTTTTTCCGCAAGCAATTTTTTAACCTTTGTCCTGGACACAATATCGACAGACTGTTAGACTCACCTGTACCGCGCAGAGCTTCCCCTAGTCACAGGATAGCATGCGTTAGGAGTGGGCTAAGGGATTTTTGACAAAGCCATCATTTTTTCTCGGTCAGTTTTTTAGGTATTGGGTGTGATACAGATGGTACCCTTGGCCCTTGGGTGTGATACAGGGTGCGATTATTGATATGGGATGTTGTGGTGCTGTTAATTACTGCAAACTGTGTTTTTTTTGCTGACCCAGTGTTTCATATGAGGCTGCTGCTATTTCCACAAACTGTATTTGATGCCAAGAGTCAATATCGTTCAGATACCGTATTTATTGACAATTGTACTTTTCCTATGTTGCAACTCTCCATATGCATTGCTGTTTGTGTTTATGAAATGTTCATGTTGAATTGTTGATGCATCTGTAGATAGTGCTGAGCTCGTAGTAACACAATTATAAGCAGTAGCTCCCAGTGTATATTTTTCCCCACCATTTAATCAAAACCAAAGAAGCGAAGGTACCTTGTTCATTAAAACTACCAGACGTATCATGGAGTCACCATTAAAACACATGCAAACCAGGTTCCCCACACAGGCTAATAAACTTAATACGTTTTGCCAAGAATGGCATGCACACACATTTCCCTGGCCAAAGGAGGGAACTTTTGACACTAACGCAATTGAACACAAGAACACACATACAAATCAAATACACAGGTCAAAAGAAAGACAGGAGAGAGGCATTATTAGAATTATGGGCCATCTTCGAGGAAGCCCAGATTGACAGCACTCCACTACAGGTAGCAAGCAAGGCATCAGCACTTCCCCCACCATATCCAGATATGAAGGTGCTCTCGTCCACTCTTCTCACATTGGGGTATTCCAATCCACCAATAGAAGAAGCCATTGTGCTCCGTACCGAACAATGAACAGTTAGGCCTAGGCACGAGAGACTAACAGACCAGCAGGCCCAGGCAATTCCAGAATAACCCCAGTCTGGTGCGAGGGTTCCCAGAAGTTTGAACCCCCCCATCCGTCGCACCAAACACATGGAACCTCAGTGGCACGGAGAACACGTACTCCCACTGGTTTAGGCAAACACACACGAGTGACTGGGAGATTTGTAGTGGTTCTAAATAGTAATTCAGCTAGTGGGGGTGAGGAAGGGAACCCCAGTCCCCCGGGAACCAATGACGAGAACGGGCACTGTGGCACCCAAGCATGTGACAGTTATAGGTTGACCCTGAGGGAGATAGTACCGAGAAAGGAAAGGGAGATCTTTGCACTCCCGTTCTGTGACTTGCTAGCAGACTGGACTGAGGAGAGGAACCAACTTAGCCGGTCGTGGCTTAGGGGAGGGTCATTTGAGCCGAAGGACATGGCTATAGCGGAGGATTACATCAGGTATGGGTGGCAAAATTGCAACTGGAACTTCCCCTACATACAGCAATGCCTGCGGGGTGGGAGAAAATTCAAGCCAAAGAGAGAGTACAGAAAGAAGTTGGGACAGAACCACAACATTACTGCAAAATTCCTGAACTGGGAGCGGGCGGCGCGCCGGTTAGAACAGCTGTAGCCTCAATGGCACAAAAGGTGGGGGCACCGATGGGGGTATCGCCGCAGCGGTTCAGAAAAGATAAAGCAGGTATTAGCAGGATCTGAGGGAGTAGTACAGAGCAATACCAAAGGCAGGACCTGGTCACAATCCCTCTTCCGCTCCCAGAAGTAGGTAGGCCACTGGGGCCAACAAGGCTCAGTCCTGCGTCTGGTGGATGATACACACACGCTCACCCTCACATGTCTTGTGCTGTCAGTGACTTGTCAGTCCGAGGAAGAGCCCACTGTAACAGTGCTAGTAAATAACATGCACTACAGCTTCCTAATTGACACAGGGGCAACAAAGGCTTGCCTAAGGAGAAGGGATTGTCTCCCTATCCAAAGACTCGATGGAAATGCTGGGGTTCTCGGGTATGATTATGAGGGACCCCTTCACAACCCTTAGAGTTGGATGTGGGAGGCAGACTCGTAAAGGGATAATTGCTATACAATCCCTCTAACTAATCTCCTAGGAAAAGACTTAGTTCGGACAATGACCCGCTCGACCCGTGGGGTGTCCTCATTATGACTCATGTCCTTAAGCCGCCCCCATCACACAGATGGGCTGATGAGGGCATCGCCCACCGACTTGACAACCTTTACTAACATCATCATCACAATTATCGCCAGCACTTCGGAATTGTTGGGACAGAAGTTAAAACAACCCCATGAATTAGTGTTCCGCTGGGAAGGACATCATGACTTGGAAACACAACAGGAGGCAATGTTTTGCTTGGAGTCCATTGAAATACATCCTGAGTATGAGGACTTGCTGGCCACCGACCAAGCTAACTTGATGTGGGCATGTATCATCTATATTACCCCCGGCCTCAGTTTACGGGATGTAACGGATGACCAGCTGTTCGATGAATGCCCAGAGGCCTCAGAGATTGTTTTCACTGATGCAGTAAGGACTAGGGTAGGGCTGCTGAATGGGACACCTTTGCCCAGAGCGGTACTGACCACAGGGCAGGAGCAAGACTTGTCAGCAGTACCGACACAATTATGGGTGGAGGGACCATATGACGTGGGTCTCATCAATACCTCCGAACCTATAAGGATAATGTTGCGGGAAGGGGCCGTCCTACCCTGAGTTCACCAGTACCCACTCTCCAAGGAAGCTGACGAAGGTATAGCACCCACAATCCAGGCACTAATCGATCAAGGGTCCTCCATGTGGGAGTATCTCCCTGCAACACGCTGATCTTCCCGGTCAAAAAGAGCACGGAGGGGACATGGTGGCTGGTGAAGGAGCTATGACCCCTCAATGACATCGTGGTCCCAGAATTCCCTGTAGTGTCAGACCCCTCCATCATCCTAACTAATATACCCACGAAAACCAGCCACTTTTTCCGTGTTAGACATTAAGAATGCGTTCTTTAGCATCCTGCTGCACCCCAACAGTCAGACCTGACCGCGTTTATATTTTGAAGTGTCCAGCTGCTGTACCGGAGGCTACCACAATAGAGCTGCGAATCCCCCAGTATCTTCAATTGAATACTGAGGAAGGATCTGGCTAACTTCCAATCAACTAGCACCCTGATACAGTGCGCGGCACCTCTGAAAACCTATGTCGTCAGGACACGCTAGCTCTCCTCACTGCACTTGCAGAGAGGGGCTGCAAAGTAGAGAGAGGGAAGATGCTGTATGTGCAGCAGGAGGTTAACTATCTGGGCCAACTGAACTCAGCCACCGGTCAGTGTGTCACACCGGAGTGCACAGACTCCATTAGGGCTATGCCACTACCCCAAATGAAAAGGGGCATGCAAATGTTTTTGGGATTGTGTAATTACGTCTGCCAATTGGTCTTTGACTACAGCACGCTCATCGTCCCCCTACTCAAGGCCATGAAAAAGGCTAAAGCCAGCAATGAGAAACTGATGAGGACACCCAGGATGCACGATGCCTTCTGTAATCTCAAAACAGAGATAACGCACTCCCCTGTGTTAGGAACACCAGACTATAAGAAGGAATTCTTCATATTCAGCCACAGTGATAGACGAGTCATGTCAGCAGTTCTGACACAGAAATATCCCCTGGGGCACAAACCCCTTGCGTACTAGAGCGGGCATTTAGACTGACTCATGCAGGGTCACTTTCCATGTGCGCAGGCTCTGGCGGCTTCGGTTTTCGCCATTGACCAAAGCACCCCCACTGTAATAGGGGGGCTGCTGACACTGTATGCCGAGCATTCAGTGTTTACGGTCATACAAAAAAGCAAGAGCATGCTGACTACGCAACATGTCTCAGGCTACGAACTGATGCTCTCCAAACCATCAGCAAAAATAGTACAGTCTCATCTAGTTAACCCAGCCACCTTCTTAGCCCACGAAGCTCAGGAGTGGGAGGAGATCAACGATTGTGCAACATACACCCCGATGGGAACAGCCAGGCAGAAGAAGATCCCATCCTAGCCAGTGAGGCACTGTCATCGACAGGTCCTCTGTGACAGACCAGAAGACAGGGGTGAGGCACACAGGGTCTGCTGTAGTTATGGCTCGTAGCCACGTGCCCTTAGAAACACTGCATGTCACCACACAGCTAACTCTCCTCCCTCACCTCTCAGCACAGGCAGCGGAGCTGACAGCACTGATTAAAGCCCTAACCCAAAGTACAGGGAAAACTGTATCAATTTACTCAGACTCAGCCTATGTCACCACCACATTGCATTCTTGTAGTAAAGTGCCCTTTTTGACATGGTCACCCCTCCACTTCTTGCCTGGTATTTGATGTGATTTTGACTGGAAGTGCACTGGGTTCCTGCTAATCAGGTCCCCAGTGCCAGATCTCTTTCCCAAAACTGTGCAATTGTTTTTCCTACTTGACAATACCTTTAGTGCCCTCTGTAAGTCCCTAGTAATGGGTAGCCCTGGTACCTAAGCTCTGGGGCACTAAAGAGGGTTCCCATGGGCTGCAGCATGAATTGTGTCGCCCTAAATGACCACTCACAAAGCTCATGCAAACTGCCACTGTAGGCTGAGTGCCTTGGTGAGGACAAAAGTGAAAACACGGCATGACACACATACCTGTGTGCCATGTCCCCTAACACTGCATGTAATATTTGTAAGTCATCCCTACAGCAGGCCTTATAGCCTTATATTACATTTGAGGGCATATCGGCCGGAGCAGATACGCCCCTGTGCTGGTCAGTTCCATTTCTGTTGGTACAAGTGAACAAGTAAGCCATTTTAAAACATGTGCTGGACACTGGTGAAAACGAGTTCCAGAGCTACATGATGGCTTCACTGAAAAGAGGGATATTTGGTACCAAACATCTCATATTAATAAAATCCACACCGATACCAATGTCGGATTTAGTAATACATGCACCCAGTGGGCATCTTAGAGGTGCCCCCTGAAAACCTACCAACTCCTGATGCTGGCTGACTGACTGACTTTCGTCAGCCTGCCACCAGAGACGAGTGTCTGACCCGCCCCCCCGCCAAGGGTGAGGACCTTTGACCCTTATAAGGCCAGAGACCAGGCCTGCTTTGGCAGGGGGTGTTTTCACCTGCTCCCACAGGACGACCTGCAGATTAACATTCCAAGGCAGGGGAGCTTCAAAGCACATACCGCCTTTTATATGTGAATTTGGTTTCTCTCACATGAGAAGAAGCTAATGCCCTTTGTCCAGCACCATTTGGCACCTGGACAAGAGGGAGAATTATCTAGTCAGATAGGGGTGTCCACCCTCAGGCTAGTGCCTCCCCTAAAGTAAGCTACCTGAAGTGGAGGCGACTTTTCAAAGTTAGTCATATTGGTGATGGCAAAATCAGGAGTTCTGAGACAGGGTGATGACCACCTTCTCCAGGAAGTGGTCATATAGGGGGCGTAGTGTCCCAAAGAGATAGGTAGCTCCTTGGCTACTCCCCTACACTCTCCTAAGCCCCCAAATTTAATATCTAGGGGAACCAAGGCACCAGGAAATCAACTCCTGCTGACCAAAAGAAGAAAGACCGAGGAGCAGCAAAAAGTAAGAACTGTGGATTAAGCAAATGACTTGGCGCCATCCCTGCCGGCCTGTCTGCTGCTCCTGACGATTGTGCCAAAGTCAACTCATACTGCAACTGCTGTGCCTCCAAATGCCTTGTAGAACTGCCAGCACTTCTGCCAAAACTCAGGACTCCCATTGAGCAGCGCAGCTGATTCACTGCATCCTGCAAGCACCCAAAGAGAGCTGAGAGGACTTCGGACCGCCAAAACCTGACGCCGGAAAGCACCACTGCACCTGTGCCGCCTAGCCCAAGCTGAAGTGGGCCAACAGTGCCAGCGTAGTCCCCTTGCACTCCAGAGACAAAGCCCACCCTGGACTTGCCCACTGTGGACTTCCCGCCGCCGCCTGCAGCCTCTGTTTGCAGGCCAACTCTACTGCAAGTGCTCCCGGTGATGAAAATCTGGCACCCGAAAACACCTCTACACCCGTCGCCCTTGGCCTGTGGGGAAGAGGACCAAAGGCGTCCCAAAGCATCGTGAGACGTGAGCCCCTCTTGTGGTTCAGACCGACTGACTTCCCAGTTCAAGCCTTCAGCCTCTTTGCAACCGACCAATCCCCGTAGGGTAGCATTGGGCCCCGACCCTGAAAAGCACCTCTGCACCCGGCTGCCCCGGTGCCACCCTAGGTGACCTTTTAGTGCTGCCTTGGACCCTGCCCCATACTCCCCTTCAGTCCAGGAGATTGGTCTTGTAAGTCACTGTACTGTACCTGAATGCCATACTTGTTATTCCCTCCCATAGGATAACATTGCAGTTTCTGAAAAATGCACTATCTACTTTTTAAACGCAAAAGTATTCCTCATGAAAAACGTACTTACCTTATCGTATTGATTCAGGTGCCTAACATATAAAGATATGTGTTATTTTTATAAATTGTTGTGTATTTCCTTATTGAGTTGTGTGCATCATTTATTGACTATTGTGTGTATTTGCAGATATCTAACACTCCTCTCTGATAAGCCTAAGGCTGCTCGATCACACTACCCCCTTAAAAAGCACCTTGGGATTGCTAGAGCAAGGCCATGTCCACTGGTAAGGGAATACCTGGACTCTTTGCACGGTATAACTCTTTTTAGTAAACCATATAAAGAGCCAGCTTCCTACAGTTCTAATATAGGGAGGTGGAAAAGGCCAGGGTTCCTGAAATCAGATGGTACACCCGTTGTACACAGGGACCTCCTGGAGTTATTAATCGATGCATTGACCCTACCTAAACGCGTGGCCATGGTGAAGTGCGCCACTCATACCGGAGACAAGGACTTTGTATCCACTGGGGAATGCATTCCCTGACCAGTTTGCAAAGAGGGCAGCATACGGAGCAGTTGGGGAGACACATGTGCTTCCCTTACAACAGGTATCAGAGACGAAACCCCCCCAGGACAAGCCTTACACAGAAACAGCGGGCTGTATCTGAGGGAGTTGCAGGAAACAGCGTTGCCTAATGAGAACGAGCGATGGGAAGCCAGGGGTTGCAGGCAGACCACACACAACCTCATTAACTGACATACACCCACGGGAAAGCCAGTCATGTCTCAAAGTCTGGTCAAAATAACATTGCCCCAAATTCACCTACCAGCACACACAGCAAAAGAAAACATGATAGCAGCACTTCAGAAGGACAGTTTTTTCCCTAACCTTACAGAAACCGTGACAATGTATTTGAACAAATGCATTGTTTGCCAGTTATATTCGCCCAAACCTACACCCAAGGTGGTATCATCAGCAATCCCAAGACCAACTTGGCCTTTCAAGGCGTTACACATCAACTTCATCAACATGATTGATCGATGTGATAACTACCGATACCTGATTGTAGTAGTCTGCCCATACTCAAGGTGGATCGAAGCCGGTCCATGCGTGCACTACGACGCTAAGAAAGTGGTAACATTCCTTTTCAGGGAAGTAATACCCCAGTGGGGGGTACCAGCCATCATCTGGTCAGACAATTGAAAACATTTTGTCAACATCATGTTCGACCACATCTGTACCCTGCTAGTAATAACACATAAATTAGCCTCAGCATAATTGAGAGACTCAACGGTCTGTTAAAAAAAAAAAGCAAAATTTGTGCCACCTTAACAAAACGTGGCTCCACTGCCTGCCCCTAGCCTTATTCGCACTGAGAAACACTGATTGATGGGGACGCCATCCCAAAAACCCAGCCAAAACTAAGCTCCGAAGCTAGCTCCCAAGCCTAGGAGACAAATTACATGTATATTTCTCAGAACTACCCAAAACTGCTAAGTTCCTATCCAAACAAGTCTACATTCAAACCTCCAAGTGCACCACCTTTTCAGCTGCCACATCAACACACAAATACAAATCTAAAAGTGTGCGAATCAAAATTACAAACTGCATTGTGTGTGCATTGTGTCCATGCAAGGTTGAGGCCCGCCTGGATTCCTCATCTAATACATTCATTATGGCTCCAAAGACAGAGCTTCACATTCCTTACCAAAAAAGGACCACCAGAACTATTTCGTGGCATCCAATGAATTGTGTAAAACGCAGTTCAGATCGATTGTGAGTTGAGACAGTCCTCCGACCCTATGCCTGTAACTGTTCTCCCAGTTGCACTTTTTAATTAAACAAACTTTTCATGTTTTGCCAAACGCCTCTTGTCTCTTGTTTTTTCAAGGTATTTCATGTTCAAGCAACAAAGTAACACAGAGCAGCGCAAAGCACTGCTTTGCGTTACTCTGCACCATGAAGGCATTACATGGGTGGTACCTGGGCGTTCTTGTGCTACCACCAATGGTTTGTGATGCAAAACTCGATCTAATGACATTAGTAGACAAGGTTTACACCAAAAAATAATGCTAATTCATTGCAGGTGTAAAATACAGAAATACTTTAATTTCTCCTTTCTTTTCCGACTTTGCATGTGGGCTGCACTGTCCAGCACACCTGCAAAATATGACAAGTTTCAAAGTTAGTCTAAGCCTTATATGTTGTACTAGAAGGTTACCCTTCCAGTTGCAAAGATGTATGGTGATGCATGGAAGTCTGAGTGTAGATATGGCGCTCCTCCTGCTCTCTCCCTGTCATGTAACGCAGTGCAGCAACTTTAGGTGAGTTGTGTGGCAGGGTCATAAATCTGGGAATACAGGCACTGTCTTAAGAAGACCCATTATGCAGAGTGTGCCATTTTCGTCTCCTCCAGTCTTCACTGCAGGGACAGAGTAAACTCCGATAGGCTCCGGATTAGGGTGAGGCAGGGACTCGTGTTTCTTTCTTCAACTGTGGATGGTATAGGGGCTCTCTACACATGTAGAAAGAGACTGCGTGACCCCCGAGCAGGGTCAAGCATCCAGAGCTGTTGTCATGGAGAACTACCAGCTGCCTCCATCCACATCCGAATACTTACAATAGAACCTTATCAAGGGGACCTTCTAGAGTAGGAAATACTGCCCAGTTCAGTGGTGGCTTAGCAATGGTGCTGTGGGCCAGGTGGAAATAAGGCTGATGTGCCCCCTGACATCTGATTGTGTATTTGGGTTCACTGTGCCGCTAAGACCATTTAGTTGCTATACCACTGCACCTGCTGTACTATTGATAGCTACCCCCCTGCAGGTACGCACCTTGGCCAAGGGAACAAATGGTGGGTCTCTTTTGTATTAGATCTTCATGAAAGTATTTGAGTGCTTTTGAAATGTTTCAATAAAATGTATAATTATGAGTGTATGATTTTTTTTAACAGGTCTATCTATATGTCTTCTAATCTCATGCGTTGATATGTGACATGCAACATGAATAATTTGTAATGAGGGACCGCTGACAATGATGACTTTAGACAGCTGTCACTCAGCAGTGTATGTGACAGAAATCCTGGTTTTATGCAGTTTACACTCCAACAGAGCGGCTGCAACCAAGGCAGGGGCCAGCGGGCATGGATATGAGAAAGCCCTCGGTGCAGGCTTTACAGACTTGGGGGCATATTTATGTGCAGCACGGCAAGTCACCTTGCTGCGAAGCACTGCGTCAATGGGAAAGGGCAGGAGTGCGCCATATTTAAGGCAATGCAGCGCATTTCTGATTTTCTCCCCTGTGCTGGCGCACAATGTGCTGCCTAGTCCCAATGCAGGCCCCCTTCCACCATGGCGCAAGGGTGCCTGTGCTGCATGCAGGATTGTTTTTATGCAAACAACCCTTAGAGGCATATTCCTCTTTCAATGTGTGTCGCAAATATAGAAAGAGGAAGAAACGAGGAGAACTAAAGATATTTCTCCTCGTTACGCCTCTCCTGAGGAGGCGCATCTTTTTGGCACATTCCCAGGTTTAAAAAGTCTTGTAAATCTAGGAATGCGTCCATAACCATGAGAGTTGTGTGGGAACACCCACGCAACGCCCACGCAACGCCCATGGAATGCCTTCCCAGGGCAGGTTAATGCAACGCAGTGATTTGCGCTGCGTTACATTACTCTGGATTTTTGGAGCCACTCAAAGCCAAGCAAAGTGGCTTTATGTGGCTCCAAACATCTCTTTGTCCTGCATTATATTGTCAAACACTAACATGACCTGACACACCAGCGCCACCCTGTGGTGAAATAGATAATTCACCTAATAGCTGCAGACGCAATCAAAGAACCAATAGAGTTATTGGCAAGATTTACAAATACAAGTTTACAAATGTTCCCAAAGAGCTACAGAGCAGTGGCATAGCTAGACCTTGTGCCGCCCGTGGCGGTCCCTGCATTTGCCGCCCGCGGCAGCAGCATGTAAGAGCGGGGAGGGGCAGGGGGGTGCTGGCGATTCCTGCAATGGGCGCAGACAAAGCGGACCGCCCCCCCGCCCCCTTTGCTCCGCCACTGCTATGGAGTCATGCGTGTCATAGTTCAGGTTATCTGCAAGCAATGTCCTGGCCGAAGGGGGGTGGTAGTGCCCCTCCCTGACAACACTAGTTGCTGGAAAACTATTACAATTAAAAGGGCAGAATAATTACCAAGAAAGGTTTTACAACCCAGTGAGAGACAGAGAGAAGTCAGAGAAAGAGAGCACAATGTAGAGGGGAAGTCAGCAAAAGCACAGCAAAGGATGTGCAGCTAGAAAACACAGGGGGGGCAAAAGCACAGAAGAGGTAGGTAGAGAGAGTACAACAGAGAGGACTGTGAGAGGACAGCAGAGGTCAGAGAAAGAGCACATCAGATGGGGGAGCACAGAGAACATGGTGCAGGAACAGAAGTAAACAGCAAAAAGTACACAACAAAGCATAAAGAGGGCAGAGAGAGCTCATCAGAACTGGTATACTGGCAAGGTTGATAATTAAATGGCTATTGGAGAAAGAGACGGACCGAGGGCTCAGTGGATGTTATGTTAAGTTACTGGATTTTATAGAGCACTCGTGCACCGGGAAGGTTTCTTGGTGATATGCAACAGAAGACAGCACACAACATTACAACGGCTTAATCACAGGCTTGTCTGAAGAGCCAAGTCTTCAGAAGCTTCCGAAATCTCATGTAATTAGAAGTGAATCTAAAATCTGGGGAAAGAGTATTCCAAATATGAGGGGCAAGAACAGAAAATCTAGAGCCCCCAAGTCTCTTCTTTTTGAATGGGGGGATTGTAGCGCCTTGAGACCCTCACGGGTGAGTAGTGCGCTTTATAAACCCCTGATTGATTGATTGATTGTAAGGAGATTCAAGCGAGTGGACCTTAGATTGTGATTGGGGGCATATTTTTTAATTTGAGAAGATAAAAACGCAGGGCATTTGCCATCAAGGGATGTGAAGCTAATACAGCCTGTCTTGAAGATGGCTCATTGTTCAACTGGTAAGGGGTGATGTGGCAACATCTATGCTGATGAAAAATAAGCCTAGCTGCCTGATTTTGGACCAGCTGAAGTCTACAATTGAGGCCTTTAGGCAGGCCAAGATAAAGAGAGTTGGCATAGTCCAACTTGGAGATGACTAATGCCAAAATGACCTGGAGCAAGGCATCAAATGTAAGGAATCTGCCAATTTTCTTAATTTTGTGTAGCTGTACAAAACAGGAGGACATGACCGCTCCCAGTTGGGGTTTCATAGACAGGTTCCCATCGATGAGGACTCCAAGACTCTCAACAGAGTTCTTGGGCTTGGGGGAGTGCCCATCCTATGGGGCCAGAAAGAGGGATTCCACTGTCCAACTTATTGTAGGTGATGACAATCTCCGTCTTATCAGAGTTGAGTTTAGGTTGGTTGCTAGTCCTCCAATCTAGGATGAACAGCATAGTGAAAGATTTCCATGGATTTGGGGGAATGATTGATGGTGAACCACAAATTGAGATCATGCACATAATTATAAACTCTGACTTGCCTCTCCTTTAGAGAGTGCACCAAAGGAAAATGTATAAATTAAAAAGATGGGGAGACAGGGAAGATCCATGTGGAACTCCACAGGTTAATTGGACCAAAGGAAATGTAAAGGGTGATAAACTCACAGATTGGAGAGATCCTTCAAAAAGTATGTGACCCAGGCCAGCCCTTAGCGATGGAGGCCTGCGGCTCCGAAACGGCCAATCAGAAGCTCGTGGTCGACAGTGTCAAAGGCCACAGACAGATCAAAGAGGACTAGCACTTGTGTGGTGCCTCTGTCAGCCTCTTCCCGCATATTGTCAATGACTGAAAGAATAACTGCTTCAGTTGAGTGGGCTAGCCGAAAGCCTCCTTGATGGGGGTCAAGAAAGTTGGATTCCTCAAAAAAAAGGAGCATAGGTGACTGGCACCATGTGCCTCCAGCACTTTCACTCAAAAAGGTACCAATGAAATGGGTCAGTAGTTTTTCAGGATAAGAGGGTCCTCACCTGGTTTCTTTTGGAGTGGGACCACTATAGCCTCCTTGAAGAGGTTAGGTACCATGCTTTAACTAAGGGAGTGATTGAGAAGTGAAGTAGCTATCTCAGGGAAATGTGAAAAGACCATTTTGAAAATTCTGGGAGGGCAGAGATCATTGGGGGAGCCTGCCTTAACTTTTGATAACAAGTGCAAGAGATCATCCTTGCTAATAGCAGGAAAATCCGATAGTTTAATTGAATTACTGTATTCAGTAGGTGCCACATTAGAGGGAGTGCTGGCAGGGATACTGTCCTTCATTATCTTTATCTTCTCGATAAAGAAGGAATTAAGAGTATCACACAAAATCTGTGTCAGTTGAATAGGGATGGTCAGCCTGTCAGGATTGGACCGTTCATAAACTATACTAAAGACCTCTTTGGACTTATTTGAGGAGGCCAGAAATTTGGTGGAGAAAAAGGCGGTCTTAGCCTGCCTGATTCGTTTTTTATAATCTTTAAGGTGTGATGAGCAAAGTTCCTTGTCTGCAGTTGAATCGTTGGTCCGCCCTTTCCATTCAGCACAACGAAGGGTGGTTTTTTCTATTTCTGATCTTCAGAGAACCATTTGGAAGCATCATGGCATCAAGCTTGTTTTGATTTCCGAAGAGGAGCATGTGTGTTACTGGCTGCTGTAAGCCAGTTAGAGATATTATCTGCATGACTATCAATACTTTCAAGAGGGGAGAGTGGAAGTTAAGGATTCCAAGAAGTGGTCCAGGTCAACTCGGTTCCAATTTCTGCAGAGAAGTCCAGGACAGGGGGAAGATTTTGAAGGAGTCAGACAAGATAGCGAGAATTCAATTAAGCGATGGTCTGACCATATGCAAGGAGAGACTGTAATATGGGCCACTGATAGATCAATTGACCAAACCTGGTCTAACGTATGGCCATTCACATGTGTAGGTAAAAATAAGTGTTGGTCAAGATTTAAATTACTTAGCAGATTAGTCAGGTCTTCTCTGACCTGCATGACTGCTTTATTTACTTTAAAGAACTGTGCCTGAGTAATATCAGGACATATGTATAGAAACCGCACAAACATAATACCATCACACTGCGACTGCAGGATATACATCATAATGCAACATACTTTCCTTACAAATGCACTCTCTGAGGGCTGGATGAAGAATTGGGGGATCACTGGTGCTCTTGGGCACTGTTAACCAGGATTTACCCCAGATTACTTATGATATATGCCCCAGAACTCTTGAACTCTGTTACTCAGGATTAACTACCAAGTAACTTATGATATATGCTCCTAGGTCACTTAAGATTCCTCACCCTGGATTTACCGCCATATAAGAATAGATGTGTTCCAAGGAGATTTAGGCATCCTCTCACGAGATTTACCTTCAACTAAATATTATGTGTCCTCCCAGGACTCTGGAACTCTCTCACTCATCCCCAAATAGCTAAAAATGCATGTTACTCTGGAGCCCCCTCACCCAGGTTGTACCCCAAATTAAGTAAAATATATGTTCCCAAGACTCTTCAGGCCCCTCAGGATGTACCCCAAAATAATTATAATGTATATTTCCAGGACACTTAAGCCCCGTTACTCAGATGAACCCTACAATAATGATAAAATATGGTCCCAGGACACTTGCGTCCCTCACCCTAGATTTACCTCCAAAAGCTAAAGTGTACGCTCCCGGAACAGTTGAGCTCTGTTATCTTTATTTTCTTGTTTACTTTCCCCCTCGCCTCTTCCACACACATATGCAGTGCCCTGAAGCCATTAGTGAGATGGCTCAAAACTAAGGCTACATGAATTCTAAAGTTTACAAAGCTCAGAGGCAGGATGTTTCCCCTACAAACCACCCATTCAGAAGCTCAATGTGACAGAGAGCCGGTCCTTACCCTAGAAGAATTATTAGGGTTCATCTCTCTTTACCACTACAAATCAAGGGCCCGTCTCTCTTTACCACTACAAACCAAGAGTCCGTCTCTCTTTACGACTACAAACCAAGGGTTCATCTCTCTTTACCACTACAAACCAAGGGCCCGTCTCTCTTTACCATTACAAACCAAGTGTCCGTCTCTCTTTACCACTACAAACCAAGGGCCCGTCTCTCTTTACCACTACAAACCAAGGGTTCATCTCTCTTTACCACTACAAACCAAGGGTTTGTCTCTCTTCACAATTACAAACCAAGGGTTCCTCTCTCTTTACAACTACAAATCAAGGGTTTGTCTCTCTTTACCACAACAAACCAAGGGTTCGTCTCTCTTTACTACCACAAACCAGGGGATTCTTCTCTCATTACTATTAAATACCAGGGGTTTGTCTCTTTTTAACACTACAAAGCAAGGGTTTGTCTCACTTTACCAATACAATCCAAGGGTTCATCTCTCTTTAAATCTACAAACCAGGGGATTCGTCTCACTTTACCATTACAAACCAAGGGTTCCTCTCTCTTTACAACTACGAATCAAGGGTTTGTCTCTCTTTACCACAACAAACCAAGGGTTCGTCTCTCTTTACTACCACAAACCAGGGGATTCTTCTATCATTACTATTACATACCACAGGTTTGTCTCTTCTTACCACTACAAAGCAAGGGTTTGTCTCACTTTACCACTACAAACCAAGGGTTCATCTCTCTTTACTACCACAAACCAGGGGATTCGTCTCTTCTTACTATTACATACCACAGGTTTGTCTCTTTTTACCTTCACAAACCAAGGATCCGTCTCTCTTTACCACTACAAACCAAGGGTTTGTCTCACTTTGCCACTATAAACCAAGCGTTTATGTCTCTGTTTTCCACTACAAGCTAAGGATTCATCTCTCTTTACCACTACAAACCGAAGGTTTCTTTCTGGTTCATCTCTCTTTACCACTACAAACCAAGGGTTCCTCTCTCTTTACCACTACAAACCAAGGGTTCATTTCTCTTTACCACTACAAACCAGGGGATTCGTCTCTCCTCACTATTACATACCATGGGTTTGTCTCTTTTTACCACTACAAACCAAGGGTCCGTTTCTCTTTACCACTTCAAACAAAGGGTTTGCCTCTCTTTACAACTACAAACCAAGCGTATGTCTCTCTTTACCATTACAAACCAAGGGTTCACCTCTCTTTACTATTGCAAATCAAGGGTTCCTCTCTGTTTACCACTACAGACCAAGGGTTCCTCTCTCTTTACCATAACAAACCAAGGGTTCCTTTCTCTTTACAACTATGAACCAAGGGTTCGTCTCTCTTTATCACTACAAACCAAGGGTTTGTCTCTCTTTACCACTATAAACCAAAGGTTTTTCTCTATCTTTGCAAGTATGAACCAAGGGTTTGTCTCTCTTTACCATTACAAACCAAGGGATTCGTCTCTCTTTACCACTATGAACCAAGGTTTCCTCTCTCATTATCAGTACAAACCAAGGGTTTGTCTACGGTTCATCTCTCTTTACCACTACAAACCAAGGGTTCATTTCTTTTTACCATTTAAAACCAAGAGTTTGTTTCTCTTTACCATTTCAGACCAAAGGTTTGTCTCTCTTTACCACTATAAACCAAAGGTTTGTCTATGGTTCACCTCACCTTACCACTACAAACCAAGGGTCTGTCTCTCTTTACCACTAAAACCAAGGGTGCGTCTCTCTTTACCACTACAAACCAAGGGTTCATTTCTTTTTACCATTACAAACCAAGAGTTTGTCTCTCTTTACCATTTCAAACCAAGGGTTCGTCTCTCTTTACCACTACAAACCTTGATTAAACCTTTCGATAAAATCCAATCCATGTCTGATGAGAACTTTCATTTGAGCGAGACATTCTGCTCTGGCAGCACCATGGGGCTGGGGTCCAACTTCCAGCGCTGGGGAGAGAAGAAGAAGATTAGACCCTCTATAGTACACATTGTGACACCTTCAGAGACATCGGTCAACCCACGTAATGTCTTTTAACAAGTGCGTGCTACTATCCCTTAGAGTGTCGAAGACCCACACTGCATGTCAACATCTCCTGCAGCATCAGGCATCCCTCAGAAAGACAATCACTTATGTACAAAGGAAGTAACACAGTCGTTCAACATGCAACCAGCGTGATATAATATTTCTTACAGCATGTGGGATATCCCAAAAACCTATTCTCTGTGAGGTAACTTCTTTTACATCAACCCGTATCTTACCTAACTAGTTAAAACATATCCTCTTTGAGATAATCAACCACTCTTACACCAGAAAGTGCCCCACGTGCAGCCACAGGCCACTTATTTTCATCATTGTATAGCACTTGCATCTCATATAGCTCTTACTGACTGTGGGTGACCACTGATAGACCACCAAGCACTGCTCCCAGGCCCCAGACATGTAATTCCCTGTGCTGTGACTTGTCTACACCGCTGGACACCCTTTAAGGCCCAATATAAATTATTCTTTGTGAGTTAACTGCTCTTAGACCATCAGACATCCCTCTAGTCCCAAATAAGGCATCCTCTGTAAAATTATTGTTCTTACACCATCATACACCTCTCCTGCTTGCCCCAGATAGCTACTTCTTTGTAAAGATATTGAAACATCTCTCCCTATCCGGATAACTCTAATTCCCTCAGATATGACTGCTTTAACACTGTCTGACATACCACCCAGCAACAGACACATCATTCTCTGTGAGACGACAGCTGCGACAACATCAGGAACACCTTCTTGCCCCAGATAAGTCATTCCCTCTGAGGTGATATCAGGTACCCCTCATGCTTCAGATAACTCATTCAGTGTGAGGTCACTGCTCTTCCACCATCACACACCCCTCCCAGCACTGGATAGCTCAAATCTCTGTGACGTGACCACGCCTACACCATCAAGCCCCCTTCCCAATCATGGATAACACATGTGCTCTATGAGGTGACCACTCTTCCATCAGGCACCCCTCCCAGCCGTGGATTACTCAAATCCTCTGCGAGGTGAGAATAAATGACAATACATTGCATGCCATTACACCGCATGCAATTACAACGCAGTTGTTACAACGCAAGTGTTGTTACAACACGTTGCTATTACATCGCAAACTTTTACCACGCATATGCCTTTACCACGCATGCCATTACAACGCAAAGGCATATATATTATAAATATATATATATATATTTTCTTTTTTACCCCTAAAACTCTAAAATGACCCTTACTACCCCAACACCCATACCCCCTAAAACCCTAAAATTACCCCTACTACCCCAGTACCCATACCCCCTAAAATCCTAAACTTACCCTTACCACCCCAATACCCATACCCCTTAAAATTCTAAAATTACCCTTTCCACCACAAAACCCAAACCCACCCTGAACTCAAAAATTACCCCTAGCACCCCAAAACCCATACCCATCCTGAAACCCAAAATTAACCCTTGAACCCCAAAACCCAAACTCACCCTGAACCCTAATATTACCCCTGGCACCCCAAAACCCAAACACACCCTGAACCCTAAAATTAGCCTTGGCACCCCAAAACCCAAACCTACCCTGAACCCTAAAATTAACCCTTGCCCCCCAAAACCCAAACCCACCCTGAACCCTAAAATTAACTCTTGCACCCCAAAACCCAAACACACCCTGAACCCTAAAATTACCCCTGGCACTCCAAAACCCAAACCCAACCAGAACCATAAAATTACCCGGGCACCCCAAATCCCAAACCCACCCTCAACCCTAAAATTAACCCTTGCACCCCGAAACCCATACCCACCCTAAAGTTACCCCTGGCCCCCCAAACCCATCCTGAACCCTAAAACTACCCCTGACACCCCAAAACCCATACCCACCCTGAACCCCAAAATTAACCCTTGCACCCCAAAACCCAAACACACCCTGAACCCTAAAATTAACCCTTGCACCCCAAAACCTAAACCCACCCTGAAACCTAAAATTACCCCAGGCACCCTAAAAACCCAAGCCCACCCTGAACCCTAAAATTACCCCTGACACCCCAAAACCCAAACCCACCCTGAACCCCAAAATTAACCCTGACACCCTAAAACCCATACCCACCCTGAACCCCAAAATTAACCCTTGCACCCCGAACCCCAAACACACCCTGAACCCTAAAATTAACCCAGGCACCCCAAAACCCAAACCCACCCTCAACCCTAAAATTACCCGGCACCCCAAAACCGATACCCACCCTGAACCCTAAAATTACCCCTGGCACCCCAAAACCCATACCCACCCTGAACCCTAAAATTACCCTTCCTACCCTAAAACCCATACCCACCCTAAAACTTAAAATTACCCTTGGCACCCCAAAACCAAAATCCACCGTGAACCCTAAAATTAACCTTGGCACCCCAAAATCTATATCCCTACACCCCAAAACCAGGCATGCGTGGTAAAAGCATATGCATTGTAATGCCATGCGTTGTAATGGCATTACGATGTAATGGTAGTTGCGTTGTTACAACCGTGCTGTAATGGCAACGCGTTGTAAAGGGTGTTTCCCGCAAGGTGACCACTGTTACACCATCAGGCGCCACTCCTAACCCTGGATAACTCATATCTCTGTATTGTGACCACTCTTAAACCATCATACACCCCTCCCAGCCCCGGATAACCCATATCTCTGCGAGGTGACCCCTCTTACACCATCAAGCACCGCTTCCAACACCAAATACCTCATATCCTCTGAGAGGTGACCGCTCTTACACCATCAAGCGCCCCTCTCAGCCCTGGATAACACATGTGCTCTATGAGGTGACCACTCTTCCATCAGGCACCCCTCCCAGCCGTGGATTACTCAAATCCTCTGCGAGGTGAGAATATATGACAATACATTGCATGCCATTACATCGCATGCAATTACAACGCAGTTGTTACAACGCAAGTGTTGTTACAACGCGTTGCTATTACATCGCAAACTTTTACCACGCATATGCCTTTACCACGCATGCCATTACAACGCAAAGGCATATATATTATAAATATATATATATATATTTTCTTTTTTTACCCCCTAAAACTCTAAAATGACCCTTACTACCCCAACACCCATACCCCCTAAAACCCTAAAATTACCCCTACTACCCCAGTACCCATACCCCCTAAAATCCTAAACTTACCCTTACCACCCCAATACCCATACCCCTTAAAATTCTAAAATTACCCTTTCCACCACAAAACCCGAACCCACCCTGAACTCAAAAATTACCCCTAGCACCCCAAAACCCATACCCATCCTGAAACCCAAAATTAACCCTTGAACCCCAAAACCCAAACTCACTCTGAACCCTAAAATTACCCCTGGCACCCCAAAACCCAAACACACCCTGAACCCTAAAATTAGCCTTGGCACCCCAAAACCCAAACCTACCCTGAACCCTAAAATTAACCCTTGCCCCCCAAAACCCAAACCCACCCTGAACCCTAAAATTACCCCTGACACCCCAAAACCCATACCCACCCTGAACCCCAAAATTAACCCTTGCACCCCAAAACCCAAACACACCCTGAACCCTAAAATTAACCCTTGCACCCCAAAACCTAAACCCACCCTGAAACCTAAAATTACCCCTGGCACCCTAAAAACCCAAGCCCACCCTGAACCCTAAAATTACCCCTGACACCCCAAAACCCAAACCCACCCTGAACCCCAAAATTAACCCTGACACCCTAAAACCCATACCCGCCCTGAACCCCAAAATTAACCTTTGCACCCCAAACCCCAAACACACCCTGAACCCTAAAATTAACCCAGGCACCCCAAAACCCAAACCCACCCTCAACCCTAAAATTACCCGGCACCCCAAAACCGATACCCACCCTGAACCCTAAAATTACCCCTGGCACCCCAAAACTCATACCCACCCTGAACCCTAAAATTACCCTTCCTACCCTAAAACCCATACCCACCCTAAAACTTAAAATTACCCTTGGCACCCCAAAACCAAAATCCACTGTGAACCCTAAAATTAACCTTGGCACCCCAAAATCTATATCCCTACACCCCAAAACCAGGCATGCGTGGTAAAAGCATATGCATTGTAATGCCATGCGTTGTAATGGCATTACGATGTAATGGTAGTTGCGTTGTTACAACCGCGCTGTAATGGCAACGCGTTGTAAAGGGTGTTTCCCGCAAGGTGACCACTCTTACACCATCAGGCGCCACTCCTAACCCTGGATAACTCATATCTCTGTATTGTGACCACTCTTAAACCATCATACACCCCTCCCAGCCCCGGATAACCCATATCTCTGCGAGGTGACCCCTCTTACACCATCAAGCACCGCTTCCAACACCAAATACCTCATATCCTCTGAGAGGAGACCGCTCTTACACCATCAAGCGCCCCTCTCAGCCCTGGATAACACATGTGCTCTATGAGGTGACCACTCTTCCATCAGGCACCCCTCCCAGCCGTGGATACTCTTATCCACTTTGAGGCGACCCCTCTTACACCATCAGACATCCCCCCCAGCCGTGGATAACTAATATCCTCTGCAAGGTAACCACTCTTACACCATGAAACACCCCTCCCAGCACCGGATAACTTACATCCTCTGCAAGGTGACCCCTCTTCCACCATCAAACACCCCTCCACCACCGGATAACTTACATCCTCTGCAAGGTGACCACTCTTACACTATCAGGCACCCCTCTCAGCCCTGGATAACTCATATCTCTGTGAGGTGACCACTCTTCCACCATCAGGCACTCCTCCCAGCCGTGGATTACTCGTCTCGTCTCCTCTGCGATGTGACCACTCTGACACCATCAGTCATTCCACCCTGCACGTATAACACATATCATCAATGAGGTGACCACTCTTCCATCAAGCACCCCTCCCAGCTGTGGATTACTCATATCCTCTGCAAGGTGTCCACTCTTACACTATCAGAAACCCCTCCCAACCCTAGATAACTCATATCCTATGTGAGGTAACCACTCATGCACCATCAGACACCCCCCAGCCATTAATTACTCTTATCCTCTGCGAGGTGACCCCTCCTACACCATCCGACATCCCCCCCAGCCGTGGATTACTCATATCCTCTGCAAGGTGACCACTCTTACACCATCAGACACCCCTCCCAGGACCGGATAACTAATATCCTTTGCAAGGTGATCACTTTTACACCATCAGACACCCCTCCCAGCCCCGGATAACTAATATCCTTTGCAAGATGACCACTCTTCCACCATCAAACACCCCTCCAACACCGGATAACTAATATCCTTTGCAAGGTGACCACTCTTCCACCATCAAACACCCCTCCAGCACCGGATTACTTACATCCTCTGCAAGATGACCACTCTTACACCATCAGGCACCCCTCTCATCCCTGGATAACTCATATCTCTGTGAGGTGACCACTCTCACACCAACATGCACCCCTCAAAAATCCTAGATATGTTATATCCTCTGTGAGATGACAACTCTTCCAAAATTAGGCACCCCTCCCAACCTTAGATAACTCATACCTTCTGCAAAGTGATCACGCTTACACCATCAGACATCCCCCCAGCCGTGGATTACTCATATCCTCTGCAAGGTGACCACTCTTCCACCATCAAGCACCCCTCCCAGCACCGGATAACTTACATCCTCTGCAAGGTGACCACTCTTACACCATCAAGCCCTCCTCTCAGCCCTGGATAACTCATACCCTCTGTGAGGTGACCACTCTTACACCAACAGGCAGCCCTCAAAAATCCTAGATATCTCATATCCTCTGTGAGATGACAACTCTTCCACCATTAGACATCACTCCCAACCTTGGATAACTCATACCCTCTGCGAGCGACCACTCTTACACCATCAGGCATTCCACCCTGCATGGTTAACACATATCATCTATGAGGTGACCACTCTTCCATCAAGCACCTCTCTCATCCAGGGATGACTCATATAGTCTGTGAGGTGACCACTCTTCCACCATCAGGTGCCACTCCTAGCCCTGGATAACTCATATACTCTGCAAGGTGACCACTCTTCAACCATCAGACACACCCCCAAGGCTCGGAAAACTCGTATCCTCTGTGAGGTGACCCCTCTTACACCATCAGACCCCCTCTACCCTTGGATTACTCATTTCTCTGTGAGGTGACCACTCTTCCACCATCAGGCACCCCTCTCAGCCCCAGATAATTCATATCCTCTGGGAGGTGGCCAGCCTTGCACCATCAGACACTCCTACCAATTTCCAGAGTGAAACCATTTTCCCTATTCCAGGACCTGCCTGAGAACGGACTCACTAATGGCATTCTTGCAGATGGAGTTGATGGTGTATGTCTCCTGATCTTCCAGATCGTAAACGCAGATTGTACACTTAGCGTCCGCAAAATTGGTCTATATTGGGAAAAAAATTCAAGAATCAGTGGGGGCAAAAACATCAAGACATCTCAGAAAGGCAATGCATAGCCTAAGTAATCATAGACCCTTAATGAGCAATGTGTGGTGTCAATGTGGGCCCAGAACTGGGCCATCACAGAAGTCTGTGAGATGTCTTCACGAGAACCCTGATGGGTTCCCAGATACAAACAAGAAGATTGTCTTGCACTCAGTGTATAAACAAGTGGGACACTCACCAATAGAGGCAGGAGAAGAAGGAGAAGACACATTATGAAGGAAGGAATGTAGAGATGCATTCACCAGAGCAGGACAGGCCATTCTGCATCAGAGTAGACCTCTCACACTGCACTAGCCACTTTTTGGCTGGCCACAGCTAGTTGCCCTTCTGGGTCTTTGAAAACAGCACCGGGATACGTTTTCCTGATCAGCAACAGGGGCGTAACACAGGCCCCCGCAGACCCCGCGGTGCGGGAGGGCTCCAAGCTCCAGGGGGCCCCCTCGGCACTGCACTCTGGCCGGAGAGCTGCTGATTGTGTCTGGAGGGGGCCCCTCCACGTACCTTGCAGGGAGGCCCCCTCAATTTTCGTTAAGCCAGTGATCAGCAAGTGTAAGGTTGGAATACAGCAGCTGCTCTGTCTCCCTCACAGATGCTCAGTTTGCACCCAGTTTCCTGGATTTGTCCCCTTATTGATTCCTGAGTGCTTTTTCACTATCACAGGCGTCATCCATCCTTCTGTATCTGTGTGTCCAATGCCTCCCAGTGTTTAATTTGTAAAAATGGAAGTGCCAGGGCTCTCGCCAGGAGATCACTACAGCTTGCACCACACATTGCCACTACTATAGTGCCAATGATATTAACAGCACAACTACTAACCATTACACTCCTACAAGTGTGACCACTTGGACTATTTCAGGCCCCCAAAGTTATAAGAATGGCCTGGGTGGCAGGCAATAGTAATTTTTAATGTATATTGAATTAATAATTAACTGTCTGTTGTTGTGGTCATCTCTAAATTAGCCAGACACTGCCACCTTGTGGCAGACTGTCACAAGCGCCAGTTTTGACAATTAAGTGCTGGTGCTGAGCACAGGAAACCACCGGGCCAAATTAAGGACTAATGCCTCCATCGGCTCTGTGGCAGGATTCCTGAAGCCCGACGAGCGGTAGCTGGAACCTGCTTCTCAAAGTGATGCCAGTACCACTGGTCCAGGTTCTGCAGTTTCATCTTGAGTTATCTTACCAACCACCCGCAGCAGCCAGGTTCTCTCCCTCTCTGTCCCCTTCCCCTTTTCCCCATGAACAGGTTTCCTCAGAGCCTTCAATTCTCTACAGGGCGTGAAAAGATGCAGGAGGATGGATTGAGTTTTTAATCTTACTCCAGATCTTGACAAATCCCAAGGGCCGAACAAAATCCCTGTCCACCAACTTTGACGTGTGTACATTTTTAAGCATCCTCTCAGCTCATACTGAGACATCCAGGCGCAGCTCTCCCGTGCTGATGCACCGCTCCGCTTCCTCCCCGTTTTTCTGAGAGCCTTCTCCTGCTTTTGCCTCGTTTTTCACTGCTTTCTCCTTCCTCTCCCCCTTCTTTCTGAGAGCCTTCTCCTGCTTTTGCCTCGTTTTTTTACTGGTTTCTCCTTCCTCTCCCCCGTTTTTCTGAGAGCCTTCTCCTGCTTTTGCCTCGTTTTTCACTGCTTTCTCTGCTAAGCAGCTAGCAACTCCAGTGCCTGGAGACCCTCACTGGTTATTTGCCACGCTTTATAAATCCTGATTGATTGATTGAAGACTCCAGTTGGTATGGGCTGCTTCCCTGTCATGCTTCATCTAAGGCTTTTAGGTCTCCTGTAGACACCGCTCCCATCCTGGGTAAGGTCATGAACAGCACCTTTGGAGTATTGTGAGCATCTTCATACCCAAGGACTATGAACACATGGGAGATGTTGCATCTTACACCTGAGGCAAGGCTGTAGAAAAGGATTTGTGGGCAACTAAAGAAAGTTCATCTTCGTTGTAAACACAGTAAATCTAGTCACTGCTGAAGTGTCGTGAGACTATGTGCGCTCGGACCCTAGTGGTTCTGGGCAGACTCAACAGAGGAATTACGTGACCTCCTGGGGGCTGTGAAGAAATGGTTATTAACAGTCATGACGTAATGAGAGTTCAGTGTGTGACCGTATGCTGTGGAGTAAAGACGTCTGTTACAGAGCTCTGTGTGTGGCGTATTCATGTGCATGCTCCCGGGCTGGGGAGGACGCTATACCTGCCGCATGGTGGAGAGTACCAAAAATAAGGAAACACATCCAAAAGCGGAGAGGCTCAGAAGAGATATTTATTTAAGTATATTAAGTATTTAATATTAAGCCAACCTACCTCAAAGGTGCTACCAAACACCATAGTGTGGCCCTATCTAGAACTGGCTACAGACAGTTTTACCTATCTCTCAAAGTCATCTTCTGCACAGGCAAACGTTAGCGGTTTAGCTCCCTGAAGCTATTGGTTCTTCTGTCATTCACATAAAGTTCAGTCTGCGTTTGACCAGGGCTCAAAACTAGTCTGAATCAACCTAGGAAGGGGCTACCCATTATTTCCCCCTTTGGTTGTAGAGTTCAGTGTGAAATATAGAAGACTTGCAGCACATAACGTGAACGGCGGGCGAGAGACCCCTGTAGTTTAGTGCAATACTGGTAGGCAAGGGCAGTGCCGTGCCGCAACAGGGCATAAGCTGTGGTCCTGGCAGCTTGCCGCATTGAAGATGAGTCAAGTGGCTGCCTGCCCCATGGCATAGAGGAGCCTAAGATGCATTGTGCTGTCAACGCGGCAATGCTTTTTGATAGAGCTGTGCTTACCATGGGCAAATATGACTGCTTAAGCAGACCATGAGGTTGCAGCATGGGGGATAACGACTGTAGTTCTGGTGGGAACTCCACTTTTGAATTAGCGCCTATGGTATTAAGGGGGCAGGTTAAAAACACGAAGGTGGAGTGGAAGAGCAGGACAAAATTACACAACATCCCTTCAAGTCATTTTATTTTTATGTTTGGAGAATAAGGAAATGTGTTTAGACCCCTCAATTTATTATTTTCATGCATCTCAATTCTACCACTTTAACAAAACAGTCCTGACTTGTGTTTGGCAAAGTAATACATAGTTTAAATGTTTGTTATAAATCCATTGTGCCACTCCTCGAAGCCACCTTTTTATTAGCAATAGGGGAACAGGTAAAATGTTAATTGTAAAAATGCTTTGCCACTCTGTGTTCAAATTAAAGAAACTGCTTTTATTATTGTCAAATTGCAAGTACCTCATTTTCACCTTAGAATCTGTAACTCAGGGCCATATCTCACTGTACCTTCAAATGTGCATATAAGCAATGTAATCTTTGCTATTTAACCAGCAGTCGTACATAATATCTTAGTATTTAGCTAGTGGCTGGCTTAATTTATGAATCCCCGCTGTTTATTCTGATGCAGGCTGAATAGTAGAGTTCATGTACTATTTGACTGGTGTCCAGATTAATAGTGTGAAGGGGTTTTTTATTTAGCCAGACATGAAAAAATAGGAATTGCAGGCAATGGCAGGCTTGTGGCCATTTTGTAATGAGGGTGCAGGAAACTGTGTGAAGTAACGGAATGTAAGAGCATATAGAAATGTACAAAAGTACGCACAAACGTAAGTGCATGAATTAAGCCCAAAAAATTACAGATACAAAAACAGTAACATCAATTTTGAATGAATACATTTGTGTTAATCTAATATAAAAATAGGAAATGTAGGAAATGTAGGAATCAAATGTTTTCGGAAATTTGTGATAAGAAACTGTTAGACCTTTCATCCTTAGGGTGGTCTTCCCCCAAACCTCTTGCCTCCTTATCTCCTAATTTTGCTGATTCTTATTGTTGGACTTAGGACTCTGAGCACTTTACCACTGCTGACCAGTTCTAAGGTACACGTGCTTCTCCCCTAAACATGGTAACAATGGTGTATACCCAATTGGCATATTTAATTAACTTGTAAGTCCCTGGTTAAGAGGTATACCATATACCCAGGGCCAGTACATCAAATACTACTTGTGGGCCTGAAGCATTGATTGTGCCTCCCACTCAAGTAGCTTTTCAAACCTGTCCCAGGCCTGCCACTGCAGGGCCTGTGTGTGCAGTTTACTAGCACTTCAAATGGCATTTAGAACTATTTGTCAAGCCTTAAACTCCCCTTTTATTACACACAGGGCACCCCTAAGGTAGGCCATTGGTAGCCCATAGGGCATTGTGCTGTGTAAGCAAAAGGTAGGACATGTACTTTAAAAAAAAAATGTAATCCTTTTATTGAACAGTTGCTCAGTATACAACAGTACATGTAGAATGAAAGGCACATATAGCGAGTCAATTATGGGAAGTACAAACCACATCTATTTCCAACAGTGATCGCATTGTCAAATAATTGCACATAGACTGACATAGGCACAATATTTTACCAAAAACAGGTCAGGCACGAAGGTCCCCTGACCCTCCCTCAAGCCTACCTCAGGTCTGCCTGTATTGGACCTAGCCACGCCACACTTTCTCGTACTTACAGACCAGCCCTGGCTCTGTTAAACATCACGTTCCGCCAGCTGACACCAGTCTAAGTCATTCCCCCAGTCCCTGATAATCAGGTGAATACTTGCCCCCCATGCTTTTGCGATGTTCCGTTTAGTCACCCTTGCTGCCTGTGTCAGCCACAGTTTAGGATACCTGGACCATGTCTCCTCCCTAGAAATGCCCAGAGTAAGCCATCTAGTCTCCAATGGAACCCCCAGGCCCGTAACAGCAGCCATGACAATTGAGACCTCCTTCCATTATTGTTGAATCTCAGGGCATTCTCAAAATGTATGGAAGAAGGTGCCGACCACGCTTCATCACCTTGCGCAGAGGACACACAGGACAAGTACTTTTAAGTTGTGCATGTCCTGGTAATGACAAACAGCTAAATCCGTTTTTACTACTGTGAGGCCTACTCCTCTCACAGGTTAACATTGGGAATTCCTAAATACACTTTTAAGTTGTAATTCTTGATTAGAAAGGAGTAGCTATCTCATGTTTATATCTTTGGAATGGTAATGATAAATCCTCTATACTGGTAAAGTTGGATTTACCATTACTATTTCAGAAATGCCACTTTTAGAAAGTGGACATTTCTCTGCTTTTATACCTGCAGTCTGTCTCCAATATACGTCTGGGGTGGGTGACAGCTACACTTCATGCATTCCCTCTAGAAAGCCACAACACAGAAAGCTTAGGTGTGTCTGAGCACTCATCTGCATTCTGATGGCTCTTCCTGGCAGGAAGGGAAAGCGGAGCTGACCCACTTGAATAGATAGTGTCCTGTCCACACACAAATGACTGATTACCCCTCCACAGCTAGTCTGGAGCCACCGCTGGGAAGAAAGGATACTGCTGAACTTCAAAGAGCCTTCTATGAAGCCACCCCCACTTCAAAGGCACAACTGGGTATAAGTACTGGATCTTTCACCCCATCAAATCAGACACTTCTGGATCTACAACTGGACTCTGTCAGAAGAGCTATTGTGCTGCATCAATGACTGACACTCTGCTGGACTGCTAACCTGAAAGCCTTGCTTTTCTGCTCTGCTGCCCTATTGCCTACTGCTCGCTGACCCTGCTGCGGAGAGCTGGACTTTGCCTTGCAACCAAAGTGATCTCCAAGGGCATGTTGGCTTGCCTCCTGCTGCTTGGGACTCAGGGCTATCAAAGTCTCTACACCTGCTCCTGTGCCTAGCTCACTGAAAGTGGACCCAGAAACTTGCACCAGAGAAATTGACGCATTTCCAGTCTGCGTGTAGCAAAACCAGTGCATCAAACCTGATGCAGGGTAGGATCGTTACACCGCTCTAGGAACCAATGCATCGCTTTAAGAGCCTGACGCATCGGAACTGCGCATCCTTGCTGCTGCAGTGTGGCGAGCTCAACGCTTCCCCATGACTGCATGGAGAAAACCAGTGCATCGTACTTCGGAACCAATGCATCTTGTGCTGCCCTTCGTCTTCGGAACCGACGCAACACCACCATTGCTTGGAGAAAATCGACACATCACCTCAACTTCAGGCTCAACATGAACGCATAGCTCGTCTAAACCCCGCATCTCGATGTTGCGACCATGATCAAGGTACTCTGTTCCTAGGGACTGCGTAGCTCCTGTGTCCAGCTAGGGCTCCATCTCATCGTGGTCGGTTTGAACTGCTGACTTTGCCCCGGTGAACTGCGACCAGATAACCCCCACTTATTGCTTATTGCTTCTAAGTTCTTTTTATTCTTAAAAAAATTCTTAATTCAACTTCTACTTATTGGATTTTTTGTCGTCTTGGTCTTGATTTATTTTTAAAAAATATGGTCTGCTTTTCTAAATCAGTAGGGGTGTTTTGTGGTGTTTTCACTGTGTTACTGTGTGTGTATTGCACAAATACTTTACGCATTGTTTCTTTAGATAAGCCTGAAGTCTCTGTGTCCAGCTACCAGGGGGTGAGCACAGGATATCATTCAGTGTGTATCTGACTAATCCTGACTATAGTGGTGGTGTCTCCTGGACATGGTGCATAGCTCTGCAAACTAGAGACCACATTTCTAACAAGGACACAGATATTTTGTGCTGCAGTCTGGGAGGATTTGACTATCTACAAAGAATAACGAGTATTTTTTAATGCGTGTTACATAAATGTTTTCTTCACTCACAGTCAATGCAGCACACAAGATGAGAAATGGGGGTCGAGCTGAAAACAGCTACCAGCAAATTATGAGATGAGCTATCTAGCAGCCCGTACCCCATGATAAAACCTCAACCCCCAAGCCAAGACTACACAGGGAGTAAGGCGGGGGTGTATCCTGGCATAGGGTGAGTAGTGGAACCAGTGGAGCTGGAACAATATCAGTGTGGAGGTGTGGGCCATTGGGGACAGCTCACTAAAGTCACAGATTTTAAGAAGCAGTTGTTAATGAATGAGTGACTGTTGGAAAGTGGGTTATTGGTAGGGGCAAACGTAGGTCTGCCACTAGTAATAAGACCACAAACACTTGATAGGACTCAGCATAGGTCTCAGAAAATTATTCCTATGCTCAACCCCTGGTAACGTGGCTGCGAGCAGACAGGCTTAACTTCAAAGACAAGTATGTAAAGCATTTAAAAACACCAATTCAGTAAATAATTAAGACACAACACATAATAAAAATCCAACACCAATTTATAAAAATAGGAACTATTTTTATCTTTAAAATGACACCAAAACGACAAAAATCCAATGTAGGGAACCGGAGATATGAATTTTCAAAGTTTAAATAAAATATAGCACTTAGAAGCATCTAGCACCATATTGGGACATAGCCTCGCGATAGACCGGGCCAAAGTCAAAGTTTAAGGCCGACCGCAATGGAGCCCTGAGCGGATACCCCACGCGGAAGGTCCCGGTCAATGTTTTTACCTTCGCACTTAGAAACTTTTCTGGAGCTTTTCTCCTCGAGGCCCCTCGACGCTCTCCGTCAGTCCGGATCCTGTGCGGCTCCGCCGGATATCCTTTCGACGATCTCCCGGTGAACTTCCCTGGAGCGGACTTAGAAACTTTTTCAAGATCGCTTCAGCGGGGCAATCCAACAATCCAGGCCGACACGCGAGGGAAGGCAGGCGGATTGGCGCTCGCGGTTGTTCCCGGTCGACTTTCTTATGAGCGGACTTAGAAGCTTTTCTGGAGCTTTTTCTCGTGGGGTCCCTCGATGCTCCTCATGTAGCCGGATCCGGTGAGGGTTCGCCGGCTTCAGATTTTCGCTAGTCCCGGTCAATCTCTGGAAGTCGATGCGATGGAGCTTTTAGCGGGACGAACCTGGTGGGCTTGGCCGGCTCGCGGTTGAAGGCAGGCGGCTTGGCTGACCAGGATAAGTCGGTCCCCCTATGGAGCTTTTTTTCAAAGTTCCTCCAACGTTCCCCAAACTTCTTGAACTTCTTCCTGAAGTTCCTCAAAGGGTCCCAAAGTGTCTCAAACTTACTCCAAGGGTCTGGAAGCTCCAAGATGGTCCTTGAAAGTTGAGGACTTCAATTCCCACAATGCACTGGACGTCACCCTTACAAATCCACTGGTAGCTCCCCAGGTTGGTGATTCTTGGTGGTGAGGGTCCAGATGAGCTCTGTTGACCTGTAGCTTGCAGGAGTCCACTCTTGACTTCTTTTACTCAGCACAGTTAGTCCACAAAGCTGTAGTTTCAGGTGGTGCAGTCTCCAGAGGTCAGGCCTTAGAAGGCTTTGCACAGCAGAAGTTTTCAGCAGGGCCAGTCTTGCTTTCTTCAGTTTCAAGCAGCAGATCTGAGGGGCTGGGCCTCTCTCAGATACTTATTCCACAGTCTCTGGGTCATCCAGGAGGTCAAGCTTCATAGGAGTAGGGTAACCTCCCACTTGAGTGACTCCTTCCTGCAGAGTGTGGCATTATTCTATCCCAGAGTGCAACAAAGCTTCCAAATCCATAATGGCTGATTTTCCAGCAAGGAGGTAAGAGCTGGCTAAACACTCCCACTGAGTTGGCTAATTAACCTAGCCTCTCCTCCCTACATCTGCACATATCTTCCTTAATCCTGCCATCTGGCTGAGGTGGGGGTTCAAAGCTGTTAATGACACTGCTCTGGGCTCTGCCCCTTTGAAGCTCATTGTTTACGACCCCTCCCCTGGCCTGGCATTCCTGCAGAACAGCTCACTGCCCTCCCAGGCCATCTGGCTGGCCCCAGGGGATCTTTATCACCTCTTCAGGCAGGTTGGCTAATCCCCTTAACTCTGACCAATCAGGGCAGAGCACTGGAAGAGCTGGATTTGGAACTAAAACCCAGAAAGTGTTATAACTTCTTGTCTGTTCACTTTGGGAAAAATTCAATAACATCATATTGTAGGATTTATTAATACCATTCTAGTGAGTCTTTGAATGGAATCTTTATCCCTCTCCTATCAGAAGTTATTGTTTAATAACTTTCCCCATGTTAACCTATGGGGCAGGGGGTTTGCAATGGGAAAAATGACATGGGCCATTTTTCCAGCACCAGAACCTACAGAAACATATTTTATAAGTACTTGGCTTATTTTCACAGGACCCCCACCCCATAGGTCACCTAGGGGAGACCCTAGGGGTGCTGAATCTGTAAAAATATTGCAGATCCTCCATGCCCAGTGCCCCCAGCATCAAAGTCGAATTTGGGCAGCACTTTACACAATGGGGAGAGTGAAATGTGAATTTCACTTAACCCAGGGCATATATAAACTCATTTTATAAGGGTCTACCTTATAGATACCTGACCCCCACCCCTGGGATACCTAGGGGAGACCCTGGGGGTCATTATTATGCCAAAACATTTTAGGTTGACCAGTTTTAAGTGCCCCAAACCCCAAAGTCGAGTTTGGCCACAATTTACATGTTTAAGAGCAATCCTGGCGCCCAGGGCTGCTTTTAAACTGACCACAGGCTTCAGCAGGGCACACATGCAAGTGCAAAAAGGCTGCTGGCCTCTAAACTGCCATGCCCCAGGATACTGGGGACTTCTAGGTAGTTTCAATCCCCTGCCCTATTATATACTAGGGGCTTAGGGGGTAGGTCATGCCAATTACAGGGGTACCCCACCATCCCATAGTGTACCCTAGTGTATGTTGGGTGTCTTAACTGTATTCTAATGTGTTCCTTTCAGCTTGGCACTGGCCCTGGGCCTAGTTAGACAGAGCCCAGGGTCAGTCAGAGTCAGTTACCACCAGTTCCAGTCAGCAAAAAAGTTGGGGGGTGCCTAGGGCACAGGATGACTTTACAACAGTGACTAACTAATGAGTCAAACTCTTTCCTCTGGAACATGGAGGACCTACAAATAGGTTTTTAATTTTTTTTTAATGGGGTTCTTGTGGCCTATCTTGAAATACCTTATCCTACATACATGGGTAAAATGGGTGACTCATGTGGTAAAGTTGTGCCTGGCCATTTGAAGTAGACAAATTGCATCCAAAATGGCACCTGGGTGAAAATAACATGTGAATGCCAGGTTTTATTTGACTTTAAATTATGAATGTCTGTTTAAAAGACAAATCTAATATAGACTGTGCCCTTCCAACTAAACCACCACACGCCCTGTGTGCCCTTTAAAATACTATGCATCTAGTTGAACTAATGCCCCCAGTAGTGCTTTGTCAAGAAATGCACCAAAATTCTACAAATATATGAAACAGACCATGCCCACAGATTATTGGGCCACAGAAAGTCCCCATCAAAGCTATGTGCTGTACTAAAAACCATTGGATAACTGTATGGAAATGCTTGCAATAAGCCGTGCTACATGAAAGCATCCACAGCCACACCAAAGGCTGGAATACTATGGAGCCATGCTGTCTGTTTTATCTATGTAAAATGGTCTGTTCTACATTATCAAATCTGAGTAATTTATGATGACTGTATGATGAATGCATATCAATGGTTCTTTATGTGACACCTAATCTTGGGCATAAGGTATTATAATTTGTTGATTTTTATTACAATTTATAACAGATAATCTTGTAATGCTTGTGCGAGTAAGCATCTTTACTATAAGGGATCTCAAACTTAATAAGCATTTATGAAATCTTAAATCTGAGATACTAAGTTGTTTATTTTTACAGCTCCTACAAGTGTGCTGTGTTACTTAGATCCACCTTATAAGAACCCTTGGGGTCTAAACAATGTAGAAGAGCATTTATGAACATAGACAGTGAGTCAGGCAGTTGGGAAGGGAGGATGAACATCAGACTCCAGAGTAGCACTTCACCATATTACATGGGTCTGCCAATAGTGACATTGAAATAGCTTTGTGTGCACCCACATCACTTGCATCTCAAGCGGGATATGTTTAGAAAAGAAGCACAACACATCTCTCTAGTGATAGCCTTTATTTAATGTCTGTTTTGGACTTTGCTTAGAAAATGAGCTCCAATCACTAGAGCTGGACTTGCCACTCCACCAGTCTGCCACTTTCCTTGTGGTCTGCAGTGCAGAGGGCTTCTTTCAGAGCATGGTTTATGCCATAACCAGTGCTTAATTTATAAAAATAAAAGAAATTCCAGAGCTCGTGTCAGGAGACCAATGCAGCTTTCACCACACATTGCCCTTGCCATGCTGCCAATGACAGTAACAACACAACTACTAACCATCACACTCCTACAAGTGTGACAATTCAGACCATACCAGGCTCCCAAAGCTATAAGAATGGCTTGGGCGGCAGTTAATATTAATTTTTCATGTATATTGAATTAATAAATGACTGTTGTTGTGGTGATCTCTAAATTAGCCAGACACCGCCACCTTGTGGCAGACTGTCGCAAGCGCAGATGTTGACAATTAAGTGCTGGTGCCGAGCACCGGAAACCACCGGCTTAAATTAAGCACTGGCCATGACCCAACCATAGCAACAAAGTCACATTCCTGTCCAAGGCAGCTGCAGTGTGGGGATAGTTTGAACTTTTTTACCAGAGATGAGTTTGGTTTCCCGACTAGCTGCCCTTCACACAGCATCAATGAGTTGCACTGTCTCTGTTAATGCCGATATATTTAGAAATATTTGTAAACTATGTAAAAGAAGTTTGTAAATGTTTCTTACCTCTGAGCAGCTCTTTAACACAGCCTCCCTGTTTCGTCTTCTTCTTAACTCCAAAATGTGTGTCATTAAGAGTGATAGGGTTTATACTGTATGTTTTGGTATATTTAGTAATATTACTAACGTACTACAAAATGTTATTCACAAACCTACGTGTATGGGTCTGCCTCAGCTGCTCTTATTTTTTCTGTGTGGAGATCAGCGCCTCAACTGCAGAGGTTCTGCATACGCAAGTATATGTTTTAGTACTAAATGTTGGTGGGACAGAGGAAAGTGACTGGAAAATGGGGACTACTTACTATTAAACAGGAAGGGTTAGAGAAGGAGTAAGTAGGGGTTTAGAGAGGGACCCACAAAAGGGTAAGCAAATTCCTATTCACTAAGTGCACTTATAATTTACTACAAAAAGGACACATAACAGTCGTAAATGTACTCAAACTCAGAGCTGGAATAAAACTAGCACCGCACATGACCAATCACTTGTACTGCAACACTCTCCCTTAGAAAATAATGGTGGTAGGGACTTAAAATAAAACCACAGAGGAAATAATGTTAAATTAAATTAAATTACATAAACTTGCTAAAGATATAAATAAATGTAAATTGATTTCGAAAAATTATCTTTTTATTTATATTTTTATTTACATTCTAGATGTTTAATAACTTTTTATATTTAAAAATTAGATTTTTAATGAAAATATTTTTTCTATTTTTAGAGTTTAAACTTTACTACTTTTCCATATATTTTACCATAGAGCGATCTCTGCCCCGGTGGTCGAGAGCTCTGCACACATGTATAAAGTTACTAGAAGTAACTTTCAAATATTTGCCTATTTTTTAAATAATTATTAAATTAATTTAAATAAATACTTTTTCAAAACACAAAAACTTACAAAAGATGTATTAAAGACTCCACCTCAAGTTAATGTTTGTACTTTTTATCTATTAAAAATTATAAAGGTTACATCTAGAATCAATTGGAAGTTGTAATAAATTGGGTTACTCGTTGATGGGGGTGTAAGCCCTACTCAAGCAGCAACCACAACCTTGTCAGGATGAAGTCACAAGCAAATCCCAAACTCAACCCACTGATACCTGGCACAAGAGAAGTCAGGCTTAACTTAGGGCAATGTGTAAATAATGTATGCAGCACTCCATCAGTACTAAAGGAAAACACAACACATTAAAAATCCCACACCAATTTAGAAAAATAGAGTAAAATGTAATACATAATTTAAAACGAAAACAACAAAAATCCAATCAATAGAACCAAAGATAAGCTATTTTAAAGGCTTAATTAAAATAGTGCCAAAAAGCACGAAGCACCAACTGTGTTATCGGATTGCGATTTACGGGGGCAAAGGCACAAATTTAGGCTGACTGCAATGGAGCACAGGCCGACTACATGGACCCAATTAGGCCCGCTGAACAAAGTACCTTAAATCCTGGTTACAGAGTGTTGTGAGATTTGGCATCAATGACGTGTCGCACAGAGGCTGTTTCGTAGGGCTGCGAGGCTGCGCAGCAAGGTCCTGCATCATCGCTGAAGATGCCTTTGATGAAGGGCTCGTGATGCGTAGTCTTACGTAGCAGATGCATCGAACACCCACTGGTTCCGAAGAAGTTGTGCTGCTTGGGATGCGTAGTCCTGCATCGTCGTCGTCCAGGATGCAGTAGACGAGGGTCTTGTGATGCAAAGACTTGCATTGCACAGTGGCGGTTCTGAGGAGGCTATGATGCGAAGTCCTGCATTGGGTAAGTGCCAGGCAAGGGTCTTGAGTTTTGTGAGACAACGTGTCACACTGCGTTGGTTCTGCTGTCACCACAGCTGGGCTGGTGGAACACCTTCAGTCCCTCTTCCAAGGGTCCAGGGCTGGGGTAGCACCATTCGGGAAGGCAGGACTCACAGCTGGCAGAGTCCTAGGGGTGGGTACAAGGTTGTTGGTGCATGCGCTGTCCATGAGTCTTTGATCAGGAAGCCAGCCTACTAGCCCTTTTGAGTCACTCTGGTGGGCCTGAGTTCAAGATGCAAGTCAGGTCCTTTTCACTCAGGCAGTAGGGCAGCAAAGCAGTAGGGCAGCACAGCAGGGCAGCAGAGTGGCAGTTCTTCTTGCAGCGAAGCAGCACAGCAGTCCTTCTTCTGAGTCTTTGCCAGGTTCAGATGGGAACTGAAGAATAGGGTCTGAGGGTCCATTATTTACACAAAAGACTAGTGATAAACCCTTTGTGAGTTGTTCAGGCCAAGCCATGGTGATGTGCAAGTGTGCTAGGTGACTGCTCCTCCCCCTCATTAAGTCATAGTGGCCAATCCTGCAAACAAATAGGCTCTCTTTGTCTTTATGTCTGGGAGCAATACACAACAGACCAACTGCCAGCTACGCCATGTAATGTGACCAAGGAACAGGCTGCAGACACCAAAGGTTCAGACGAGAAAACCTCACATTTCTTAAAGGGGCATTTTTTAAATTGTAACTTCAAATCCAACTTTACCACTAAAAAACAGGACTTTAAATTAAAATTCTTTAGACATTCCTACTTGCTTCCAATTGAAAGTTATCACTTATTCAATGTGATAAGTAAACAAAATGTTATCCTATGGAAGAGGCAGGCCTTGTAGTATGAAAAACTAATTTTAAAGTTTTTCAATACCAGAAAATGTAAAACTTAAAAGCACTTGTCCAACCTTTTAAATACAGTGCACTCTGGGCTTTTTAGGGCCTACTGTAGGGGTGACTTCCACCGCAAAATCGCCGACATCCACGACAGCTTCAACACCACGACCGCCCCGGCAACCACCGAGACCACTGCCCCCACAACCACCAACCGCCTGCTCTCCTGGACCAACATCAACGACGAGGACACCAGCGAGATCATGAACACCATCCACTCCGGTTCACCGCTAGACCCGTGCCCTCACCACATCTTCAACAAAGCCAGTACAGCCATCGCGCCCCATCTCCGGAAAATAATCAACATCTCCTTCGAGACAGCAACCTTCCCGGAAAGCTGGAAGCACGCCGAGATCACCGCCTTACTCAAGAAACCCAAGGCAGACCCCAAGGACCTCAAGAACTTCCGACCCATCTCTCTGCTCCCGTTCCCCGCGAAGGTCACCGAGAAAATCGTCAACAAACAACTGACCCGCTACCTCGAGGAGAACAACATCCTGGACCCTTCCCAGTCCGGCTTCCGCAGCAACCACAGCACCGAAACCGCCCTCATCGCCGCCACCGATGACATCAGGACCCTGCTAGACAACGGAGAAACAGCAGCCCTCATCCTCCTGGACCTATCAGCCGCCTTCGACACGGTCTGCCACCACACACTACGAACACGCCTTCACGACGCCGGGATCCAAGAGAAGGCCCTGGACTGGACCACATCCTTCCTTTCCGGCAGAACACAAAGCGTCCGCCTCGCCCCCTTCCGATCCAAGGCCACCAAGATCATCTGCGGCGTACCCTAAGGCTCCTCCCTCAGCCCAACACTGTTCAACATCTACATGGCACCCCTCGCCCACGTCGCCTGACAGCACAACCTCAACATCATCTCCTACGCCGACGACACCCAGCTGATCCTCTCCCTCACCAAAGACCCTCACACCGCCAAAGCCCACCTCCACGAATGAATGAAGGCCGTCGCCGAATGGATGAGGACCAGCCGCCTGAAGCTGAACTCGGACAAGACGGAGGTCCTCATCCTTGGTTCCAACCCTTCAGCCTGGGACGACTCCTGGTGGCCAACATCACTGGGAACAGCCCCGCCACCCACCGACCACGTACGCAACCTAGGGGTCATCCTCGACCCCACCCTCTCCATGACTAAGCAGGTCAACGCCGTTTCCTCATCCTGCTTCAACATCCTCCGAATGCTCCGCAGGATCTTCAAGTGGATCCCCACCGAAACAAGAAAAACAGTCACCCAGGCCCTCGTCACCAGCAGGCTGGACTACGGAAACGCCCTCTACGCAGGAACGACGGCTAAGCTCCTGAGACGGCTGCAACGCATCCAGAACGCCTCTGCACGTCTTATCCTCGACATCCCCCGATGCAGCCACATCACACCCCACCTGAGAGACCTGCACTGGCTCCCTGTCAACAAGAGGATAACCTTCAAGCTCCTCACCCACGCACACAAAGCACTCCACAACTCCGGACCAGCCTACCTCAACAGACGACTCAGCTTCTACACCCCCACCCGCCAGCTCCGCTCGACCAGCCTCGCCCTCGCCACAGTCCCCCGCATCCGGAAAGCGACCGCCGGCGGCAGATCCTTCTCCCACCTCGCCGCCAAGACCTGGAACACCCTCCCCACCAACCTCCGACAGACCCAAGACCTACTGGCCTTCAGAAGACTCCTCAAGACCTGGCTCTTCGATCAGTAGCAGCACCACCCCCCTCTTCCCCCAGCGCCTTGAGACCCTCGCGGGTATGTAGTGCGCTTTATAAGTGACATGATTGATTGATTGATTGATTGATTGACTTAAATGTTATAAAAAGTAAGGATTGGTGTAGGGAAGGCAGAGTGTTAGCTATGTCATTGGAATGTTGACTAAGTCAGGAGGGAACGGTAACAGGGGGAGGCACAGGGAGACAGGTATCGACTGGCGGTGTCTGCTGTGTGCTGTACCAGGATCTTCCAATAAAACATTCATCTTAGACCAGTACGGAGTATTCATCTTTACAGAAACTGGTGGCGAGCGACTACGCAATCCTGGTACAAGGAACCCACGTGTGCGAGAGGTTAAACTTCATTACTACGTCGCTGCACATTTTGCATTGCTTTACTGAATACACTGTGGATTGCTGCGAGGTGGATTTATCTCAGGCTCAATCTAGCCTCCAACTACATACAATATGCAAGAGTTAATAAGGTATTTACATTTTGTTACCTTATTGTGAAGCTCGTTATTAAAACGGCTGCGGAACGCACAAGCTTGTTGCGAAGGGTGTCTTGTGAGTGGAGCTCGCGTCAGGACATATGCATGCATGCCACTTTATTAAGAGCCACCGCTATAAGGAAGACTTTGTTGAGCGTACAACAAGCTCCACCGCCGTTAGAGAAAACATCCGACGAATATTTTGGGAACCTCACCAGTATCTGGATACCTTACAGCGCATAGGAATACCAACGACATACGTGGATTGGATTTCATTGCAATTCTTCAGCGACAGGCACGCTTAACCTTGGGCGGTACGCCTGCACAACAATTCCAGCAAGGAGCAGACTCTTTTTATCCCAGCGACAACCATGCTTAATTCTGTATGCCAGCCTGTGTGTGATCCAGCGGCAGGCACGGCAGTTTGATGTTAGCCTGTCTGTGTGCATCCATTTCATCAGGAAACATTTATACGTACATATACATTTTTGGTGCATACAATATTCAAGGTGGACATGGCTACTGGGAATTTGTGGAATCTTTCGCCCCCACAACCATTTTTGGCAGCAAAGGGGAACCATTGTTAAAGTGGAAGGAATGGAAAGAGCATTTTGAGAACTTTGTTTCAACCTTTGAGAATGATGAAGAATTATCATCAGAAAAAAAGATGAATATATTACTGCATTTTTTAGGAGCCGGTTGTTTAAAAATCTACAATCAGATACAGAAGAAAGTCAGGCCTTTAGAGCCCAGATGACGTTTATAAAAATGTGTTAGAAGATCTAGACACGGGACGTGGTCTGGCCACGATTGCAGATGGGCGCTTAGTTTCGGAGCTCCGTGTCGCAGGGAGCCCCGAACGGCGACTGGAGCCTCCCGGACACCACCTGCAAGCCAATACTTTGCCTACATGCAGCTGGGGCCCAGAGATCCTGAGGAGGCGACCCCGACCCTTCGGGAAGCCTTAATGCCCGAGCTCCCTAACTGAGAGACGGCAGGGGCCTAACTACGAACGGCAGACCCCGGCCCACAGTACAGAGTGCAGGCAGGTGAAGTCACCCGGCGCGGGAACGCGCCCGCTACCGCATTCTACAGGACCAACAAAGTCACCTCTGGTGAGTGCCTCAGCACCCTCGTGTGGCGCAACACAGCGGGACATACCAGCCCTGCCTCCACCCCCAAGGGAAACAGGCTGAATCTGAGCCATGGCGGAAGACTGCGACCTGCGCAGTCACGCTCTGAACTGCTGGGCATTGCTGTGGGTGGCTACCTGCCCCTCCCGTCCTGGACTGGAGTCGACGGGGGTCCTCTAGGTCCGGCACTGAACGCGTCCCCACTCACCTCAGCATACAGGAGTGGCTTCCGGGAGACACTGGACCTCATACCCCCGTCCATCTTTCATCTGACTGCTCCAAGGCCTCGCAGCAGGGGTATCCCAGCACCACCGGATGAGATAACCCGAGGTGGGGATACTTGCTACAAGGGAGCCTCCCCCGCGGCTTGACACAACCAGCCCCAAATAGGCCATCGAGACGAAGCCACATGCCCTGGGAAGACAGATGTGTCAAGGACCCCGCCAATACACCGGGGTGGCATACCCCCCAATATAAAAGACTGAAAACACAGAGTCAGTCCCCCTTCCCCTGGAGGGAAAGAGGCTCACAAATCAGTATCCAACGAAGAGCGGGCGATAACCCCTTTCACGCACCGCCCTCCTTACTGGGTCTACTTCTGAACAGTCGATGGGATGGGCCTGTCACCCTTGGATGATCCCAAGACCACACGGGTCCTCCTGTGGGGCCGTGCCCTGAAGCCTACTTCCATCCCCTGGTGAACACTACCACAGCCACCTACACCGGAGTGCCACGAGGGAGGAGCCGCACCTCCCCACAGCGGACAGATCCGCTACCAGCAACAGACTCACATGATGAGAGAGCCAGCCATTCCATAGTCTTAGACTCTCGAGAGTGATGCAGGACACAACCAGAAGCTCCCCCAGGTGCTACTTCTCGCCGTCCCCCGATATCCCTCGAGGGCCCCTCTTCGAGGCAGGCCTCACCTACACCCGACTGCCAGGTTGGGTTCCACCATAAGCACCCCCGGGACAGAACGCTGAGCTCTTGGTAACTTCAAGATCGTGACGTCCCCTCAGCCCTCTTGTGCTTGCAGTTCACGCTTTCAGCCCTCTACGGGGTGCCTACCAGCTCCCCACCACCACCAAAATCAGCTGTAGCTGCTCCTCATGACTGAGGATACCACCATGTCTGAGCCCCTCCCGGCTCCCTGCTCTGTATCCGCCCACAGCACTAGGGTCATCAGCGGTGTGCCCACGGGCTCGAGGAACGCCAGAGACGAGCTGGGGATGCCTTCTGGCAAAGTGACAGGAAAGCCCGCACAACAAGTCCTATTCACAGAAGCACTGGCCCAGGGCCGCCCTGCCCTGGGAACGCAGGGCACAGCCCCTGTAGTACCGAAGGACCCAACCCTATGATGGCTGCCCCTCCAGACCCCACCTTAAAAATGGATTCTCCAGGAAATCGTGCCGGTGGGGCGAAGACCGGAAGGCATGGAGACATCCATCTCTGCTCTCACTACTAAGACCAAATCCATCTGTGCGGACATTGTCCGATTCCAGAATCGGGTGGATTGTCTCACCACACACGTTGCTGCTGTACAGGAACGCCTTAATACATACCTGATCGGGACCAAGAACTCCTCTTCCTCCGAAACAAAGTGGTGGACCTAGAGGACAGGAGTCGCCGGGACAACGTCCGCTTTTTCGGGATCCCGGAAAAAATTGAGGGATTGGATGCCAAGTCTTTTCTCAGAGCCACCCTCCCAAAACTCCCAGGCCTCATCTTTGATCCACCGCTGGAGATGCAGAGAGCCCATCGTATAGGACCACCTGGCGCAGGAAAGAACGCACGACCACGCCCGCGTATTGCTTGCTTTCTATGCCACGAACAGGCCCGCCAACTGCTTACGGCGCCCCACACTAATGGCCGCCCTCATTCTTTCAAAGATCCGAATGGCAGCAGACTTTTTAAGGGAGACAAACGACCGCCGCAAAGCTTTCCTCTGTCTTAGACCACGCCTGCGACAACTAGACATCAAGTATGGCCTCTTCGATCCCGCACGCCTGCGGGTCACTAAAGACGGAATCTCAAAGACTTTTTCAACCCAGAGGACCTTTATCTATTCTTGGACAGTAGTACTCCACAAAGTATGGAACTTGCCTCAACTCCCCTGGAGGACAGCGCGCTATGCCCATCATCAACTTCCTTGCAATCCTCAGGCGACCTCCGGCGCAACTCAGGCCGCTCTCAGAGCAGGAGCAGAGACCCGGACCGACCTGCTCACTCCCTGGGTGACAGTGCACAGGCCCTACAGGCAGTGGCCACCATCACTCATGAAAGAGGCGGTGACAAGTCACGCTCTCCCCTGAAACCCATTCAGGTCAAGGAGGGCCCATCCTGAAACGACAACAGTTCAAGCCCTAACCACCTGATGAGAGGACTGGAACCCAACGTCCCACACCCACTTATATGTCATGTTTTACAGGTTATATACAGTTTTTTCCCTTCCGGTGCTCCCCCTCCCCCTTACCCTTTCTCCCTCTTAGGAATGTACTCATGAAAAGATATTTATTGTTATTGTTGAGTTGTATAATAATACGCAGGTTTGCACTCTCTGCATTGCATGTTCTACATGATACATATGGTACCCCCCCTCTTTCCCTTGACCCGGCGCACCGCTATCACTAAGCGCGCCCTCCCACAGAGTGCACGATTTGCATAAGTACTGTTGATTTCTATTGTCTCCGTTTACAACCATGTCCCCTTTCCCCTACACTACTGCCCCTCGAGACGGATGTATGATGCTACATCGCAAACGTTTACATCGCAAACATTTACATCGCCGTGTTGACATCGCATACACATTCACAACGCACACTTTCACAACGCAAACCATTAGTTCGCTTCCCCATTGAAATGCATACAAAACACAATCACAACGCACACAAACACCCTGCATGCTTTAACATCGCGATTTTTTTCCCGAAATAACACCGCAAGCTAATACACAACCCTACATAACACACACTTTACAACCCAGTCCCCCTAAACCCGAACTCCTAAATCCTTAATTACTACCTTACACTACGACCCCCTGACCCGACCCTAAACTCTAAACCCTAATGCTTAATACAATACCCTACAGTAAGACCCCCTGACACTACCCTAAAGGCTAAACCCTAAAGCCTAAAACACTGTCCTACACTACGACGACCAGACACTGCCCTAAACCCTAAACACTACACTCTAAGCACAATCCCCCTTACGCCTAAAACACTGCCCTACACTACGACCACCAGACACTGCCCTAAACCCTAAACACTACACTCTAAGCACAATCCCCCTTACCTCTCTCTCCTCGCGTCGTCCGTCCCGGTGCTCGCCTCTGTCCACGTCCGACTCTCGTCCATTACACCACATGCGATTTAAAAGCGCATGCGTTTTAAAAGCGCATGCGATGTAATGGGACGCTTGGTAATGGTCCGCGTCGTAACGTCGCTTGCGTTGTAACGCTTGCGACGTAAACGCATGCGATGTAACGCATGCGTTGTGATGGGTGTTCGCCCTCGAGACACCACAACGGTTCTCCTCTCCCCCGCTCGGCAGGATAGCATTGACCAAGCGCCAGAATCTTCCCCCCTCAGCCACCAAACAAGTGGAGCTAAATTATGGGACCGCACCCCTAACCCCCCCCCGCCCCCACCTAGTCTCTCCCTGCCCCGCCTATCCCTCCCGCTTAGTTAGAACGACCCCACTGACTTCCCCCCTGACAGAGAGCTCACCGGCTGAATGATCGTCCTACATCCTCCAGGCTGATAATATTGCCAGACTGACAGGTCTCCCGGGTGGCCTGGACGCTCGACGTGGCTCCTCTGACATGCATGGCCCAAAAGTCTAGACCAGCAGAGAATGGTCCAACTCCTCCCCACCCCCCAGTGCTGCGCTCTTACTGCGCAGCCTACCAGATCGCCTCACTCTTTCTGCACGTACCAGATACCTTTGCTTCTAGCCCCTCCCCGTACCTCACCTCCCATCTCTCCACATACATATAGGTAACCTCCTTTTCACAGACCCCCAACCCACCAAGAGTCACTTAAGAGCAGCCCCTTCCCTATCTGCTACCCCCCCGGACCTCTCTCCCCACCCCTATATCGACCCTACCTCCACCCCTACCCACATTGTTCCTGGCTGCCCTCTCCCCTGCCCAGCACCCGCTTCCTCACCTCATCCTCTAACCCAACCCTCCCTTCTTATCCCAACACCTCTTCCTCCTTTCTCTCCCTCCCCCACCGACGTACATCCCCCGCCAACCAACAGATAACAGATGGCAGCGACTGCACCCCTTCCCTCCTGCCCATTGCACACCATCTCATGGAATGTAAACAGCCTTACCCATTACATCAAATGTAAGAAGGTACTCTCCTACTTGCAAACAAAAAGAGTAGATGTCGCCCTCCTACAGGAGACGCACATTGATGCCCTAGAATCTGCCAAATTACGTCGGAACTGGGTGGGCAAGGTTATACATAGCGGTGTGACTACACAGACCCCCGAAGGGGGGAGACATCCACGGAAATGTGGAGTGGCCATACTCCTACGCAAATCCCTACCTGTGACAACTGTCAAAACATGGGTCCACCTGGACGGCCGATATGTCTTTGCCAAGTTGAGATTGGGTGACAAATTCTTGTGTGACGGCTCGATATATGCCCTGACGGGTGCCAAACACTCCTTTCTTCTATGCCTGAACCGCTTGCTAGTGGAAATTGGGGCGTCTAACTATGTAATTGGAGGAGACTGGAATCTTGCCCGAGACGCAGTCCTTGATAGAACAGGCCCCTTGGACAGGAGTAACGAAGGAGCCAGAGCCCTCTTAGGGGACATAACATCTGACCATGGACTGGTTGACCATTGGTGCCTCTGCCACCCTGCTGATAAGGAATACACTTTTCTTTCGTCCATCCACGGAACTCAGTCTAGGATAGACTATTTTCTGAAATCCCACCCAGTTGTCACACTTACCAGCGAATCCCACATACTGGAAGCCGCCCTTTCTGACCACTCCCCGGTTTTACTGGCTCTTGACATGGGACTTGCCTCCCCAGGCCGCAAACCATGGCTGCTGAACATTCAGAGGTACCGCTCGCCCCAGGGAAAGGCCCAGCTGCGGTCTTATCTTTCTACCTACCTGGTCAACAACAGGACTTCTGTTAACTCCAGTACGATCATGTAGGCTGCTGGGAAAGCAACCATATGAGGACAATTGATGAGAGACGCCGCAGAGGCAAATAAGAAGGCAACTATCCGCCGTACCGAACTCGAGGAGCAGATTAAATCTCACGCGTCAGTACTCTTCCAATCCTACAGTGCCCAACCGTCGCCGTCTGGCGGTGGCCCGGATGGCCCTCAATGGCCTCTACACCTCTAAGGCAGAATATGCCCTTCAGCGTCTAAAAGACAGCCCCCTTGAACAGGGTGAGAAAGCGGGCCGCCTACTGGCAGCACAACTGAGGCAACGGGAGGCATTGATGGCTATTCCTGCCATTCGGGCCGAATCAGGTGGGATCCTCACTAAACCCCAGGACATAGTCAATATGTTTGCCTCGTTCTATGAGAGACTCTATACCCCAGAGGCCCCATCTACCGACGACCAACTAAACACCTATCTTGCCGGAATTAAGCTACCACGCCTTATGGACGAGGGTAGAAAGCTACTAGAGGGAGATATTAGTAAAGAAGAAATAGTGGCCGCCATTGCTAACCTGCCCTAGCATAAATCCCTGGGGGAAGACGGGTTTCCCGCGGAATACTACAAATGGTCTGGGGAGGAGGCAATAGATTCCCTACATGCAGCCCTAAGCGAGGCGGAACGGACTGCATCCCTAGGGCCTATCTGTAACAGAGCAATGATTGCAGTCATACCCAAGCCAGGTAAAGACCCACTCTCTTGCCGCAGCTATCGCCCTATCTCCCACATAAACGGAGATGTTAAAATTCTGGCCAGCATCCTGGTGACACGATTGCCCAAGGTCATTCCATCCCTTATCCACCACACGCAGGACGGCTTTGTCCCAGGCCGTTCCTCTAGAATTTACCTCCGTACGCTGTCTCACACGCTATGGACTGCAAAAGACCTACCGGAAGATACGGTGGCCCTCTCTCTGGATGCAGAAAAGGCATTCGATCACATTGATTGGGGCTATCTTTTCGCCACCATGAAACGCTTTGACCTAGGCAATCAATTTATCTCCAAGGTCCGTCTTCTCTATGACCACCCGTGACCCTGACCAACTGCAGAGGGTTTATATCGGACGCCTTCCGGATTGAAAGAGGTACTCGCCAGGGCTGCACCCTCTTCCCCCCTCCTGTTCTTGCTGGCCATGGAACCCCTTGCCTCCCTCATCCCTCATCCACCATTCACCGCAGATACGGGGCATATCCATTGCAGATGGCACGTTCAAGCTCTATCTCTACGCAGACGATATTCTTCTCACGTTTAGGAACCTCCCCCACTCCCTACCAGCCCTGCTGGAGATTATAGACAGGTTTGGAGCCCTTTCATGTTATAAGGTGAACTGGGACAAAAGTGAGGCTCTCCCACTCTCCCAAGGTACAACGAAGGCATTGATCCATGGGTATCCCTTCCGTTGGCCACCGTCACGCCTTAAATACCTGGGGATCCTAGTTAACCAGGCCCTGGAAGGACTGGCCGATGAAAATCTGACACCCCTCATAACACAAATGGAAACAGATTTCTCTAAATGGTCTCTCGTGGGATTCTCCATGTGGGGTAGAGTACCAGCCGTGCGAATGGTCACACTACCTCGCTTCACATATACTCAGGGAATGCTGCCGATTGTGATGCCTCTAGCCACTCTACACCGCATAGACGCCCGTATCCGTGCCTTTGTGTGGGGCTCTACACCCCCCTGCCTTGCCGCAACTAAGAACTTATAGCCCGCCGCTCCCACGGTGGCCTGGGTTTACCATCCCTAGAGCACTACTCCGGGAGTGAACTGCAATCTCCTCCACATCTTATGTGACTGTCCTTCTATACAGCCCTACTGGTCCTATATAGGTGACACTTTGAGAGGGACAATGCCCCTTCGCCTCCCCCTCACGCCACCCACCATCTTACTCAATGATATGAAAGACTCCCACGGCCTAACACGTCCGCAGCATCGCTTACTGCACACAGCGCTCGCCGCAGCCACAATCTGCATCTTGCGGCAATGGCGTTCATCTACCCACCCTCACAGGAGGGCTGGATGGTGGCAATGGTACAAACGCCGTCACACGAACACGTTATGTATAGCTTGCAAGAACAGGAGGAGGCATTCCTGCAAACATGGACCCACTTCCTCCAAGAGATCCCCCCGAAACATATCTGTTGTTGCCACTCGTTCCCCCCTCACCCACACCCCCATACCTGCCCCCTTCTTCTCCTCCCCTCCCCCAGCCTTCACCCCCCTTAACTCCCCCACTTCAGGTTAGGAGGCCGCCATTCCGCCATTCTACCCAACCTCTACCTTCAACAACACTGGTCACCCCCATGCACCCCCTACTGCATACGTTTCATCTTGTCTCCCCCCCACCAGAGACCCGCCCTGACTGACTACCCTTGAGACGACCTACCAGGGGATTTCAGATACCGGTCGTAACGCAAAGCATGCTTCTACCTTGCCTAGTCATAGGGTAACCTGTTTGCACCACTCCCCCCCTCCCAACATGCCCTCTGTTCAGAACAATTGTCTCCTCTACTTGCCGCTCGCCTCCCACAGAAGGACAAGGACCCCACCCGTAACAGTGCTCAACACCTCGATCTAGTCTGTCCTCAACCACAAGCCACAATATAACGGTTTAATATCACACAATCATCCTCATCATCATATAATATGAACAATGCCTACCTCCCTCCTGGCTTCTTGGGTCTTTTGTATCCCACCCCCCCCCCTTTTACCCCCTCCCTCTTATTCTTCTGTAACTGTAATAACGATGGACCCCAGCGAGTGGGTAATGCTGCAAGTCTCTTACATTGTTGTGTTTTCCTTTTTCTAAACCTTCAATAAACAATTTAGACACATATTTCCATCCTAGAGTCTGCGTGTCAGTTGATAGATACAAGTCTTTTCATAGGAAGCAGTAAGAGAATGAACTAGTAGAAGACTTTGTAGCAGCTCTAAATAATCTAGCACTAACTTGTAAATTTGCTAATTTACATGATGAGCTAATAGGAGACCAAATTGTCTGCATGCTGCAAAACTCGAACATTCAAAACAAATTGTGGACTATGGGAGAGTCCACACTGCAGGAGGTGATTGAGGTAGTAAAAAAAGCAGAGTTGACAGGCAGGTGTGGGAGGGCTGTTATTCCAAGTATAGGAAAAGAAGTGAGAAGGAAATGATGAAACTGTGGTTGTGAAAGTACGTACTCAAAATGTCCATAAAATAGACCTGGTTTCAAGAAGGATGTGCAGAAAGAAAATGGTGCGAATCATGTTAGTCAAGCTACATTTAAGGGTGGAAGTGTTCGTTGTTTTAGATGTGGACGCAAAGGGCACTTAGCAAACAACAAAATATGTCCTGCAAAAAATCAAAGGTGTTCAGGATGTGGTATGATTGGGCATTTCCAAAAAGTGTGTAGGAAGCAAAAGGATAGAGGAGTGAAACATCTTAGGCAAGATTCGAATACAATGTGAGAAGACTCGGAAGATGAAAACCTAAACATGTGCATTTTAAGTATTGATGAAGGGGCTCTAGAAGTGGTGGACCACCAAAATAAAAAAACCTAAAGGTGACATTAGTGTGGGTGGTGTGAACATAACCGTGACAGCTGATTCGGGCTCACCCTATATAATCATAAGTGAAAGGGTGTGGCAAGAAAAATGTGTTCCTATTTTAGGAAGTGTGTGAGGACATGCAGACATGTGTCCAAAAATGTTTACTGGTGAAGACATACAAATGGTGGGAATGAGGGTTTTACTGTTAGAAATTAAAGACAGGCATGCAATGTGTAAGTTGTATGTTGCAGTTGAGGGACCCTCAGTCCTAGGATGGGGTGATCAAAGAGAGTTCATTCTTGACCCCAATAGTCCAGATCCAGTGTTGGTAGTACAACAATATGATGCGATGGAACAGGAAATCTTGAGAGAGTATCCTGAGGTATTTTCAGCAGCATTGGAAAGTTGAAGGGCTTCCAGCATAGCATCATACTTTAAAAAAAATGCAGTACCTCAGGTGCATGAAGTGAGGAATATACCTTTGGCATTGAAAGAAGAAGTTCAACAAGAATTGGAAAAGTTGTGTGTGGAAGGAGTGTAAGAGAGAGTAGAAGCATCTGAATGGGTTTCTCCGTTGGTGATTACTTCGAGGGCGAATGGAAAACTCAGTTTGTGTGTGGATATGAGAGACCTGAACAAGAACATTATAGTTGACCAAAAGAGGGCCATGGGATCCTGAGGTAGTAAAAGATAGAGTGAGCAAAGCGAAGCAAATGTACAAAACATATTATGACACAAAGCATGGATATAAACATGCCAAACTGCAAGTAGGAGATATGGTAAAGGTAAAAAGAATTGAAATCTTAAGAAGTGGTCAGAACAGATATTCTAGAATACATAGGGTGGAGAAAACATTTTGTAATGCTGCCCTTTTGAGTAATGGAAAAGTAAGACACATGAGTTCTTTATCTGAATGTAATAAGAGAAAAATCATGAAGGAAAAGAGAAATTTTGATTGGTCGACTGAAGAGAAGAACAGTGATGGTTTGTCCAGAGAAGGGGAAGGTCTTTCCAGAGAAGATGTCTATGAGCCTCATGCTTATAAAGATGGGGATGCAGCTTCTCCTGTGAAGGGTAATAAGGATGTCGAAGTGAGAACTGGTAGGTTTGGAAGAATAATGAAGAAACCTACCAGGTGGAATGATTACATATGTGACTAGAGAACTCATGTTCCTTATGGGATTAACTTGTACAATACGAATATAAGCTAAAAAATTATTAACTTGTTTTTTTATTTTTTTTCTTATGTATTGTTTTTTTGGGGTTGTATAAAGGGAAGATGTGTAGGGAAGGTAGAGTGTTAACTACGTCATTGGAATGTTGACTATGTCAGAAGGGAACGGTAACAGGGGGAAGCACATGGAGACAGGTATCGACTGGAGGTATCTGCTGTGTGCTGTGCCAGGTTCTTCCAATAAAACATTCATCTTAGCCCAGTATGGAGTGTTCATCTTTACAATTGGGCCTGGCAAAAGGTTTATTTTGCCAGGTCGAAATGGCAGTTGAAAACTGCACACAAAGCCTGCAATGGCAGGCCTGAGACATGTTTCAAGGGGCTACTTAAGTAGTTGGCACAATGAGTGCTGCAGGCCAACTAGTAGCATTTAATGTACAGGCCCTGGGTACACAGGGTACCACTTTACTAGAGCCTTACAAGTAATCTAAAGGGCCAGTTTTGCTATGTTTAGGGGAGAGAGTACAAGCCCTTTAGCACTGGTAAACGATTTTCTCCACACAATGGTGGTAAAGTGCAAAGCGTCCTAAGACCAGCAAAAACGAGATTAGCAAAAATAGTAAGGGTGAAGGCAAATGTTTTGGGGGAAGACCACCCTAGACTGACTGGTCCAATAGAATTCATTAAGTTTCTTTCCTAAAACTATTAAAGTTACTGTTGGACCTACCACTCCCGTCAGGCACGGGTGATTACACACACTGTATAACCTGCGCTCCCCCTTAGGTAAGTTGGCACTGAGAAGTCAGGCTTACCACAGAGGCAATGTGTAAAGCATTGGCACAGCTCTCACTCACGATAAATACTTTGAGCGTCACAAAAGAGGATTCACATGTGATGTATGTAAATAATGCATGTATTCAACACATAATTAACACAACATGAACATCATGTATTTCTGGGCATAAATCACATTCGGAATTATTACTAGCAGTACGAGGCCCAATCGTGTTCAAGTTACATCAGCAATATGCACACTTGAGAAAGATCCCATTCTACACCTGATTTTGGTCAAACCAGACAGCTCTGGTTACACATACAATGAAGAGTTGCAAATTCCGTACCTCCCTGGAAATGAGGCACAAATTCCGGTGCATGTTGATTTTGGTCGCACCAGACAGTTCTGGTCACACACACAGGTGCTAGTTCAACAATGTCTCACGAGGTACAACGGGGCACTACTACGGTTTTGCCCCCACCTCCGAGGGTTGCAACCTGTCAATCAGATATTGCACGCAATGTGTATGGAGTCGCCGTGTCACACGAGAGATGCGGCACGATCAACGAAGCGGGCCACACTGGGTCCCGCACCTGGTAAATCTGCTCACCACCATCGAGACACTTAAGCGTGCCATGTTCCCCCATAATGCGGGCGCTACACACCTAAAATGTGAGCCAGAATTTGGGAGTCCGCACAAGGCAATCTGGTCTCCAGGCACAATTCTTAGTTCCACGCCCACACCGAGCAGACGATGTGGGCGCTTGAGAGGGCACTGTGCTTCAGGTGTCACAGGTGATGTGTGGGTCCCTCTTAGGAGATCTTTGATGTCCCTGAGACTTCCAAAAGAGCAGGGGGCAAGCTCAACAAGCCCTTGGAGAGCACACTTCAGGGTGCCACACAGTAGCAGGTAGTCGGCCCAGGCCAGCCACTATTCAGGAAGGGCATGCGGTCCCTTTCAGTGGCAGTAATCCTCCTTGTGCACAACAGATTCCTCTGGCAATGCGCACCACGTAGTTCCAGGTTCTTCTGTCCCACGTCCCCAGAAGCATATCTCACCCCGTGTTAAAGTATGGCACCAGTAGTTACACTGGAGTGAGCCTTTGAAGTTGGGGGTGGTTCAAAGGGTCTCCCTTTGAACCACAGATGTCGCCCCTAAATTTCAGTCCTGTCTGCCATGAGGCTGTGGAATGCAGATCTTAATCTATTTTGGGGCCATTTCCTGGCTCCAGAGTGCAAGTGTCAAAACCTCTTCCTCCAATCTCTCCAGCAGGTCTGCAAAAGGCAGAGGTCTGTCGTTCCAGTTTATGCCCAGTGCTTTATAGCTCTTTCTGGGGAATGCCCAGATGTGCTCCCCCAACCTCCAGTGTAGCCTTGAGTCAAGCACTAAGGCACACAACGAGTTTTAGAGCACAGAAATGCCCACTTTCTAGTAGTGCCATTTCTACGTGAATTATGACAAAGCCACTTGTGCCACTGACAAGGGGTTGTCGCTGAGAATCCAATGATAGGAAACAGCATGAGGCTGTTCCACTGCAATCCACTATTTCAACCTGAAGTGATTTCAACCGTTTCCCCATGTTAGCCTATGGGAAGAGAAAACCTCATAGGTAGTGAAAACACGGATGGGTATTCCAAACTACCTGGGCAGGGTACACACATTTGTACCAGCCCTGCCTTTCACCTACCACTTACTTCCCCCATTAAGACGTACCCTCGGGGCACGCGGTTGGAAGTGAAAGGTCCACTCAGGTTGGCTAGTGACTCAAACAGGCAAGTCTGAGTAAACGTGCAATTGCGCTTATCAGCCTGCAATGGCAGGCTGGACACGTATTTAAGGGCACCATCAGCTGCCTGAAACTCAACTCAGAAAAGACAGAAGTCCTCATCCTTGGCTCCACCCCCTTAGCATGGAACGACTCCTGGTGGCCCTCAGAAATCCCCCTGCCTCGACGGACCACGCAGGAAACCTCATCATTATACTGAACTCATAACTCACAATGAACCGCCAGATCAACGCCGTATCCTCGACCTGCTTCAACACCCTGCACATGCTTCAAAAGACTTTCAAATGGATCCCAACCGAATCCAGAAAAACCATCACGCACGCACTCATCAGCAGCAGACTGGACTACGGCAACGCTCTCTACACCGGGATCAACAAGAAACTCCTTCGCAAACTCCAGACTGTTCAGAACGCCGCAGCCAGACTGATCCTCGATATACTCCTTGCAGTCACATCACCCAACACCTCCGCGATCTCCACTTGCTTCCAGTCCAAAGCAGAATAGCCTTCAAACTCCTCACCCACGCATACAAGACCCACCACAACACAGGACCCGCATACCTGAACAGCTGCTTCTCCTTCCACGCACCCAAAAGACACCTCTGATCAGCCCAGCTCTCTCTGACCACAGTCCCACGTATCAACAAGACCAGACCGGGAGGAAAGTCCATCTTCTACCTCGCAGCTAGACCCTGGAACACCCTCCCCCTCCACCTCCGGCAATCTCCCACATTGCCCCAGTTCAGGAAGGACCTCAAGACCTGGCTCTTCAGATGACCCCAGCACTCAACTGAGCCACCACCCATCCCCCCCAGCAACTTGAGACCCTCACGGGTGAGTAGTTGCACTTTACCAACGCTGACTGATTGATTGATTGACTGCAGCTTGCCATGGCAGTCTGGACACATCTTTAAGGGTGCCATCAGTGCCAGTGTACATACCAGCCTGCAATGGCAGTCTGGACACGTCTTTAAGGGTGCCATCGGTGCCAGTGTACATACCAGCCTGCAATGGCAGTCTGGACACGTCTTTAAGGGTGCCATCGGTGCAGGCTGGACCCGTATTTAAGAGCGCCATCGGTGCCAGTGTACATACCAGCCTGCAATGGCAGGTTGGACACATGCTTAGCAACCCCAGCTAAGCACCACTTACTAACGTGTGTAGGACGGGTGCACGCACGTTCGCACTGCATTTACAGTGGAAAAGTGCCCCAGGTCCTAAGGCCCTAACAAGAGAATCAGCAAAACCCAGAAGGAGAAAGCCAAAAGTCTGGGGAAATGCTACCTGAAGAATTCAGGTCTAACAGTTAAAAAAAATGTTTACTTAATAAAATGTACCATTAGTTGATCTGGTGTTCTCTCTTTAGTCCCTGCTTTCATTATTTTCTAGGGGAGGGTGTTGCAGTATCAGTGGTCGCCCATAAGTGGTGCAGATCTTATTAATGCTCCTGTTTGGCTGTTGTAACTTACACTCGTAAAATTTGGCTCTTTACCCGGTTTAAGGGGGTGGAGACTAGGAGGTCTACAATTTTGTGTAGCTTTACCCTCATAACTTCATCTCTCCCTAGCCTTGGACTCCGTGCTTTGATTGGCAAACCATACCCGTTGGATGGATCCTACTCTACTTGGCTAAGATCACGACCGTGGAATCTCCATGAGTGCATGTTCTGGATCCCACCAAACTGGGCCCCAGATCAGTCGTGATGGAAGATTCGATTGTGTTTTCCATCTCAGGTGCCGAGGTCCAACAACTCCTTCGGATTCTGTATCCGATGTCTGCCCAGTGGCTACACAAGGTTGTTGAATTCCTACTCATACTGAAATATCCAAATGTATGCCTATCCTTGCACCGCGTACATGTCCAGATACTTTAAATAAATACCTTTTGTGCTAATGGACACTGTTTACAGTGCATGTTGGACAGATGGTAGCACGTGGCAAACATTTCAATTCATCTGTCTATTTTTCATGCAAGAAAAAATCTTCTTTTAACAATGTCCTCTGCACTGAGGGTTTTAAATAAGAGATTTGGTACCGTGACATCTTGCTGAATGTTTTTTCAGAGATGTGGTCAATATACTCAGGTAGAGTTGTATGGTATAGATATGGTTTGTCAGCAGAACAAAATGACCGCAATATCGAGGGACCATTAAATTAATTATTTTCTTTGTTCCTGAAGATTTTTCTTCTAGATTTATCTGCACATTTCCCAAGTTTTCCTATAAATTTTACCAGATTTTTCTACATATTTCTTAAATTTTCCCTACAGATTTTACAACTTTTTCTTGCATTAGTGTGAAAGTCGTTCTACTTGTTTTCACAAATTTATTCGCAGATCTACACTGCTCTAAACGAATATCCCAGGAGAGACAGATCTTTTCCACTGTTCACTTCATCTTCAACTGCAGGAAGTGTTGACTTAATTAATTATGTATGAACCCTTGTGATTACACAGCTAATCATACATGTATTATGCAATATCTACACCGTAAATAGGAAGCCTTCCGAGAAAAATATAAGATAAACATTTTTAAATTCTCAAATTAAAATATTCACCACAAAGGCAAGCAGTTTGCCAGTGGCCTATTACTTTCACAGTCCCCATCCCTTTATGACCCACAGAAACTGATTGAAAAACATGATTTAGGTTTTCTTCCCAATTATTGCAATCTTTTTCCCTTTGCCCTTCAAGAATGTGTTCTTCTTCAAGTTTAGATACATTGACCATTTTCTCTCACCAGCTGTTAATATACACCCCTTATTGAGGTGTTCCAAATATGAGGTTAAACAATACGAACAAAACTATGAAAACAAGCTAGGTTCCAAATGAAGCCACCATTCGTGCTGGGTGGTGACCACAGGACCTGGCCCACATGGAAAGCAAACTCAAGGAGATGATGGACGGAGCGCTGAAACTTTTCAGGCACTCACCCCCAGTCACAGATCTGGGTTGAATCCATCATCGTTCTTTAGCTCACTTCGCCACCCCAGTTCAGACACAGCTATATGCAAATCAGTCTTGTCCCTGTGCCTCATGGGAACAGTCCAGCCCGAAATGCCAAGCCATGTCTTCCCTGGACTGGAAACAAGCATCCTGGGACCGGTTTCGAGCTAACAGCCCTCATCAGCCAGGCTAGCTTGAATCCAGTGGCAAAGTGAGCAAGGGACCCACGTCTGGGCATACCCTGCCAACTTAGGGCGAACAAAGCAAACACAAGGAGATGATGGACGGAGCGCTGAAACTTTTCAGACACTCACCCCCAGTCACAGATCTGGGTTGAATCCATCATCATTCTTTAGCTCACTTCGCCACCCCAGTTCAGCAGCCAGGTTTCAAGGAATACCTCACTGCTCCATGTCTCAGAGTGCGCTTTTGGTGCCACCTGACATTCTCTACATTTGCTCTGCATTTGAATCTATTCTTTTGTAATTTTCAACAGGAGTAAACACCTCCAACCACGAAACTCCGGCAGCGCGCAGGTTTCAAGCTATTCACTGTCACCCATGTCCGTGTTTATCTTTCCTTCTGTCTAACTCACCTTTTTCTCTTTACTTCTCTCCCTAGCTCGCATATGTTTCTACATTATCTGTCTCTACCTTCTTTTCCCTCTAGTTCACATGGCTTGCGAAACTGTTCAGTTTATGACTCTGTTCATCTTCTGTATCTCACCCTCTCCTGTTTCTCTTTCTCAACAGGGCCACAGGTAACTGTCTAGCCCAGGATTCTTCAACGAGTAGCTTGCGAGCTACTGGTATCTCTCCAGCTGCCTGTAAGTAGCTCTACTCTGTGCAGCACAGCCTACAAAATAGAAACGTTTACTTTGATGAATTGATAGTTCTATATTAACATTCAAAAGCCTGTATTTGACACGTAAATGTACATACATTCCGAACCCATAAGCTGATGTTTGGAGAAAAATGGCTGCATTTCAAAAATATATTTAAAGCTTATGTTTGAGTGATAAATGCGGCACTGGAGAGACTTATTACCTATATTACCTTGGTGCCATGGGCTTTGCACCTATGACTGTCACGTATTGCCCATTTTGAGGCCTTCCAAATTGATATAGCATGTTTACATTACTGCTGCAACCATATCTGATGCGCCAAGGTGACCATTGCTGGAAATCTTGCATGGGGTGGCACAAATGCAATCTTTTCTGATGTGGTCACTATTACAACACTAATAATATTAGTAGCTCGGGATGAATTTCATTGAACATAAGTAGCTCTTGTTACAGAAGAGGTTGGAGACCCCTGGTCTAACCAGTGCACACTTATGAGTAAACCGAAGGGGGACCGGGAAGGGAAGCAGAAATTAGAAGAAAGGTGTTAGATTTTAACCAAATTTAATGGTGAAAATCCTCAGAGCAACACTTTTATTTTTACAGTTGTAGCAAGAACACCAGTAGTGAAGAGGGATATATCTGTGATTACGAATAGTTGGCAAATAAAGCTGCAATTTCAAGCGCTAAGAGCATAAGTCTTAATTTAATAGTAAGTACTTGTACACTCAACATCTAACAAGTCAAGTTTAGTATTTTTTTCCTCCAATGGGAATAACAAGCTGGTTAGACACTGAATTCTATATAAAATGTTGTTGTCTAGAAAAAATTCTCGATCCAAACTCAAGAATTCATGGCTTTATCAATGCTTGTTCAAGCTTCTTTTGGTACTATTGGACACAATAAACACCAGGCACCTTGATCTTTTGGCTGCTTTTGCATGCCCCCGTTTCTGAAGGATTGCCCATAATTCAAAATTGTTTGGCATCAAGGGGGCTTGGATGAGCCGAAAAGGGATACGAAATTCAAAGGACTTCCAAACAGGCACCCCAAAATATATCTTGCCCAGGGACCCACTGGTTTCTTTGTCATTTCCATGTGCTCTGAGTTGCAGTAAAGAATGTTCTTTAAACCTTCCCATTTTGAGTCACCATTCCCTCGTTAGTGTATGGTCTGAGTGACCTTGAGAATGATTTATAGCTCCCCCTTGGAGCGAAAGGATTCTTAGAATGGCCTTTCCATGTTTCTGATTGGCTGACTGACAGATAGATTCATTGGCGACGAAGAGTTTGGTGTTCTACCTTAGCGTAGTCAAGACCATGTTCCCAGACTGGGAGAGAGGTTCGGTGCCCCCTCTTCGAACAACATTTGCTATATTCTCCGACAAGATGAGAGAGTCCCCATTTGCAGGACATGTTTTAAGTTTCACGAATAGCTGTGAGAAGGATTTCTGGTTGGTCTTTTAGTTGCCACAGAGTGAGTGAATGAAAAAACACCAAGAGAGTGAGCACAACCCATGGATGAGTGTACAGACTGAGGGGGATATTCTCAAGAACGCGTGTTAACTATCGCCAAAATCGCTTAACGCAACTTCTCACATCGCAGTCTATCGCCAGAAAATAACACCATGTTAACGCAGTATTCACAACCCGGCGGCACAATGCGATAGCCTCACCATAACGCGACAAATGCCCGCGTTAAAATCAACGCGACGCCGAAAAAATGCGAAACACAAACGCGAAAAAAGTGGCGATGACCCCAATGGTGATACAAAAATCTGCGAAAACCAGCGACAGGCCTGCTATTCCCACGCGTCATGCGTGAGAATGCACTATAAAAGCAGAGAAAAAAAAAGACAAAAAAATGTAACTGCGTAGCACCATGGACGCACCCGGAACGAGTGCAGAGGACAACGCAAACCCCACAAGCCCCACAGACGACCAGCCAGGAACCCCTGGGCCAGGGAAGGGCAAGGAGAAGAGGAAGAGGAAGACGGGGTTCAGTCCGCAGGAAAACCTGATCATCGTCACGGAGGTGACCGAACACTACCAACAACTGTTCGTCACCTCCACTGTGTCATCGGCAACACAAACGGAAATATGGCAGTCCATCGTGAACAACGTGAATGCAGTCGGAGGGTCGAGGAGGTCAATGGAGGAGGTCAAGAGGCGCTGGCATGATGTGACAAGCCAAACCAAGCAGAAACTCGTTGCCAACCGGAAGGCAGCAACGGCCACTGGAGGTGGGAGTCCTGCGCCACAGGAGGAGCTGGAGGAAATGGTGGCCACAGTCATCAGTGCGGAGACGGCGCAAGGAATTGGGGGTCCGGACACTGCTCGATATGACCTGACCCAACAGCAACAGGGTGAGTAACCACCAGGGACTGGGGGGACGGGGGGAGATGGGCACAATGGCACACATGCACAATCAAGAATAGCACACTGCACACCCACAATGACTGTGTAACATGTCCCTGATGGCCTTGGCACACTGCAGCACACATAGAAACACCAAGTAGGCCCCCATCCACCATGTGCACAAAAGCCCCCCCCCCCATCACCAATCTCACAACCTACCCATGCACATGTTCTGAACCCAGCAAAGCAGCGGCTCTGTGAGCCACACTGACAATGCAAGTGACACTGCATGACCAATAGCATGGCTGCAGTCAAAATACATGACATGGTGCATGACACGACACTGAGGTGGCCCAGTGTGGATAACATCCTCAAAGGAGCAGGTCACACTCTGACACATCCACGTGCACATACAACCCCTGACGTCAACAACACATCTGCAGACAAACAATGCACAAGAGTACAAAATCCGTCCAAGAGCACAAATGACCCAAGTCGCCAACATCTCAGCACCGTAAAAGCACACAAGTCAAAGGCACACTGCCTCAAAGGGATAATGGGCCGCTAAATCAGAGCTGCAGGGGCGATTCTCCCACAATGCAGCACACACACATAGCAATCACAGCACATCAACATTGACGACAATGTGGTACAAAGTGCCACACTAACACCACAGAACAGAGGACACAACTGGTGCCGCATGTGCGTTGAAAATGGCCAATCACATCAGGCATAGCAGGAAACTGTCAGATGACAATGTACGAGTACAACCTCACATCCGTCATGTAGTCTGAATGTCCACTGTCCCCCATCAAATAGCCAGCTCCTCCAAAACAGTCACAATGTACATTGTCATGCAGTCAGTATGTAAACATGTACAATGCGTGCACATACATGTAACACACTGTTAACCTGCATCTCCCCTTCACATTGCAGAGGGACAATCAACACCTCCTGCAAAGTAGACCAGACATCTCTTCAGTGATGAGGAGGAGGAACCCCTGGCCATCTGCTCCGACACCCTCCAACGGCTCGTGGACAGCCTCCGCACCCCACCTCCAGGAGCAGGGCAGCCCAGCTGCATCGAGGTGATACCACCCCCTGCACAGACCACACAGCAGGAAGCACCCACCACCACGGCGGGCTCCCAGCACCTCACCGAAGAACACATGGCATTCCAACGCCGTGTGTCAGACTGCCAGAGGGGGCTGGCTGAACAGGTGCGGCTGGGTTTCGACCTCATGGCAGCCAAACTAGATGCCATACGTGGGTGTCTTAGTCCCATCAGGGACCACTTACAGTCCCTAACGGACACCCACAGTCCGCTCGATGCCCTACAACAATCCTTGGCTTACCTCGCTGGAGCCATTACTCGGATACAAGGACTGCCTAGGCAGAGAGGCTCCAGCGACGACAGCACAGAGTTGGCACAGATGCGGAGGACAATGGAGAACATGGATCGGATGCAGGCAGGAAGGATGACTGCTACGGCTGAACACCAGCGAGATGTAGCTGGGATCTCCCATGCCCTGCAGTTCCTCATCTTGCCATTGCTGCCACAGAGCCTGCCCCAGATGACTGCTGCAGGAACTTCGACACACACATCTCCGCCCCCTGATGTGTCAGTGGCACACAGTGATGCAGCCATACCACCACCGCCCCCTGATGTGTCAGTGGCACACAGTGATGCAGCCATAACACCACCACACACACCTGGCACACCTGACACAGAAGACATATCAGAGGACGAAGATGTGGACGGTAATGACTCTGTGTCAAAAAGGAGGTTGTAGCATTCATCCCCCGCCATATGGCCTGTTTCTGCTTGGTACAGCCCTCTGCATCATGCCCTAGTACCACACCTTTCACTGTCCCCCAAAACACTCTGCGACATTCACCTGGACCCCGACATGGACTGCCATATCTGCTCTGGTTACCAATGACACAGCAAACAGGCTGCGGACTCAACCCTTCCTCTACCGATTAAGTTGTCATTCCCTAAAGGACTCTGTTTGGCCCTCCACTGGGCAACCATGTAATGTGGGGTGTGCATGGCCATGTACTGCTCCAGCTCCGACACTCCACAGGATGTGAATAAAACATTCCTAATCACACAGATGTGTCATGTCTATGTTCAATCAAGTATAACAGTATGGATGACTGGAGGGACATTGATTGCACAAAAAGGCACACCCTGGGAAATGGCATCAATGCGCATGTTTGACCGTGACACACATGGCCAATTAGATGACTGTGAAGGTGTGAACTAGCTGTGGCCTCATTGATCATGAACAACAATTTCGCAACCCCACAACGTAGCCCCACGTCCATGTATTAAATAGGGCTGTGTGTAAATATGTCAAAGTCGGTAGGAGGCCTAAAGTAGTGTCCCACATCACATGAGACGACAGAACATCTCTTCGCATACCTACACACACTCAACTGTGTGGACACAGCCTGGTTTGATGGAACACATTGATCCACATGGCAAGAAGTTGGACAATATACTCACATTGCTGAAGACACGTAAGCGCACAGGTCTACCAGCAACTCTCCCAACCACAATGTCTGGCTCACAGAGGTGGAGCTGGCAATAGGGACTCACCCCTAAGTGAAATGCGTCAGTCAGTCCCTCCCTGTGTACGGACAATGCACATTGAGGCACACGATTTGGCATGCTAATCAACACTTATCACAGTTGAACACTAGTGAAGCTGCGTACACTTTATTAGCATGTGCGTGTCAGTACAGGCAAGACAAGGGCCACAACATGCAGACCAATGCATCATACACTAACAGGCAGCAAAGGAACATGTAGAGGTGCAAGACATGGGGAGGCACAAATAAACACCAACCATGACGGATGTCGACGGTCTCAGCCCACCTTGCCTTGCTGGACGAGTCATGTGGTGTTTAGCGAATGCTCATTGAACCGTGTCAGGGGACACCACTCACAGCCCATGGGATCTGCATAGTCCTGTACCACCGGACAGCGCTGACTGTGTGCTCTGCTGACAGTGAGCAGGTGAAGGAGTCCAACAAGGTCACATGTAGTACTACATTGCCATGTGTGTACTCTCTCTCTCCAGCGGTGTGTCAGTTTGCGGAACGTTGCCAGGCGCCGCTGTCCACTCACCTTGCACAGGTGTGTGTCAACCCGCATTCTTGCACGCACATGCATTCTGAGTCCAGGCGAATGCAGCCATGTCCATTGTCATGGTGGGATATGTGTCCATTTCTCCAAGATGCTAAAGGGTGTTGGGACCTGTGCCATGGGTTACAATCTTTTGTGGCTGCAGGAACGTAGTTACTCGTCCATGAAAGCGAGCGCAGCTTCATGGGCAATCAGTTCCAAGAGTACGTCGTTGTCGACTTCAACGAACACGGGGCGAGCCAATCCATTGGCTGGTCCAGACAGATGTGCTCCGTCCACGCCGTTTCACCAATCCGCAACACAGCCCAATAGGGGAGCGCTTCGATGTGGTCACTGCACACGAGGAATTGTGCAATCTCACATGCCCAACTGCCAGCACATACGCCCAATTCCAAGGCATCCCATGAACGGGTATCACGGTTACATTCCTGGTCGTGGGCCAACAAGGGGCGCACACACATGTCATAATCCAGTTCATCTACCGTTGTGTTGGATAGGCAGACATCTATGGGCCACTCGAATATGCATGATCGGCAGTGGAACCAGGGCTGGACGCAGGTGACGTACGCAAGACGGAAGCTCAGACGGTAACTGATGCGCAACACTGCCAGTGGCAGTGCCCCCAACAAATGCAGCATTCGGTCACGGTACAGTTCCACGTGACAGGGGTTGTGCATGTGCCAGGCATGTTCTGACATTGCGTTGTTCACACTCGTAGAACCGGCACTCTTCTGACCTGCGGCTGTTATGTGGATGATATGCCACAGCTCGGAGCAATGAGTCGTATGAGTGTGTAAAATTTGTACTTATGGGTTGTCCTGTACGTAAGTGTGAAGGCCGTTCCATGCAGGAGTACCTCGAGCAAGGACCTCTGTGTGTGGGGTGTGGAGACGTTGATCTTTCATTGGCGCCGTGTGTAGTGTGGGAGTCGTCATCATCTGCCATGGTATCTCTCTTAGGGGGTGCCTGCCGCATGCATTTCCAAGGTTGGGGGTGCAGATGTCCTTCCGCCTTCTGTATTGAGACAAAGGGGCTTTCATCCCTAATGTTAGTCAGACTACTGCTTGTATCCTGGGAATGTGATATGGCAATCGCGCTGCAATTGAGGCTAGGCCTTGGGCTTATGGTGCACCAAAAGCGATGCACACACAACAGTTGCCATGTATGAGCCAAGACCCCGAGCGGCCTTGCGCCCCTTGTACATTCCCTTCGTGCGCGGACGCCCTCCGGCTGCATGCAACATTCCAACATTGTCGATTGCGGGCCGTGTGGCGCAGACACTGCAACAGAGACACACGCATCAGTTGGTTTCCTGTGCAGCCCAGATATGACCCACGCCCAGAGGCCAGGGATAATTGTTCACACCCCTACGCTGGCCTGGCGTACTCCGAGCCAGCCCACTCGGCTTACGTATAAAGGGGGGACGACGACGCTACGTGTCCCAGTTCTTCCCACTGCCTGAGGTGACATGGCTGCGTCCGCCTGGCCGATGACGGGACTCAATCATTTAGGGTCCATGACTTGCGTTGCACGGAGTCGGTGGTACCGGTTGCACTGCGGCCGGCACGTGCCTACCGCCACGGGACGGTGACTTACTGTGCACTGAGGAAGGGACACCTAAAGTGCTGAGCGGGTGTGCAGCCTGCGATGATGTCGTGTACACTGATATGGTCTCTGCCATTGCAATATCAAGACCCAGAGTCAAGTGTGCGCCTGGTGGACCGCAATGTAGGCCTGAGCCAGCGGGCAGCGCGGGCCTACCGCCACGTGGCGTTGCCTCGCGTTTCACAGAGTTAGTGGCACCTAGAGAGCTGAGCGGGTGTGCAGCCTGCGATGATGACGTGTGTACTGATATGATCTCTGCCATTGCAAAATCAAGACCCAGAATCAAGTGTGCAACATGGTGGTCCGCGCTGCGGGGATGCGTGATGTGGAGGCTGCCAAGGTCGCGGGCCCCGGGTTTGGAGCTTGCACCAGGACGTGGTGGGCCCTCTTGGAGACACGCCGGTGGCGGAAGGTGAGCAGTGAGGCCTGGGTGCGCAGGGGCGGGCATTCCCCGCTGGGCTGCGGAAGGGGCTGGGGTGCAGCAGCCTGTGTGCGCAGGTGCGGCCTAGCGATGTTGGCGTGTGCAATGATATGTACTCTGCCATCATTAGCTGTGGACTCTGTTTCAGATGAGGGACCTGGTGGCCTGCAGTGTGAACCGGCACGTGGTTGGAGACACACCGGTGGCAGCAGGTGAGCAGTGTGGCCTGGGTGCGCAGGGGCGGGCAATCCCCGCTGGGTGGCGGGAGGGGCTGGGGTGCAGCAGCCTGGGTGCGCAGTGTCTCTCCCTGTCCCTCTCTTCCTTTCACTGTCTCTCTCTCTCCCTCTCTTTCTCTGTCTTTCTCTGTCTTTTTCTCTCCCTCTCTTTCTCTATCTTTCTCTCTTTTTCTCTCTCTCTCTCTCTCCCTCTCTTTCTCTATCTTTCTCTCTCTTCCTCTCCCTCTCTTCCTTTCACTGTCTCTCTCTTTTCCTCTGTTACTCTCTCTCACCTTCTCCCTCTCTTCCTTTCGCTGTCTCTCTCTTCCTCTGTTTCTCTCTCTCTCTCTCTCTCCTTCTCGCTCTCTCCCCCTTTCTTTCTCTTTCTCTCTCTCCCTCTCTTTCTCTATCTTTCTCTCTCTCACTCTCCCTCTTTCTTTCACTGTCTCTCTCGCCCTCTGTTGCTCTCTCTCTCCTTCTTCCCCTCTCTCCCTTTCTCTCTCTCTCCCTCTCTCTCCCTCTCTTTCACTCTCTCTCCCTTTCTTTCTCTCTCTCTCTGTCCTTTGTTGAGCGCATGACACACCTTCTTATCTTCAATTTTGTCTTGCAGGCTGTGACTTACGGTTTGTCCGGAGAAGACCCGCCATGACTCTTCCAATTATTGATGTTGAGTTGAATTGGAATAAATTGATTATTTTTGGCATTCTAAGATGTATGTATGTTTTTCCTTTTTCGGACCGCACATGGATGTTGGTTGTTGTACTTGTGCGACATCAGGCGAATTGTTGTGTTCATGAATTTGTAAGGTAGATGTGAAATATCTCTGTCCGGGGGGGGGGGTGCCCGGGGTAGGGCCCCGGGGGGGAAGGGGGCCTGGGTGTGGTGGCGGTGGGTGTTGTGGCCCTCTTGGGGCTCCGGGCTGCATGATCAGTAGCTCCATGGCATCTGTTGTTCTTCAGGTGTGGCTCTGGGCTGGGCTCCCTTTAATGGTGCAGGTTGTCGTCCGACTTAACACCAGGTAGGAGCAGGTGTTAGATCCCTGCGGCTAACGCGCCTTATCGCATGTTTTTGATTCTTATCGCCGATTTGGCTGGTCGTTGGGAATGTTGAGTAGTGATGTTTCTGTGGTTTTTTGCACGGAAACGCCTACTCTGCATCTCATTAGCGTTAGTTGCCGGTGTCATCCGTGGCGATGTTTTTTGCGGCTGCTATCGCAGGATAACTGGCGATATCGGCTGTTAGCACCAGCTTGTGAATGGTGCGATTAATTTATCGCCACTTTGGCTGCGATAAAGTGCCGCTAACTCGGCGATAGGTCCTTGAGAATATGCCCCTGAGTTTCCTGCACTGTAGATTATCTCACACTTAGAACTAGTTCTTATCAGAAGAGCACAGAAGGACCTCAAAACCTTCACAAGGATACATCCCATTCCACACTCTTAAGTGGGAGTGAGCATAGCCAGTGTGCCCGTCATTGGGTCGAAATGAGGGAGTGATAAAAAATTGCTCGGCCACAGGCACTATTTGTGTTTTTGAAGCTGTGGACTTCTCTGACATGGAGCCTATGTAATCAAGTTTGAAGGCGCATACACCTACTTACTGCAGTAGTGCTGCCACCAAGGATGAACAGCTTCTAGCATGTAGGAGTACTCCATAAACTCAGTAACTGCAGCTTGGTGGTAAACTGCTGGCCTGCTTGTGCTTATGACGCCTTATACACCTCCGCCTGAGTCATCTGACTCGCCAAAGTCAAGTATCCGCATGTGGCAGGTGTAGGGAGACTGCACCTGCCCACATGGTGACACTGACTCTTGTCAGAACATTAAAACAACACCAGTGCTGGTGATGAGGTTGGTGATCACCGCAGGGGAACCAGCTCATATGGCCTGAGCATAGTTTAGGCATTGCCTGTGTATCTTCATAGAGGTTACAACTATTTGCTAGGGACCACCTTCCCCACCCATCCTTGGTTAGACATTTCTGATGGAATTACAAAGGCCTGAATGGCTAGTGCTCATACCTTTGGTGCTGTCATCACTGCCATTGTTCAGTTCCTTTCTAACATTTACATTATTCTTTAGCACATTTCGAGGCTTGGCGCAGCACCAGAGTAGGACTGGTTGAATGTGTTTTGTTTACTTGTGTTAGATCTGAAATTCATAGGGGTAGTCTTCCGCCAAACTTTATGCCTGCTTACCTGCACTTTTTGCTGTATTTTTTTGTTGGCCTCAGGACCACTGTTGACCGGTGCTAAAGTGCATGTGCTTCTCCCCAAAACATGGTAACATTGGTATATACCAGATAGGTATCTTTAGTTTATCTATAAGCCCCTTGTAAAGTGGTATACCACTACCATATACCCAGGACATGAAATCTAAATGCTACTAGTGGGCCTGCAGCACTGGTTGTGCCACCCACACAAGTAGCCTTTCAATCCTGCCTTAGGCCTGCCATTGCAGGGCATGTGTGTGCAGTTTACTGCAACTTTGAACTGGCATTTAAAACCACTTGCCAAGCCTTAAACTCCCCTTTTATTACACATAAGTCACCCCTATGGTAGGCGCTAGGTAGCTCTAAGCAGACCCTCCAGGATTTCGCGATTTCGCGGTTTGCCGCGAAATCGGCACTTTTGTAAAAATGCCGCGATTTTTACAAAAGTGCTCATGAATTGAAGGAATGCGGAGACAAACTAAAACGGCACTAGACTAGTGCCGTTTTAGTTTGTCTCTGCATTCCTTCCTAGATGCAACTGTGCAACTGCAACAGGCCTCAGACATTCTCCCCTGAGATGCAGGCAGGAGCACTAAAAATGCTTGCAAGACAACGCCTTGAATACAGCCTACTCTGAACAAAGCTGAGAGGCCATTCTTTTGAATGGTCTGGCACTATGAAGTGACTTATTGTCAGAATCCAGTGATATACAAATCAAAAAATAAAATAAAAATAAGTCAAATAAATACTGTAGGAATTGGGAGGCAAACATATTGAAAACGAGCTCAGGGAGAATCTCTGAAATTCTAGTTGCTGCCAGGACAGTGAACTCAGGACTGGGGGGGATAGCCCATTTTATCCCTTCTGCTGATCATCAGATGCAGTCAAGCTTCCTTATGTTGGGATAAAAGCCTGGTTTTAGTCAAATGGCTAATGCACATGGAGAGGCCCACGGGTTTTGTAAAGGGTAGCAGTTCAGTATATTCTTGAGAGAGCACAAATTTTGTAACAGGTCGAGGAAACCACACGTTATGGTACCGTTCAGGCTTACACATATTCTAAAATAGGTCAAAAGTCGGAAATTCTGGGAGAACTCTGATTACACTGGGTACACTGATTATGAAACAAATTATGAAATCACAGTCTACAACCAAGGTCCATGTTTTTCCAAGACAACTCTGGGGCAACACTTTCTGAAAAAAAGGCTACGAGGGACAGATTCTGCTTTTGGCAGCAGTATACAGGTTATGGCACAGTTTATTGTATGCACATATCCCAGGCAGGCAGTGGCCACACGTGCTGTCACTTATTCTAGGACAAGTTGAGAGCCCAAAGATTATGGGACAGACCAGGAGGCATGAACTGTGAAACACGTTGGTGGCCTAGACTATAGGTCTTTTCCATCGCACCAAGGAAGAGCAGATTAAATGAAACGAGGGGCTCAGACTGTTATCTAAGCTTAGGGTGCCATTGGCATGCATTGGCATGCAGATAAAAAGAGGACCCCGATAAGCTAAAAAACTGGAGTGCAGGTAGGGGTGAAAAAATCAGGGGAGACAGGAAAGCTTCCCTTGGAACATCCATGAGGGAACCATACACAGAGGTGAAAAGTGGCACTGGGATGCCCAGCTTCCTAACAAAAATGAAGTAAGCCTGCTCAAAGCGTGCCCTAAACAGGGGTGCCCAGAAGTGCTTGCGTGATCCTGTGTGTCAATTGGCAATAGATCCTATAAACAAAGAGGCCGATTCACAAAGGTTCCTGTGCTAACATTTTGCAGTGGTGCAAATATTTCATCTGCTGTAATGGCATAATTCGGGAATTTCACGTAGCAATTGTCACGTAAGTTCTGATTTGCAACGGCCAAATAGCCTAAATTCACAAAGAAAAGTACAAGCAGAGTTCTAAGACTCCGTCTGAATGTATTTTTACACTTTTCCCCAGTTCACAAAACAGATGTGACATCTGGAAAGCCATGCCAGCTGCATGATTCCACCCGTAGTATTGCATCTCTCACGTGTCTTTTTTTTTTTTGGATGCCTATTTTTCCCTGTGCTAAATTATACAATTTGGTACAGTGTGTTTTTCTTCTCGGGTAAAACATTTTTCCCCATGGAGAAAACCCTTCCACCTACCAGCAAAAAACACACAAAAGCATGGTGCTGTCTGGCTAATGTAGAGGCAACCAGAACAGCAGTTGATTATTAATTCAATATACATTAAAAATGACTATTACCTGCCGCCCAAGCCAAGGAGTGTGATGGTTAGTAGTTGTGTTGGTACTGTCATTGGCAGCATGGCAGGGGCAATGTGTGGTGCAAGCTGTAGTGGTCTCCTGATGAGAGTCCTGACACTTATTTTTTTTTTTTACAAATTAAACACTGCGTACTAAGGAGATACAAATCAATTTATGTAACAAATGCACAGTGCTCAAGCTGAAAGTAATGCGAACATAAATACTGCATGATACATACAGTAGATAAACCTGGCAACCTTAATACTGTACACAGTGCTTTGGTGTAAACTTTCATGTTGTAAAATACCTCCAAAAATAAGATCTCTGCGTTTGGTGTTGAATAAATTGCAAAATAAAGTGCCGCAAAATGCTGCTAAATTCCCATATTTGTGCCGCTAAATTTCCATATTTGTGCCGCTAAATTTGCTAATCCATGCCGCAATATCCTGGGGGGTCTGTCTAAGGGCAAGGTGCTGTGTAACTAAAAGGTAGGATATGTAACTTTAGGTTTTACATGTCCTGGTAGTTGCAAACAGCTTAATTCATGTTTCACTACTGTGAGTCCTACCCATCTCATAGGCTAGCATTGCGAATTTCTTAAAACAATTTAAAGCTGTAATTCCTGATTAGAAAGGAGCAGCTGCATCATGTTTCATATCTTTGGAATGGTAATGATAAATCGTATTTATTGAAGTTGGATTTAACATTTCTGTTTTAGAAATGCCACTTTTAGAAAGTGGACATTTTGCTGCTCTGTGTGCCTTGCAGCCCGTCTCCAATACACATCTGGGGTGGGTGACAGCGACACTTTGTGCCTTTCCCTCTAGACAGCCACAAGCACAGGAAGAGTGGGTGTGACAGATAACTCATCTGCATTCATTTACATTCCTGGGCAGGAAGAGGGAGAGGGAGCTGACACTTACATCTAAATAGGCAGTGTCCCGTGTCCCACACAAAGGACTGATTACCCCCCACAGATATCCTGGCAGACAGGGCTGCAATAAAAGGGGACCTGTGCACTTCAAGGGTCTGCTTTGAAGTCACCCCGACTTCAAAGGCACATTTGGGTATAAGTACTGGGGCTCTGACCCTACCAAGAAAGTACACTACTGGACCTGTGAAGAATTCTGCCAGAAGTAAAGACTGCTGTGCCACAAGGATTTCACTCTTCTTTACTAACTGTTCTGAAGGAACTGCTTCTCTGCTTTGCTGAGCTGCCCCGCTGATCACTACCCTGCTGAGAACAACAACTGGACCTATCTCACTTGAACCCAGAGTGACTCAAAGGGCTTGCTGGCTTACCTCCTGTTTTCTGAAGTCTCAGGGGCATCAAAGACTTCCTACAAACTCTGCTACTGCTGCTGAACTCTGCCATCTGTAAGTCCTCCCTTGCCTGAGGTGCCAATCTAGTCCTGGGTCTCAGAAGTGGGTTCTGCAGCTGTTTTGGCATCAAAATCGATGCAGTAATGACTTTGCGCTGATCGGAAACAACGCATTGCCCTTCGACACCGATGCAGAAACCGATTGATGACATCACCTCAACAGACTGTTCGGCTCGACGCTGATGGACAGCACAGCTCGACAATGACGCAGTGCCTGCATCATAAAGGGGTTCAACGCCAAAGCTTTCATTGACTGCGTGCATCGGCACGCCGCTTTGCTTCCATCCACGGGATCAATGATGACGTGGCACCTCCTCGGCTCCTCACACCGAGACGTCGACGCTTGCTCCATCCAAGGTACTTTGTCAGCGAGACCTGTCTGAATCCAGTAGCCGTCCTGCCTTCCATCCCGGTCGGCCTGAACTTTGGATTTACCACGATCTAGCGCGACCTCAAGTAACCCCTTAGCGCTATTGACTTCTAAGCACTAATTTGGTTTATTCTTTAAAAATTCATAATTCCGGTTCGACTTAATGGATTTTTGCTGTTTTAGTTTTGTTTTACTCATAAAATTATTCTCTATTTTTCTAAACCTATGTGGAGTGTTTTTGTGGTGTTTTCTTTGTGTAACTGTGTGTGTGTTGCACAAAAACTTTACACATTGCCTCTTTAGATAAGCCTGACTGCTCTCCGCCAAGCTACCAGAGGGTGAGCAAAGGTTATCTTTTGGTATGTATCTAGCTTACCTTGACTACGAATGTGGTTCCTACTTGGACAGAGTGCATAGCTCTGCCAACTAGAGACCCAATTTCTAACAACTGAGTATTTGGATTTTCATTCTAGGTATGTCAGAGATTTCTGGTGTACGACTTGGTAAGTGAATCATGCAGTTGCTAGAATGCATTAACTGTCTTTCTGGAGTTAGTTTAGTAATTTCTATTTGTTTTTGGTAATTAAAGAGGGAGTTGAAGTTAGGGTGCATCTCTCCAGACTGGAGTTTAAGGGCTGGTGAGATGTAGTTTGGACAGTAGGGGCTCGTCACCCTTTCTTGTCTTGTGTCCAATCGCTTGATGACAGGAAAGACCATCTTTGACAATTGTAGGCTGGAGTCTGTGACTTGTAAGCTTGTACCAGTATTTTAGAGAGAGGGTCACGGATGTAGTCTGCCCTGTGAGTGGACCATGATGCTTGCTAATGATTAATCTCCTATGCAAGGTTCAATTCAGGGATAATCTGAGTACTTAATAGAGCAAATGTAGGCGCAGACTAGGAGTACTACTACCAATAACGGTGTGACACATGAAGCTATTGTAAGATGTAGATACAATGGTGTTATATTCCTATTTTATATATTTCTTGGTTACAGTATAGATGCTGGGTAGGGCATTTATGTTAATGTTTAAAATCTGTTATCACTTGAATTCTTTGTAACTGTGATCTTGCAGGGATGTGGAATTCCTATAGCCCAACGCCCAGGACATATTGCTTGGGGTCAAGGGCAACAAGTTTTCATGTGTATTTTGTCCTTGGGACAAGTAGGCCCAACCCCCTGCAGCACAAACCCTTTGGCTGCCAGTACCACATTATGGATCCGGGAAGGGCACTGTCTGCAGTAAAAGTAATATTTTTGCCCATATATGTTAATGCTGTTCAAACTTGTATTTACGTTTTATTAATTGAAAGTCTTTATTATTAGGGTGAGCGCTCTAATTAAATGTTGTAAACTCCAACTGCACTACGGCCAGTGGTTCCAGTATAAAAATGTGTACACACGTTTTCAAAGTTAACAATATGAGCCTATGTATAATGCTCCCAGAATGCTCTCTGATTTGATGCAAATATTTGCAGAAGCTTGAAAGCAAGATTGATGATTCTTTGCTTTTAAGATAAAATGTGCATAAAAAAATTAAAGCCGGAAAAAAACATTTTGCTAAAACTACTGTAAAATTTCAGGTACCATTTCTTTGCAGCATCATTTAGTAACATGTGTTGATGCATGCTAGTATTTCCCAAAAATATTCATAATGGAAAATCAGTGTAACCAGTTTCAATAAAATTATTGAAGCAAAAATATACAAGCATTGGCAAAATCAACAGGTCTGAAATCGGCAGTCAGCTTTTTAGTTTTGTCAATGTGTGACTTGTGTTGGCATGGTTTTTGTAAAACCTTATGGGTGTGGGAGCTGCCGGGCCCTCACCATTATAGCAAACAATGGCAAAAGCAAAAATTGGTTTTTGGTCTCAAAAAGCACACACTGCCACAGTAGTTACTGGCACTGAACAAAACTACTTTGTGTGCAGATAAGCTCCTTGTGAAAGAGCAGAATGCTGTCACTCACAGTGAAGCCAGCCAATACAGAGAGAGAGAGACAGAATTTTAATAAACACAAAAGGTCACAGTCAACGCCAGACCAAATTAGGGGCCCAATTATTAAAGGAAGTCTCAAAAGTGCATCCATGGTATATGTTCTTGCATTAAGTGCAGCTATACAGCTTTTGTGAATTCCCAAGAATTTACAGAAGTAGGACAAGAAACAGTACTCCTAGAAAACATTTGTGAACTGCATTTTAGCATGAGCAAATATGCATGTGTAGATTTACTCATGAGGAAATCTGAGTGTTTGCAAGTTCACTTTCCCTCCAACCACTTTATTCCCAACTATAGAAGAAGGTTTAAGTCTGTCATTGTCAGGAGTACATTTCTCAGTATGGGAAAAGATTAGAGAAGAGTTGTTGAAAACCCTTAGAACATGCAAGTTAGTAGGTTTGCACAGACTCAAAAGGGCATTCTAACCATGGAACTATTGCTTACCACTACCTTCAGCCCCAGTATGTAGATCTGCGGAAACGTGACAACATAAGGGGATTGAAAGTATTCAAACACTACTACGGTATGAGCCATGGCATAATCAGAGAGGCTACATCAGAGCTCTTATATAATGAGATTGCTGCCATAATTCGTCGCTGCACTACATGGCACCAAAGGGGCAAGTGGATTTTGTTACAGGACAAGTAGATTTATGAAGCAACCTGCCCCATGGACAAGTAGATATTTTATTAAATTCCACACCCCTGGGTGGTGATGCGTGCACAGCAATAGAGCGCATGCAAGACAAATTAAAAAAACGCCGCTGTCTTCAAGATTCCCGAAGTGCAAGCACTAAGCTGATGATGCGCACACAGGAATAGGGCGCATGCAAGTCAATTTCACAAGATGCCGTCGTAGCTCAAGATGGCGCATATGAAAATCCCTTGCACATTGGTGAGCATAGAACAAAACAGGATCAAACTTGGTGCAACATACCAACGTAATCCTGATCTTGATTCAGGCATGCAATGTTTCCATACACGAAGCGTATTCCAAAGTACATCACGCAGTTCCCAGCTTTCAAAGATCCTCACTGCGGGTTCTTATAATAAAATCCATCCAGGAGCAATACCGTTCCTGTGCTGCCCGTAGAAGATGACTGGTATACTCCTAGTTCAAGTCGTCAGTGTTAGAAAGCAAAACTGTACTCCAGTAAAGTTAACAGGATTTATTGTAGCAGCACAGCATCAGAAGTCCTGCAGGCTTGGCAAGTCCTAAAGTTGTGTCCCCTACATTCCACATTCCAAGCGGTTGCCGGGACCCCGGGGTTTGAAATTTAATAAAATATCTACTTGTCGATGGGGCAGGTTGCTTCATAAATCTACTTGTCCTGTAACAAAATCCACTTGCCCCTTTCGTGCCATGTAGTGCAGCGACGAATTATGGCAGCAATTTCATTATATAAGAGCTCTGATCTAGCCTCTCTGATTATGCGAGGGCTCATACCATAGTAGGGATTGAATACTTGAAATCCCCTTATGTTGCCACGTTTCCGCAGATCTACATGCTGGGGCTGAAGGTAGTGGTAAGCAATAGTTCCATGGTTAGAATGCCATTTTGAGTCTGTGCAAACCTACTAACTTGCATGTTTTAAGGGTTTTCAACAACTCTTCTCTAATCTTTTCCCATACTGAGAAATGTTGGAAATTTACTCCTGACAATGGCAGACTTAAACCTTCTTCCATAGTTGGGAATAAAGTGGTTGGAGGGAAAGTGAACTTGCAAACACTCAGATTTTCGCATGAGTAAATCTACACATGCATATTTGCTCATGCTAAAGAACAAGTTGCTTACCTTCAGTAACAATATATCTGTAAGAGACATAGGTTAGTTATGGATTCCTCACTTTAGAATTACCCCCAGATGTCAGACTGGATACGGAGAATTTTTCCTGAGCAGTACCTCTGCGAGTCGATAGGTGGCATCGGTTGACTCTGCGTTCGTTGTTGGCGTCGTGGTCGCCGGAATGACATTGCGGTATCTACTTAGACGCCCCCCTCGCGCGCTGACGTCAGTTCTTTACACGACATACCACGCCAGAAGCGCAGAGCCATGCAAGACACTGACCACTGGTGCACAAAAACTGGGAAACATCCTTTACATCGCGGTGATTACACCGCGATGCATTTAGAACGCTGCCATTACAACGCAAGCGTTACATCGACTTGCACTGGAGGGCGCTATAACCTAAGGAATAGTAAGATTTACTATTCCAACACCTTCCCTACTGTACGTAGACTGGTGTTGGAATAGTAAATCTTACTACTCCTAAGTACAGCGCCCTCCAGCGCAAGTCGTTGTAACGACTTGCGTTGTAAAAACTGCGATGTTACATACCGCGATCATTTTGATCGCGTTGTAACATCACATATTCACAAAAACTAGGGCCCTGAAAGAGAAGTCCATTACCCTAGAAATCAGTTCGCAGAACGGGGAGGATGGGTGGGGCAGTGAGGAATCCATAACTAACATATGTGTCTTACAGATATGTCGTTACCGAAGGTAAGTAACTTGTTCATCTGAAAGAGACAGTTAGTTATTAATTCCTCACCTTAGAATAGATACCCCGGCAATACCAAACCCGGTGGTGGGTCTGCAAACCAAGTTCACACCAGAAAGTCCTGGAGAACTGAACGGCCGAAGAAGCCGTCCCTCCGGACTTGGCTGTCCAGGCAATAGTGTTTGGTAAACGTGTGCAGTGAAGCCCACGTAGCTGCCTGGCAAATGTCAATGAGGGGGACTCCACGTCCCAAAGTAGTAGTGGCTGCCGTTGCCTTGGAGGAATGGGCACGCAACCCAACTGGAGGTTTCTTTTTCGCTAAGGAATAGCAGACTTTGATGCAAAGGACGACCCATCGGGAGATGGTTCGTTTTTGCAAGGCCCGACCTTTCTTGGCGCCCACATAACCGACAAAGAGCTGGTCATCCACCCGGAATTGTTTTGTGGGATCCAGATAGAAGGAAAGCGCACGTTTTGGAACCAGACGGTGGAGCCTCTCTTCCTCTTTAGAAGGATGCGGAGGCGGAAAGAAGGTGGGCAAAGTGATGGTCTGTCCTTTATGGAAAGAGGTAACCACTTTGGGAAGGAAAGAAGGCCTAGTGCGGAGAACAACCTTGTACGGATGAACAGCCAGGAAAGAGGCTTAGAAGAAAGGGCCTGTAGCTCACTCACCCTGCGAGCAGAGGTGATGGCAACCAGAAAGGCAGTTTAGGGTTAAGAGTCTGAGAGGACAGTTATGTAGTGGCTCGAAAGGAGCACACATCAGATAAGTAAGAACCAGGTTCAAGTCCCACTGGGGCATCACAAAAGGAGTTGGAGGAAACAAATGAGTAATGCCCTTAAGGAAGCGATTTACAATAGGGGGCTTGAAAAGAGAAGGCTGGTCAGGCAGCCGAAGGAAGGCCGAAATGCCCGAAAGATAGCCTTTGAGAGTGCCCAGAGCAGAGCCCTGCTGGGCCAAAGAAAGTATGAAGAGGAGAACTTCTGAAAGGGGGGCAGAAAGGGGATCCACAGCCTTTGCTGTGCACCATGCCACAAATTTGTTCCATCTACAGGCGTATACCGTTTCAGTGGAGGGACGCCTGGCTGCCAAGATAACATTACAGAGTTCGGGAGGAGGGTCAAAAGCAGTCAACTGTCGCCGCTCAATCTCCACGCAAGGAGGTGGAGGCTGGACAGATTCGGGTGGAGGACCGTCCCCTGCTGCTGCGACAGAAGATCCTCCCGAAGAGGCAGTCTGATGGGAGGATCGATGGCCATGTGTAACAGCTTGAGATACCAGACTCTTCTCACTCAATCCAAAGCCACAAGAATGACTTGGGCCCGGTAGCGCTTGATATTCTTCAGCACTCTGGGCAGAAGTAGTATAGGCAGAAAGGCGTATAGAAGACCGCAACTCCACTCGCGACGAAAAGCGTTGCCTAGCGAGTGCCGCCTTGGAAATTCCAACACGCAGAACTGCTGACATTGCGCGTTCTCTTCGGTGGCAAATAGATCTATCCAAGGCTCTTCCCACTGCTGAAAGAGACCTTGCACCACCTCCGAGTGAAGATGCCATTCATGACCCGTCATGCACCTGCGGCTGAGTTCGTCCGCCCTGGCGTTCAGAGAACCTGCCAGGCGTTGAACCACCAGAGATATGCCCTGATGTTCCAGCCATGTCCAAAGGCGGAGAGCCTCTTGACATAGGGTCCACGACCCCCCCCCGCCCAGTTTGTTGCAGTACCACATGGCGGTGGTGTTGTCCGTGAACATTTGCACCACTCTTCCGCAGACAGAGGGAAGGAATGCTTTTAGTGCAAGACGAATCGCCTGAAGCTCCAGAAGGTTGATATGGAGCCCGGACTCCGCCGGAGACCAGAGGCCTCTGATCTCCGCCTCTCCCATGTGGCCCCCCCACCCCAGCAGTGATGCATCTGTCACCACTGTGAACTCTGGCTGGGGAAGGGAGCCGTTGACCCAATCCCGGTTCGTTAGCCACCACTGCAATTGGTGTGCAGTGCCCACCGAGATCTGGATGCAATTGAAAGATTGCCCTGATGCTGTGCCCACTGGAACTTTAGGTCCCACTGCAGAGCCCGCACATGCCACCTGGCATAGTCCACCAGCAGGATGCAGGAGGCCATGTGGCCCAGTAGCCTCAGGGTCATTCTGACCGAAATCCGGGATAGAGGCTGAAAGATCGGAATCATAGCCCGAATATCCCGGACTCGCTGCTCGGAAGGATAAGCCCGAAATTGCGCTGTGTCCAGAACCGCTCCGATGAAAAGGAGCTTCTGAGAGGGGATCAGGTGTGACTTCGGCACATTGATGGTGAACCCCAGTGAATGCAGGAGGTCGGCCATAGGCTGGAGGTGGGAGACAACAGCCTGGGGCAAGCCCGCCTTCAACAGCCAGTCATCGAGATAGGGGAAGACTGGAACCCCTGATCTGCGCAGATGAGCTGCGACCACTGCCATCACTTTCGTGAACACCCGAGGGGCACTGGTAAGGCCAAAGGGGAGCACGGTAAACTAAAAGTGCTCGTGGCCTACCGTGAACCGCAGGTAACGCCGGTGGGCGGGCAGGACGGGGATGTGAAAATAAGTGTCCTGCAAGTCCAACGCTACCATCCAGTCTCCAGGGTCGAGAGCAGACAAGACCTGAGCCAGTGTCACCATCTTGAACTTCTCCTTCCGGAGGAAGCGGTTGACGTTCCTGAGATCCAAGATAGGACGCAGGCCTTTGTCCTTCTTGGGCACCAGAAAGTAGTGGGAATAACAACCACGACCGACTTCTGGGGCAGGAACGCGCTCGATGGCTCCCTTGGCCAAGAGAGCCGTAACTTCCTGTTGGAGAAGGGCCAGGTGATCCTCCGACATGTGATGGAATTGAGGTGGCATGGATGGAGTGGTAGTCTCAAAGGGGAGGGAGTAGCACCTTCGGACTATCTGCAAAACCCACCTGTCCGACGTGATTTTGAGGCAATGGGAGAGGTGATGGCAAATCCTGCCGCCCACAAACAATTGATGGGCCTGAAAGGTCAGACTAGGAGAGTTTGGAGGCTGCTGCAGAGGGGGCGCTGGTGGACTGGCCGCCCGCTGGCCCCCCGACCCACGGTGGTGGGATCCACACCCCCAGCTGCACAGAGGCTGGACAGCTTGCGCAGGCCTGTGGCTCTGAGCAGAACGTGGCGGGGCACCCCTTCCGTAGCCACGAAAGGGGCAAAAAGCAGACTGCACTGGGCGGGAGGTGGAAGCGAGGCCTAAGGATCTGGCCGTAGCCCTAGAATCCTTAAAGCGCTCAAGCGCATTGTCTGCCTTGTCGCTAAACAGGCGACGGGCATGTCCAAAAGTGTTGCTTGGACATCCCCCGAAACGCCAGTGGTCCTCAACCAGGCGTAGCGTCTCAGTGCTACTGACGTGGAAATCGTCCTGCCCAGTGAGTCGGGGGTGTCAAGCCCATACCGGATGGTGAACTTCGCTGCGTCTCTCCCTTCGGCAACAGCACGGGAGAGCACGGCCCGGGCCTCCTCCTGACACTGTGGCATCACCTGCGAGTAGTATAGGTTGTACACTACTCATCACCATGTATTTTCGCTAATTGGATGTGACAGGTGGCCGCGCCCCTTTGGGCCGTGTTGCCACGTGGCCACGCCCCTTTGGTCCACGTGGCTATATTGGAATCGGTCCAAATCTGTTTTTAATCGGTCCTTATAATGTTTTGATAAGATTATCGTGTTTCGCTGTTTTATAGGTTAATGTTAATTTGTGAATCAAGGCTTATAAAATGATACAGCGATGAAATCAAAAGCGTATAAAATGGCAAGGTAGGATTTGTGAATCAAGGCTTATAAAATGATACCGTAATTAAATCAAAAGCGTATAAAATGACCAGGCATGCTGGCGGGTTGCTAAGAAGTGGGGGTTGTGTGAAATACGAGTCTACAAACATACCGGGGGCGTGTCTAGTATGTTCACAGAGGATATAAGCCAGCATTCTGCGGACCGTGTGTTAAGAAATTCCAGCTTTTCCGACAAAGAAAACTCAAGCTTTAAGACAACTTTGAGAATGTCTTGCAGTAGCGTGGAAGCCAGACCCCTCGGAGAAACTATAACAGCGATGCTGAAGGATGCCGCAAACGCAGCAGACACCGCTGCAGAACTCGACGATAGTGATAAGGAAAATTGTGCGTCAACACCGCCTGAGGATACTGCGGCAGAGGCGGCGTCGGCTCTGCTGAATAAAAAGCCCGAGACCGGCATCGCGATGTCGGCTCTGCTGAATAAAGAGCCCGAGACCGGCGTCAGTGAAGAGGCGGCTGGGGGTGTTGCTAAAATGCTGAACAATACCTCTAATGCTACAGACGGCGGAGGGAGACCGGAGCCGAGTGAAGATGACGAGGGTATTGACCTGCAAGAGCCAGAACCCGAGGACTCTAGCGACTGTACAGAGATGGATTCCAGTGAAGAATCTGTAAACGAGCCAAAGAAGTCACTGGATGCTCAAGAAGAAAAGTGTGAAGTTGGAAAACGAAAAGTAAGTACGAGCCGCATTTTTTCAGCATACCTCTGGGGCGTTTAAGAATGTGATGATGAGGAGTGTAGTTATGAGGAAGGTTGAGGTAAAAAAAAAAACTTTTTTCTTTTTATCAGCAAAAGAGAGGAGGAGGAGCCCCAGGCGACAAAGCCGCTAGCAGGACAATGGAAGTTACACACCCATTGCTACGTTTTTCATGTCTCTGCTGCTCAAGACAGAAAAAACTTGCCGTAACGCATAAAAACTGCAGCTGTAAGCACTTAGACGCAATTGTACAAATTTGGCGTGGTGAAAGTTGGCAGTTGGATCGGTATCGCACACTTTTGACTGTGATAGCGGCGATCATAAAATTGTGCTTAAAGGCGGGGTGGTACAATGATTGCGAAGGTTGTAAAATGGAAGACCCGAGTCAGTTGCATCACGACTGTCTCACGATGGGTGGTGATTATGAAGAAAGGTTGATACGAAAACTATGTTACAAGCTGGACCCCTATAAAATTACGGAAGCGTTGGGGGCTGTCTATGGCGTGAAAGAAATGTTTGTACCCAACAATTGTTTTTAGATGATTGTGAATGTTTTAAAGTATATTAAAAGAGTACAGTCCCCGTCAGAGAATGTGAAAAGTATGTATGAGACAGGTGAGGAGGACATACGTTTGATAATGAAACAGCATCTGAGGAAGAAGAATTATCATAGATATTTTAAGATCAAGTATCTTTGTAGGAGTTTAAAACCGAGGAACATGACATTTATTAATGCGGAGTAAATGAAGGCATGTTGATGTTCGCGTTTGCTACTATTATGTATGTGTGTTTTTCTGTTGCAGGAAAGTTTTTATCGCCACATGTTAGAGATCGGGGTGCGGCTGAGCGTTAAATGCCTTTTTGGTCGTCATCATCGTTTATAGCGTTGTACATTCCTATATTTCACAGTTTAAATCATACACTGTTTAATTATTGTTTTATTAAATAACCTTCTATTGTAGCATAAACCATCTCCTAGTCCCGATTATATGATAAAGAAAATAATAAATAAAAAAAGTGAATTAATAGAAAAGCGGCGGGGGAGTAGGGGTTGTGGTATTTTAGTTCAAGAAGCGCTACGATGCAGAAGCTTTTCAAAAGAGTTTATTACAACCCCTTGAAGGTTGGTAGTTTTGGCGGTGTAGACACCTTGTACAAGGAGAGCAAAATCCACAACGACGCCGTTAAAAGAACACAGGTACGCAACTGGTTATCAGGCGAAGATGCCTACACACTACATAAGGGATCTAGAAAGTGCTTTCAAAGACGGCGTGTTTTAGTCAGCGGCTTAAATCATCAATGGCAAGCAGACCTTCTAGATGTCCGTGAACACGCCGCGGATAATGATGGTGTAAAATGTATATTAACTGTGATAGACGTACTGTCAAAGTATGCATTTGCAGTTGGCTTGAAGGAAAAATCAGGGAGTTTGGTCACAAAAGCATTTGATTACATTTTCAGCAGCGGAAGAATCCCTAAAAAGTTACAAACAGATAGAGGAAAAGAGTTTGAAAACAAGACGCTAAAAGCTCTGCTGGACCAGTATGGGGTGAAACATTTTGTCACAAACAACGAAGTGAAGGCGGCGATTGTAGAAAGATTCAACAGAACTCTCAAGACTCGAATTTGGCTGTATTTTACCGCATACAACACATTTTGTTATATAGATCGCTTACAAGATTTTATTGAAAGTTACAACCGTAGCTACCATAGAACCATTAAGACGGCCCCGGTAGTAGTGACCCCGCAAAATGAGTTGAAAATTTGGAGAACTGTGTACGGGTCCGTGTTCAACAACAATCTTGTTTCAAAAAGCATATTCAAAAAGGTGATCATGTTAGGATATCTAGATGCAAGGGGGTATTTCAAAAGGGGTACGAGCAGACTTTTACAGATGAGATCTTTGTGATAGACAAGATTTCCACACATTAGGGCATTACAGTTTTCAACTTAAAAGACAATGCGGGGGAGGAGGTCAAAGGCTATTTTTACAAAGAAGAGCTACAAAAAATAAAACAGGATCAAGATCGTGTGTACCGTATTGAGAAAGTTTTGGCGAAGAAGGGCCGACGGGCGCGAAGACAGTGCCAAGTTAAATGGAGGGGGTGGCCTGATAAATTTAATAGTTGGGTTTCTGAGAGTGAATTAAAGGAAATACAAAGTCTACAATGTCGGGTATAAGCATTTAGGTACCTTTGAAGCACCATGGAGGTCGGACCTTTTTATCTCACGCTCCCGAGTAACGCGTCTTTGGACACTTTCCCTAATAAAAAAATTTCAAATTTTACGGTGAAACTAGCAAAACCTATCCATCTACAAGGCGACTGGGAGGTTGCCCTAACAGAAATTCAGTACCCGCACACGTGGGACACTTTTGAAACCGAGGATGTTAGATTTACAGTGGTACGAAAGAAGGAAAGCGCGTATGAACTTTCTTTCCCGCCGGGGCACTATGACAACATATGAGACATTGTAGAAGTAATGAATAAATCCCTCGGTAACATCACAGAACTTATCGACCTTAGATTAACGTATGATCCGAGACTTAGAAAAGTACAGTTCAGGAATGTGCAAGACTACGGTATTTTGGTGCGTGAATAACTGGGGAGAGTGCTGGGGCTGACGCCTAACGTTCACCACAATTCATCAGAGGACAAAGCCTACACGGATGTACACGGCGGGTTTTACATGATGTTTGTATACTGCGACGTGATAGAGCATCAGAGAGTGGGGGGTAGCTATGTGCCTCTCCTCCGGTGTGTGGAAATCACAGGCAGAAATAAGAGCATGATAAACATCATTTACACCAAAAGAGACTATGTAGCGATCAGCAAAAAACATTTTCACACGATAACTTTGGAACTGAAGGACGATTTGAACGCAAATATAAGATTTAAAGTGGGTAAAGTCATAGCGAAGCTTCATTTCCGTCCGCGACGTGGTAAAGTGTACTAGAATGATGATTTTACCTGAAAATTATGGCGATGCTTCGCTCTATAGGGATTACTATAGAGCACAAGCCGGCTCGGGGCTCCCGGGGTTCCACGGGGCTCCTATTATGTATGGGGCCGGTGTTGGCGGTATATTCAGAAGTCTTTTCAGAAAAGCGGTACCGCTTTTAAGAAGAGGGTTCCAGTTGGTAAAACCGCATGTGAAAACCGCGGCATCAAATATTGCCCGAGACGTTGTAGGGCGCGTTTCGGGGGCGGTGATGAAAAAGTTCAACAAAACGGATCAAGAAGGCTTGGGTTTAATCTATCTCAAAAGAGGCAGGAAGAGAAAAAGGGGCGCATCACTAAGGGAACCGCCCACGTTCCTTCAAAGCAGTGTGAAGCGCCCGCGACCAGTTCAAAAGAGATCGCTTAAGACCCGGAGAAGACGCAGAAAAAAACGAGGGGCATATTAGCAATGCCTGGCGATAATTATCGCAAAGCGCAATTAGCGCTTGGATAATTATCGCCAGGCATCGCCGGTTTCTATCGCGGAGTTAGCGTGCAATCAGCAATGCTAATCTCCAAAGCGATAGAAACCTTGAAGAACAGTGTGAATATCGCCTGAAAACAGGCGATATTCACACTGTTCCCCAGTTCTGCTTGCTGATAGTGCGAGGGGACTTAGCCATGTAATCCACCTCTCATTGGATTACATGGCTAAGTCAGGGTAGGACCAGGTGTTAGCAAACCAGCGCTAAACGTGTTTAGCGCTGGTTCGCTAATCACCGCCCCTGCCTCGCTGATAGGCGTTAGCGACCTCAGCGACTGTTTCCAGTCGCTGTTAGGTGGGGAACGCCTACTTTGCATGCCATTAGCGATAAATATCGCTGGCATGCAAAGCGGCACCCAACCCGGTCGCTATCGCCTACAAGCTGTCGCTAACAGCAGTTAGCGACAGCTTGTTGATAAGGCGATAATATTATCGCCGCTTTAGCGGGAAAAAGTCCCGCTAAAGTGGCGATAATCGCCTTGCGAGTCTCTAAGAGCAACATATTTTAAATCGGACCATGGCCTCCGTCCCATGTGGTTCCCCGGAATGCACAAAGTCCGAGTTGGACCTATTCCAAGTACCACCAACGCAAACCAGCATTGAAAGTTCTCTATACGTCGAAGTACCGCCTCTTTCAGCCCTGTCAGACACTGCTGCCTTAGAGTTCTTCATAGCACGGTCGGATGACTACCTGGACCTTTCAGCCACGCTGATTTATCTTTCGTGCAAAATTACTAACGAAGACGGTTCCGATCTGGACGCCGCAGCCCGAGTGGCGTTTTCTCCATACCCCATAGCTTCACTTTTTAACCAACTGGATGTGAGCCTCGGCGACCGACTCATCAGCCAGTCAAACAACTCGTATCCATACAGGGCTTATCTAGACACAGTACTTAATTATGGGGACCCCGCTTTGAAACGCCAACTTTCTGCAGGTCTCTTCTACAGAGACACCGCTGGAGAGCACGAGGACACGGCTTTAAATGGCGGCAATGCGGTGTATAAGAGTAGAGCAAGCTTTACAGCCAGAAGTCGTAAAGTGGAACTGATTGGTCAATTACACAGCGATTAATTTTTCCGAGACAAGTTAATGCTTAACGGTCTAGATGTGAAGATTAAACTGATTCGAAATAAAGACACTTTTTGCTTAATGAGCGGAGATGCTGAAAATTACAAAGTGAATATCTTATCGGCGTCACTATTTGTGAAACGCGTCAAAGTGAGCCCTGTGGTTCGTTTAGCTCATGCCGAGACTCTGTTGACCAGTAATGCCAAGTATCCCATTGAAAGAGTGGAGCTTAAGGTGTTCAGCATTCCGGCCGGTGCACTACTATCGAATACCGAGAATATTTTTTTCGGATTTTTGCCAAGAACTGTAATTGTAGCGCTGGTTGATTACGCGGCATTTAGCAGTGAATATGGCAGAAACCCTTTTAATTTTAAGCATTATAATATATCTCACAGCAGTCTCTCAAGCTATACCTGCAAAACCATACATGCCTTCGTTTGAAACTGGGGATGTGGCTAGAGAATATTTGGGTGTGCTGCAGGTTGCTGGGAAGTATGCATCAGACAGACCCTTTTTTGTGGATCGCGTAGAGTATAAAAAAGGCTGGGGCATATTAGCAAGGCGATTATCGCCACTTTAGCGGGACTTTTTCCCGCTAAAGCGGCGATAATATTATCGCCTTATCAACAAGCTGTCGCTAACTGCTGTTAGCGACAGCTTGTAGGCGATAGCGACCGGGTTGGGTGCCGCTTTGCATGCCAGCGATATTTATCGCTAATGGCATGCAAAGTAGGCGTTCCCACCTAACAGCGACTGGAAACAGTCGCTGAGGTCGCTAACGCCTATCAGCGAGGCAGGGGCGGTGATTAGCGAACCAGCGCTAAACACATTTAGCGCTGGTTTGCTAACACCTGGTCCTACCCTGACTTAGCCATGTAATCCAATGAGAGGTGGATTACATGGCTAAGTCCCCTCGCACTATCAGCAAGCAGAACTGGGAACAGTGTGAATATCGCCTGTTTTCAGGCGATATTCACACTGTTCTCAAGGTTTCTATCGCTTTGGAGATTAGCATTGCTGATTGCACGCTAACTCCGCGATAGAAACCGGCGATGCCTGGCGATAATTATCCAAGCGCTAATTGCGCTTTGCGATAATTATCGCCAGGCATTGCTAATATGCCCCGCTATTCTATGCTGGCTTTCGATCTATGCCCTGACAACGACGCTGGAGGCGGCCATTTTTTGATACAAAAATCAGGCAACGTGCGTCTTGAGCTCCGCTTTAGCGCCGCTCTACCGTCTACTATAAACCTCCTGATTTACGCGGTCTTTCAGAATGTTATACAGATCAACCATAGGAGGGAGGTGCTAATCGACTACATGTAATGAATACATCGCAACTGGAACGTTTTCTCTTCAAAGACGAGACTGCAAAACATTCATTTTTAGGTGTATTTGCAGCTGACACTCTACCCCAGTATCTGGGTAATCATCAACGACCGCTTCATTTAATAGTCAATACAGGCGGTAAAGATCAAAGGGGTCGGCACTGGTTAGCAATATTTCTAACGGATAAGGACTCTGAGTTTTTTGACTCCTATGGTATGCCACCAAACAGTTATCTGTACCCCAATACCATATGGCAATTTTTAATAAGAAACAATTCAGGCCGAATAATATTTCATGAAAACCAGATTCAGGATGATGTATCATATACCTGTGGGGCACATTGTTTGTTTTATTTATTTCATAGATGCCATGGTGTAGACTTTGAAAGCATTTTAAAAATGTATTCAGCTAATTTAAAGGCAAATGATGCGCTTGTAACGAGGTTTGTGATGAGGCAATCACGCAGATTGAAAAGAGGCGGTGTAAATAACAGACCATTGCAAAATTGTATTTCATTTACTCATAATATACGTGTTCGCTGTATTTATGATAACTAGCAGGCCTCTGCAAGGTCTATTTTATGCGTGCATGGGTCTTTTAAAATCACAATGTACCGAACATTTTACCCTGTGATATAAAATGTATCATAAATAAAATGCATGAAAAAAGGACTAAACTTTACGTGTCGGACTGACTTTTTTCCGCACCTAGCAGCTATGTTAATGCACATATGTTTTTAATCAACCAGAAATTTTTAGATAATATTGTCCATATATGGGCATAAAGAGTTAGGGGGTTGTACCGTTTAATCCTTAACACACGAAGATGCACGTGGTATTGTGAATTGTGGCGGGAAACTGCTAGGTTTCTAGATATAAGACCGAACGTCTCCAAGAACATTCTGTCTGGCGCTCTCAGGAAAGCTATGACGCACCAACCAACAGCAAACAGCACCAGAGCCGGCTGCCTTCTTCCAGCACGTCAGGCACGTGAAAAGCTGAAACCCCAGAAAGATTTCAGGCCCTGCTGACGCGCGCAGATTTCATTTATGAACATGCCTGACTAGCAAGAACTGATGGTAAGAAGTGTGGTTTTTGTTTTTGATATAAGCCTCTAGCTCTTTTGAACAAGCTCTGCTAATAGTATTATTTCTCAAAGGTTAAATGCTTTTTTCAACCAGGGGCAGCGCGGTATTATCCTACATGTGGTTTAAGCAATAGAAAAAGTGTAGCCCCTGGGCATAGTTCTAACATGTGGTTCTAATTAAGTCTTTCGCTTCGCAGCCAAAGGTTTTTAGTAATGTTGCATGAGCTCGCGTTTTAATCAATAGAAAAAATGTTGTAGCACTTGGTGTGTTTCGAATTTGCACTAGCTCTTAACCTCAAAGACTGGCTGCGCGCTCTTAACCTCAAAGACTGGCAGCGCGCTCTTAACCTCAAAGACTGGCTGCGCGCTCTTAACCTCAAAGACTGGCTGCGCGCTCTTAACCTCAAAGACTGGCTGCGAGCTCTTAACCTCAAAGACTGGCTGCGAGCTCTTAACCTCAAAGACTGGCTGCGCGCTCTTAACCTCAAAGACTGGCTGCGCGCTCTTAACCTCAAAGACTGGCTGCGCGCTCTTAACCTCAAAGACTGGCTGCGCGCTCTTAACCTCAAAGACTGGCTGCGCGCTCTTAACCTCAAAGACTGGCTGCGCGCTCTTAACCTCAAAGACTGGCTGCGCGCTCTTAACCTCAAAGACTGGCTGCGCATTGATCCGTGTTTTTAAGTCTACTTATTTTTCTGATCATCATTTAATAACGCCCAATGTCTTAAATAATGTCACTGTATATCCTGGGGCATGAGTTCGGGGTCAAGATGAGGCTTGAAAAGCAGCTAATTTGACAACCGTGGGTAGGGTGTCTCTTGCATTTGTCAAGAGTGTATGTCTGTCTAACCTCAGGGGCGTCACAATGAGGGCAACCGAGGATAGGGTGTCTCTTGCCTCTGTCAAGAGTGCGTGTCTGTCTAACCTCAGGGGCGTCACGATGAGGGCAACCGAGGGTAGGGTGTCTCTTGCCTCTGTCAAGAGTGCGTGTCTGTCTAACCTCAGGGGCGTCACAATCAGGGCAACCGAGGATAGGGTGTCTCTTGCATTCGTCAAGAGTGCGTGTCTGTCTAACCTCAGGGGCGTCACAATGAGGGCAACCGAGGATAGGGTGTCTCTTGCCTCTGTCAAGAGTGCGTGTCTGTCTAACCTCAGGGGCGTCACGATGAGGGCAACCGAGGATAGGGTGTCTCTTGCATTCGTCAAGAGTGTATGTCTGTCTAACCTCAGGGGCGTCACGATGAGGGCAACCGAGGATAGGGTGTCTCTTGCCTCTGTCAAGAGTGCGTGTTTGTCTAACCTCAGGGGCGTCACGATGAGGGCAACCGAGGGTAGGGTGTCTCTTGCCTCTGTCAAGAGTGCGTGTCTGTCTAACCTCAGGGGCGTCACGATGATGGCAACCGAGGGTAGGGTGTCTCTTGCCTCTGTCAAGAGTGCGTGTTTGTCTAACCTCAGGGGCGTCACGATGAGGGCAACCGAGGATAGGGTGTCTCTTGCCTCTGTCAAGAGTGCGTGTCTGTCTAACCTCAGGGGCGTCACGATGAGGGCAACCGAGGATAGGGTGTCTCTTGCCTCTGTCAAGAGTGCGTGTCTGTCTAACCTCAGGGGCGTCACGATGAGGGCAACCGAGGATAGGGTGTCTCTTGCCTCTGTCAAGAGTGCGTGTCTGTCTAACCTCAGGGGCGTCACGATGAGGGCAACCGAGGGTAGGGTGTCTCTTGCCTCTGTCAAGAGTGCGTGTCTGTCTAACCTCAGGGGCGTCATGATGATGGCAACCGAGGATAGGGTGTCTCTTGCCTCTGTCAAGAGTGCGTGTTTGTCTAACCTCAGGGGCGTCACGATGAGGGCAACCGAGGATAGGGTGTCTCTTGCCTCTGTCAAGAGTGCGTGTCTGTCTAACCTCAGGGGCGTCATGATGATGGCAACCGAGGGTAGGGTGTCTCTTGCCTCTGTCAAGAGTGCGTGTCTGTCTCTTGCCTCTGTCAAGAGTGCGTGTCTGTCTAACCTCAGGGGCGTCACGATGAGGGCAACCGAGGATAGGGTGTCTCTTGCCTCTGTCAAGAGTGCGTGTCTGTCTAACCTCAGGGGCGTCACAATGAGGGCAACCGAGGATAGGGTGTCTCTTGCATTCGTCAAGAGTGTATGTCTGTCTAACCTCAGGGGCGTCACAATGAGGGCAACCGAGGATAGGGTGTCTCTTGCCTCTGTCAAGAGTGCGTGTCTGTCTAACCTCAGGGGCGTCACGATGAGGGCAACTGAGGGTAGGGTGTCTCTTGCCTCTGACAAGAGTGCGTGTTTGTCTAACCTCAGGGGCGTCCCGATGAGGGCAACCGAGGATAGGGTGCCTCTTGCCTCTGTCAAGAGTGCATGTCTGTCTAACCTCAGGGGCGTCATGATGATGGCAACCGAGGATAGGGTGTCTCTTGCCTCTGTCAAGAGTGCGTGTCTGTCTAACCTCAGGGGCGTCACGATGAGGGCAACCGAGGATAGGGTGTTTCTTGCCTCTGTCAAGAGTGCGTGTCTGTCTAACCTCAGGGGCGTCACGATGAGGGCAACCGAGGATAGGGTGTCTCTTGCCTCTGTCAAGAGTGCGTGTCTGTCTAACCTCAGGGGCGTCACGATGAGGGCAACCGAGGGTAGGGTGTCTCTTGCCTCTGTCAAGAATGCGTGTCTGTCTAACCTCAGGGGCGTCATGATGATGGCAACCGAGGATAGGGTGTCTCTTGCCTCTGTCAAGAGTGCGTGTTTGTCTAACCTCAGGGGCGTCACGATGAGGGCAACCGTGGATAGGTTGTCTCTTGCCTCTGTCAAGAGTGCGTGTCTGTCTAACCTCAGGGGCGTCATGATGATGGCAACCGAGGGTACGGTGTCTCTTGCCTCTGTCAAGAGTGCGTGTCTGTCTCTTGCCTCTGTCAAGAGTGCGTGTCTGTCTAACCTCAGGGGCGTCACGATGAGGGCAACCGAGGATAGGGTGTCTCTTGCCTCTGTCAAGAGTGTGTGTCTGTCTAACCTCAGGGGCGTCACAATGAGGGCAACCGAGGATAGGGTGTCTCTTGCATTCGTCAAGAGTGTATGTCTGTCTAACCTCAGGGGCGTCACAATGAGGGCAACCGAGGATAGGGTGTCTCTTGCCTCTGTCAAGAGTGCGTGTCTGTCTAACCTCAGGGGCGTCACGATGAGGGCAACTGAGGGTAGGGTGTCTCTTGCCTCTGACAAGAGTGCGTGTTTGTCTAACCTCAGGGGCGTCCCGATGAGGGCAACCGAGGATAGGGTGTCTCTTGCCTCTGTCAAGAGTGCATGTCTGTCTAACCTCAGGGGCGTCATGATGATGGCAACCGAGGGTAGGGTGTCTCTTGCCTCTGTCAAGAGTGCGTGTCTGTCTCTTGCCTCTGTCAAGAGTGCGTGTCTGTCTAACCTCAGGGGCGTCACGATGAGGGCAACCGAGGATAGGGTGTCTCTTGCCTCTGTCAAGAGTGCGTGTCTGTCTAACCTCAGGGGCGTCACGATGAGGGCAACCGAGGATAGGGTGTCTATTGCCTCTGTCGAGAGTGCGTGACTGTCTAACCTCAGGGGCGTCACGATGAGGGCAACCGAGGATAGGGTGTCTCTTGCCTCTGTCAAGAGTGCGTGTCTGTCTAACCTCAGGGGCGTCACGATGAGGGCAACCGAGGATAGGGTGTCTCTTGCCTCTGTCAAGAGTGCGTGTTTGTCTAACCTCAGGGGCGTCACGATGAGGGCAACCGAGGATAGGGTGTCTCTTGCCTCTGTCAAGAGTGCGTGTCTGTCTAACCTCAGGGGCGTCATGATGATGGCAACCGAGGGTAGGGTGCCTCTTGCCTCTGTCAAGAGTGCGTGTCTGTCTCTTGCCTCTGTCAAGAGTGCGTGTCTGTCTAACCTCAGGGGCGTCACGATGAGGGCAACCGAGGATAGGGTGTCTCTTGCCTCTGTCAAGAGTGCGTGTCTGTCTAACCTCAGGGGCGTCACAATGAGGGCAACCGAGGATAGGGTGTCTCTTGCATTCGTCAAGAGTGTATGTCTGTCTAACCTCAGGGGCGTCACAATGAGGGCAACCGAGGATAGGGTGTCTCTTGCCTCTGTCAAGAGTGCGTGTCTGTCTAACCTCAGGGGCGTCACGATGAGGGCAACTGAGGGTAGGGTGTCTCTTGCCTCTGACAAGAGTGCGTGTTTGTCTAACCTCAGGGGCGTCATGATGATGGCAACCGAGGGTAGGGTGTCTCTTGCCTCTGTCAAGAGTGCGTGTCTGTCTCTTGCCTCTGTCAAGAGTGCGTGTCTGTCTAACCTCAGGGGCGTCACGATGAGGGCAACCGAGGATATGGTGTCTCTTGCCTCTGTCAAGAGTGCGTGTCTGTCTAACCTCAGGGGCGTCACGATGAGGGCAACCGAGGATAGGGTGTCTCTTGCCTCTGTCAAGAGTGCGTGTCTGTCTAACCTCAGGGGCATCACGATGAGGGCAACCGAGGGTAGGGTGTCTCTTGCCTCTGTCAAGAGTGGGCAACCAAGGGTAGGGTGCCTCTTGCCTCTGTCAAGAGTGCGTGTCTGTCTAACCTCAGGGGCGTCACGATGAGGGCAACCGAGGGTAGGGTGTCTCTTTCCTCTGTCAAGTGTGTGACTGTGTGTGTGTGTGTGTGTGTGTGTGTGCGCGCGCATGCTTGTACTTGCATGAGTGTGTGTAAATATGTATAGCTGTGCTATCAATTAATATAATTTAACCCATTATAGGAAATGTGTTACGGCTCTTTGCATATTGTCTTCGCAGGCAGCGGCCGAAGTGGCAGAAGCGCTTCTATCTAACACAGCGCTTGAAGGCCCTAACCCTATTGCATTCAGTCAAATTTGCGACTTCAGTACGCAGGATGGTGAGAATTAATTCTCTTTTTTACAATAGACAGTGCTGGGGTGTGTGCATGTATGTGCGCTTGTGCGTGTTTGTGTGAGTGTGAGTGCGCTCAGAGTCTAGTTTTAGCGATGATGACTATTGAGGACGCTTCAGACTGTTCAATGCTTGAATTAAAATCGTGTTTTTTCTCCAACTTAGATAATGCCAATGATGCAGCAATCTCCAACCGACAAAAGCAGCAGCCGAGTACCCGACGACCAGTTGTACAAAGGAGTTCAAGGCTGCCGGCTGATGATCTGAAAAGCAAAGGTCAGAAGCGTAAAGAAGAGAGGCTGCAAGGGCTACAGGTGCCGCAACCGCTGCCGGGAATTTTGGGGGGAGTACTGGTGGGGGGACTGCATTTCATAAGTTACCACTGGTGTCTGTAAATGGCAGTTTGAGAAAGAGACGCTCTGGCTGTAGAGAGCGGGCTGTTCAAAAGCGCAATAGGAAAGCAAATGCTACAGATAACAATTCTGCTACCCTACAGGCCTTCCAGGTTTCTAATTTAAACACGCGTACCCCAGGCGGTGTTCTCCCCTGCCGAAATTCAGAACAGATTCTAGGTGTCACATCGCACCCTTGCAGCGTCACTCCTGTATTAGTGCACCCCCCACCTACTCCTACCCCTAAGTCTCACTCTTAACCATCAAAGAGATTGCACAATCAACCATCCAACACAGTCAAACCCCACAACTAACTAGATATAATTTCACTGCTTGACGATGATAAAGGTTGGGGGGAAAACGCAAATGTACCTGTTCAACAAAACAGATCAAAAGCAGGGGCGGCTGTACACAGCGAACGCTCCAAGAACCCACACTCACAAGGGGGGTGTCAGACAGATGTTACAATAGGAGGACCCTGCATCACCAACTCCCCACTAAGGGTTGCCCCTGGTGCTAATTACCATAATTTAAAGACTGAAATTGCCCCCAGCACAGCAGCCACCGAGGAGTCCATAGCTGAGCTACAAGCTCCTAGACATAACCCCACACCAGCGCTAAACATTACTGCTGCGACATCACAATATTTTACCTTTGATAACAGCCCTCAGGAGAAGCAGTCTGAACACAGCACCTATCTGTGAAGCTATTATTTTTGCTTTAAGTAATCGTGATACAGTAGCTCAGATACAAACCATCGTGTGTATACAACAAAATTTACAGAAATCAATTTCTGCTACTTAAGTAACTGCTCAAAATCAGCTCAAATCCTCTGTCTCCTCAAGCGCCATAGATGATGTCCTAAGTGTCAAAAAAACACTTAACGTTGAGCTAAAGCCAGCACATGACCCCCGTAGCGCTGCTGCTGCAGCGGTTAAAGCTTCACCCCCCAGCGATGAAGCTGTACTTCAGGCGATTTACGCCATTTTCCCCCTAATAAACACCCTCGAGGTACTAGGCTTGAACTCGGCACCGGTCAGTGTATCCATTTTTAATGTTCTACGTGAACGGGAAGCTTCCGATCATATCGGCGGCATAACAGATGTCAAACTAGCTGTAGAGCATGTGATCCAAAATACTCAGACTTCGATTGCATCTATTTTAGCAGATGCCCAAGCCAGCCTTGATTCCTTGAGTCTCGACTCGGGAAACTGATAATGCCCCCCAAAGAGCATAGGTCACCAAGAAGGTCTGAAACTACAAGCGCCAAACGTAAAGAGAAATGGTTAGCTGCTAAAGTAGTCAGAAATCGTTTAGCCAAAAACCTAAAAGGAGCCAAAAATCATTTGAGAAATATACGCCGTAATATTCAAGCCAATGACGGCTATTTACCACCGAGCCCCACACTGTTAGAGCCACCACCTCAGAGAGCCGCCGCCACTCACGATAATTCCTGCTTCAGTAACAACCTGGCGCCTGTGTTTTTAGAAAGCGTGCACAAATATCAAAGAGTTATCAAAAAATTTAGAGCTATAAAATTTTATGAAGAATTTCGTTTTGTCCATCTTCACCTCATAGATTCTATTAGACTAGCCCTAGAAGCGGTTATTAACTCTATCCAACAACTGCTCGACCAAATGGCCCCCGACATCGGTCCCAACGATTATGTACAAATTCGCCTGAGTGGCGGTGGGCTGGCTAACTCTTTTTACACTCACAGGCTACCTCATCATGAGCTAGACGCCTCAGATTTCTTAAACAAAGTTGTTGACATGATGAATAGCAATGCTGAGATTCTGGGGTCACACAGTTTAACACTTGTTGTGACTGTGATAAAAAGTAGGGGTGGCGGTGCCAGACGGACTCAAAATTCTGTATTGTTTAGTAAGATCATTCAAAAGAAACGTCGGTGGTTGATTGATTTAAACAACACAGATGGAAATTTGTGCCTGGCAGGGTGCTTGGCTGGGTTATTGGATCATGGTCAATCTACGGATACCACCTGGCAATAAAGGAGGGGTGTTAGGAGCACATTGCATCTCCCAATCACCACCATCCTTCACGTTTTTAACCCTGGCCGGAGGGTCCATGAATAAAGTCTTAGGCACAGCGACACTTCCGAGCTAGTTTTAAGTCACACACTACTGCACTTTCACTACCGTCATTCCCAGCCACTGTGAAAGAAATTATCTCTCTCTGTGTTGTATTGTCTTCCCCCACCCTATTGCTCCACCCTGTGCGTGGCTACGCCGGGGTGTATTGTAAGCAGCCCGATGATGAAGCATGTCACACATTTGTGTGAGTGAGGGCAGTATTAGCACACACAGCACGTGCCATCACGAGATACGATACGTTTTTTATTTACTCCCTACTCCTTCTGGTGGACTAAGTATTGACAGGGGGTTCGGGGTAGGTGAGTCCGTACCCTCACCCCTTCTTTTGTGTTTTCCAATCTACGGATACAACATTTACAGAGCAGGCTCAGTTAATGCACAATGCCCTAAACATCCCCCCAGATACGGATGTCTCTTTGCAAGACATACAGTCATTTGAAAATTACTTAGGTGTGACGATTAAAGTATTATACAATGAAGGCGGCTGGCTTTATTTCACCAGCGGAACCGCTACCAAATCTAAAATTCTGTTTGATCTTTTACATGAAAACCATTTTTATGGTGTGAAAGATATAAAAAAATTCCTCGGCGCTAGGTATTACTGCGAATATTGCCATTCGGCCTAAATCCACAAATACAACCATTTGTGCGCAGACTTCTGTAAAGCTTGCATTACAAACGACTGCCGCGACCTTGCTAATGATCTCCAAAGGTGTCCACAGTGTCGGCTGTTTTGTCGTTCTACGGAGTGTTTAGAGCGTCATCCTGCATTAGCCGAGGCGGGGAAAGTGAGCTGTCTCAGCAAAAAGCTGTGTGATTCATACGGTCTCTATGGCCCCGAAAGTCATGAATGTGAAGACCTTGAATGTGGTGTCTGTAAAGCCCGTGTGCTTTCATTTGATTCACATCTCTGCTTTATGAGGAGACTCAAACCACCAACCAAAACAGATGATTATATATTCTACGATATGGAGTGCCGTCAGGAAAATATCATTCACGAGCCAAATTATATTTTTGCCAGACATATTAATGGTGAGCCTACTTGGGAGTTTTCAGGTCCTACATGTGTCAATGATTTCATCAACACATTCATTACCCCCCGGTTTAAAAACTATAGTTTTCTAGCACATTTCTCTAAAGGATATGACTGTTATTTTGTAGTGAAAGCTTTAGTGCTTGAAAAGGTAACTATGTCACTGATCACTCAGGGTGGGAAACTCATGTGCGTTACAACCAAAGTATTCAATATGAGGTTTATAGACTCTATAAACTTTCTGCCCATGAAACTCAGTAAACTTCCTCAGGCTATGGGTTTCCAAGAGTCCAAAGGGCATTTCCCACATCACTTTAACACTTTGCAGAACCAGAACTACGTTGGTGCTATGCCCTCATCAGAATTTTATGGTGTAAACTATATGTCACCCTCTGAGAAAACAGAATTCATGTCCTGGTATGAATCTAGCAAAGATCAGGTGTTTGATTTCCCGAAGGAACTGTCTCATTACTGTCAACAAGATGTGAACATTTTAAGAGAGGCCTGTATCCGCTTTAGATAAGGCGTCATCGCCATGTCTAGGAAACAAATCTTGGTGAACCCGGGTCAGGCAGATGAGTATGCCTATGTTGACTTCATTGACCCCTTTCAGTACATCACTTTGGCTTCAGTCTGCTTGGCGATGTTCAGATTTTGTTTTTTAAAACCTTACACATTAGCGTTGCTACCTCGTGATAATTAGCACAGACAGCAAAAGAGATTCTCAACACCCGCTATTCAATGGTTGATGTATCTGGAATACTGTGAAAAAATCACCATCCGTCACGCTTTGAGAGGCGGGGAGCTTAAAATTGGGACCTGTTTTTTAGATGGTTATGCCAATATTGACGGGGTCCCTACAGCCTTTGAATTTAATGGTTGCTTTTTTCATGGCTGTCCAATTTGTTATGCAGGAAACGATTTTAACAAGATGACCGGTTGTACATATGGGCAGTTGCTTAACCGCACAACTATTAAACGGGAGTTTTTAAAAAGACGAGGCTTCAATTTCAGAAGTATTTGGGAACATGCATGGCGTGAGCAGTTAGCATGTGATCTAGAACTGCAGACTTCTATCAAGGATCGTGACTTACCCGAGCCCTTGAAACTGCGTGATTCGCTCTACGGAGGACGAACCAACGCCGTTACTCTTTATCGAAAGGCCTCTGGTGATGAAAAGATTTTTTACTATGATTTTACCAGCTTATACCCCTTTGTAAATAAGACAAAAGTCTACCCTGTAGGACACCCCAAGATCCTTTATAAAGATTTTGGCAACCCCCAAAGGTATTTCGGTCTAATCAGATGTAGAATTCACCCGCCTAGAGGACTTTTTTTCCCTGTGCTTCCTTACAGATTTGAGGGCAAACTACCATTTACCCTGTGCCGCTCCTGCACAGAAGCCAGACAGGCCTCCCAGTGTGATCACTCTGATGCGGAACGCGCTCTGACAGGCACCTGGTGCACTGTAGAAGTGAATGTCGCTCTGAAAAAAGGCTATGTGATAGATCGCATTTATGAGATATGGCATTTTGAAAATGTTTCTCATGATCTGTTTACTGACTACATCAATTTGCATCTTAGAGACAAGCAAGAAGCTTCGGGTTACCCCTGTGGTGTACCGATAATGAGGAGAAACAGAAGTACCGTAGGGAATATTTTCAGAAAGAGGGTATTCGATTGCGCGCTAATAAAATCCATGTGAACCCCACTAAAAGACAGATTGCTAAACTGTTTCTCAATTCTCTATGGGGAAAACTGGGTCAGAGAGAAGACCGCTCGGAAACTACTCTAGTGACTGAGCCAGATGAATTTGATAAGTACTTTTTTACTACCTACTGCGAGGTGTCATCTTGCGAGTTCATAGATGATGATGCCGCTTGTGTGTGCTGGCGGTATACCAAAGAACATTACCCGCCTTCATGCAATGCTAACATTTTTATTGCCAGTTTCACCACCGCTTATGCTAGATTAGAGCTGTACAAGCTCCTGGAGTTGCTTCAAGACCGCTGTCTTTACCACGACACAGACTCAGTGCTTTTCGTGAGCAAAGAGGGCGATGTTAACCCCCCCTTGGGTGACTATCTGGGGGAACTCACTAGCGAAACACCTTCTGATGAATACATCACAGAGTTTGTCTCCGCCGGCCCCAAAACCTACGGTTACCGCTTATCAGGCGGTAAAATCTGCTTGAAGGTGAAGGGGATCACCCTCAATGTTCAGAACCGTGAAAAAGTAAATTTTCAAAACTTAAAAGAGCTGGTCACTCAATATGCTAAGCACACCAAAAGAGGTGAATGTGTTCCAGAAGATGAGAGCTTAGTAGTGCGGCACCCCTGCATTGTAAGAATTAAAAACGTTGGGATATTGAGACACGCCCTCTTCGCAAAACGTTGAAGGTTGTATATGATAAGCGCATTCTTAAAGATGACTATAAAACCCTGCCCTACGGCTTTTAAGAGTCATCCATCCTCTGTTTAAGCACGGGGCTAGCAAGAAAAGGCTTTCTGCTTTGGGGTTTATAGTTTATTAGAGGGTGTTTAAAGTATGGATATTAGATTACAGCATCCGTTCTCATGCATCTTTGCAGGTCCTTCCAATTCAGGTAAAAGTTACTTTGTAAAAAAACTTTTGGAAAATGCTCATCAAATGATGACCCAACCACCCACCAACATAGTGTGGGCCTATTCCTGTTGGCAGCGGCTCTATCAAGAACTCTCACAAAAGTTTCCACAACTCAAATTTGTCGAGGGCCTCCCGCCTCCTTAAATGATGACATTTTATTTCCCCCTCTAGTGTTAATATGTTAATTGTAGATGATCTAATGGCCTCTGCTTGTGACAGCGATGAAATTGAAAAAGCTTTTACTCAGTATGTTCACCCTCGGAATCTTAGCATTTTATACATTGTGCAGAACGTGTTCTGCTTAGGTAAGAGCTCACGAACCATCGCTCTGAACACCAAGTACATGGTGCTTTTCAAAAATCCCAGAGACAAACTTCAAATAACGACTCTAGCCAGACAGATGTACCCGGGTCGCTCTAGTTTCTTTCTAGAAGCCTTTGAGGATGCCACTCAGAGCCCCTATGGTTATCTTTTTGTAGATTTAAACGCTGGCACGCCAGAGGATTACAGATTGAGGACGGGGCTTTTCCCACCGGATCTTCCTGTTGCATATACTCTAAAAAAGTCCTCCCCGGCTATAAAAAGAAGATAAATAGAAAGCATCACATCAGTTTAGTGCGCCAACCCCCTCATGACCATGTCCAACAGGGTAGTCGCAATCTATCTCTTTTAAGACTGTTGGTCGCATCATCCCCACAACAAAGGAAAGCTCTTCTATGCTCAGCGTCTGACGATTTATTAGCAGCGATATCTGAGATAGCCCTAAATACCTTGAAGGGCAATGTCCCTTTGAGTCCTCAGCAAATCCGAGTGCTTAAAAAGAAAAGTAATCTTGTTAAAAAACTGAGCAATAAAAGGATCTCTATTAAAACTAAAAAAAGTCTTGTCAAGCAGTCTGGGGGCTTCATAGGATCACTGCTAGGCATTGCTATTCCGCTTCTCTCAGGCCTTCTGTGCCGCCGGTGATGGCATACATTGAAAAAATGTATCTTGTTCCTAAACATCAGCTAGACAGAATGCGGGTCCCTCAAGCGCCGATGCTGACATTAGAAAATCAGCCACGGATCTATTGGATGCCGAGATGAGAGAAATTCTTCAGCAAAGTGATTTACCAGTGCACGAAAAGGCTAAGCTTTATACCTCTATTCTTCAAAAGTATCTGAACTTTGTCCATCATGGTTAAATGGAAAAAGAGGGCCTGACTTTATTCATGCCTGAAAGTCAAGAGCCGCCCGTTTCACCCGTCAGAGAATCAGAATCACCAGCCTTTAATATAGTTAATGAAATCCTTGACAATGTTAACCCCCGGCACAAAAAGAAAGCCGAATTACTTCTTAATAAAATTTATCAAAATAAAGACATTGCTTTCTGGAATGATAAGGGGAACTTCTTTATAAAGGTAATGTTATACGCGGTTCAAACCTGCACGACTTGGTCAAAGGCGCGACACAAACACACTCCTTCGCTAATAATAAAGTGCCTGTCGGTTGGGACGCCTTCATGCAGAGCCTAGCAGAACTGAACATTCCGGCATCGGTGCTAGGACATGGTGGTCATCGTATCTACTTAGAAGATTTAAAAAACAACGCCATTGCCCCTTTTGTTATTCCTTCCCCCCCCCGCATCACCATTTTCACATGCCCCTCAAAGAGCACCCGTACATGCCCTCCGAGTTAGCGCTGATAATGCTCATGAACCCATAACCACACCCGGCCAAGCACTCCCGCCAAAAAAAAGAAAACCATTCAAAGGTTTGCCTTGGTTGTCTGTTTAGCACCCGCGATTTATAATAGAGATCTGTGTTTATTACTGGGGTAACAAAATAATCTATTGTTTAATGTAACTACCTCATTTTTATCACCCCCATGTAGTTTTGTATGATTTTATGCCTGGTGGCCATACCGCATATTACCGGGTGATGATAATATGCTTTTGGTTTCTTGATTTTTATGTACCTCATTTTTTTTCGGTGTTGATACTGGGATTTTTATGCCACGGTGCATAATGTACTTCCGCTACCTCATTATTCAACTATAAGCTTAAATATGTGATTTTCTATATTTATAAATGTATTATCGTTATCCGTGATTATTACTGAGTACCAAAAATAAGCTGTGATTCCTTTTTACGTAACTCCCGCAGATTTTATGTTTGCTGTTGATACTGTGATTTATATTCCACGGTGCATAATGTATTTGAGAACTACCGCTACCTCATTATTCAACTATAAGCTTGAATATGTGTTTTCTATATTTTATAAATGTATTATAGCTATTGTGAAAAAAAGATGTGATTCCTTTTTTATGTAACTTCCGCAGTTTTTAAGTTTTGCTGTTGATACTGTGATTTATATGCAACGGTGCATAATGTATTTGATAACTACCGCTACCTCATTAATCAACTATAAGCTGGAATTTATTTTTTCTATTGTCACTAAATGTTGTCAAGTATATGTAATTCCATATAATGAAACTGTAATTACATAAAAATGTGATTTTCTGTTATGTAAAAGATGTTTTCAATTAAATTGCAAATATTTTCTCAAAATAAAACTTCTCCGAGCTTGTTTTTACATTTAATAAAATCAATTTTTGTCTAAAACGCGTTATCATTCTTTTCAATAATGTGATTAAATGAAACTTACGAAATATCATTGTAATTCGTAGCTACATTCCCTATATCCGGCTTAAAGAGCCCCATAAAACACCCCTAAAACAAGATATGCCCGGGCATGCACCTCAAAATCTATAGATCCGATCTTATCATACGCTTTTGATTTCATTACTGTATCATTTTATAAGCCTTGATTCACAAATCCTACCTTGCCGTTTTATACGCTTTTGATTTCATTACTGTATCATTTTATAAGCCTTGATTCACAAATCCTACCTTGCAGTTTTATGCGCTTTTGATTTCATCGCTGTATCATTTTATAAGCCTTGATTCACAAATTAACATTAACCTATAAAACAGCGAAACATGATAATCTTATCAAAACATTATAAGGACCGATTAATAACAGATTTGGACCGATTCCAATAAAGCCACGTGGACCAAAGGGCGTGGCCACATGGCAACACGGACCAAAGGGGCGTGGCCACCTGTCACATCCAATTAGCGAAAATACATGGTGATGAGTAGTATACAACCTATACTACTCCTGCGCAACCATGTCCCACACCAAGTGGGAGTAACTGCCCAATAGACATGCGGTGTTCACCGACCGCAGTCCCAAGCTGGAGGAAGAAAACATCTTCTTCCCAAGGTGGTCCAGCTTCTTGGATACCCTATCAGGTGGTGCATTAGGGAATGCGTCCTTGGACGTTGAGGCTTGGACTATTAAGCTCTCAGGGGTAGGATGAAAAAAGAGGAAAATGGGGTCGCCCGGGGCCGGTTGGTGGTGTCGGGCTATCATCCTGTCCACAGGAGCCTGTGTGTTGGGCTTGGACCAAGTGCCAAAAGGATGTCCGTAAGGGCCTCATTGAACTGCAGCAAGGGCTCCGTGGAGGCCGCTTCCGGTTGAAGCACCTCTGTCAGGAGATTAGTCCTGACTGTAGGAACCTCGAGGTTTAGGGCCTCAGCTGCCCTACGCAACACCACTGCGTAAGATGCACCCTCCTCCGTAGCCACGGTATGGGGAGATAGCATGCCAAGGTCTGGGGAGGTATCCAGACCACTGGCCTCACCCAACTCCTCTCTTCAGTCCAGTTCCTCCAACTGGTCTGCAAGAGGGTTCATAGACCCCTCCCAGTTCTCCTCACCCTCTCCTGTGAGCTACTCAGGGCGGTAGGAAACATCAGGGGAGAACAGGGGTACAAAGGTACTGTTCGGTGCCGGTCCCGATGTCGGATGACGTCGGTTCAGCTTCGTGTCCCCATCGAGGGGAGGCCGGGATCGACGCCGGCTGGGGACACTACCGGCGTCGGAGGCGGGCGGGGGTGTCGTCACTGGATTCGGCGCCGGAGGAGGTGTCACGAGGTCGACCGGTGCCGATCCGGATTCTGACCTGGATCCTTGGGGGCCCTGCGGCGCTGGAGCCGAAGCTGCCGACATCGAAGGCCTAGAGCCCCCAACCAAGTCCGCGGGGCCCGAGGGCGCGCCAGCGGAGTCAGGCTGCCCAAAGATGGAATGCAAGGCTTCGTAAAGCTTCGAAGCTGGGCAGGGGTAGCTCCGGCTCCCGGAAAGGAAGGGACGGCAGGAGGCGACCCAACAGGCTCCGCGGGCGGAGTCGGACGACTACCTTCCGCTTCCAGCGTCGCGTCAGCCGACGGACAAGGAGAACGCGAAGAGTGACGATGCTTCTTCGCCTTCTTCTTGTGCTTTGACTTACCCGAAGACGAAGGCTTCGATGACGAGTGGTGGTGGTGCCTCTGCGACCGGTCCCATGACCTCCCTCTTGACCGGGACCTCGAACGGCGCGGAGAGGACTGCCGGGCCTCGAGAAGCTTTCGGGACGGCTCCCGCAAAGACTTCAAGTTCATGGCCCGGCAGTCAGAGCACGACTTAGGGTCGTGGTCGCGCTCCAGGCACCAAAGGCACACGAGGTGCGGGTCCGTGACCAACATTAATTTGCGACAGGACTCGCAAGACTTGAAGCCGGTCCGACGTGACATCCCTCCATGCACCAGGAGTCAATCGACTCAAAAAAGGTGTTGACAAAAGTTGCAAAAACTGAGTCAAAAAGTGACTCGAGGTACCGCTCTCTCCGGATCTGCGATGGCTGGCGCGGAAAAAGAAAGAACTGACGTCAGCGCGCGAGGGCGGCATCTAAGTAGATACCGCGGCGTCATTCCGGCGACCACGACGCCAACGACGAACGCGGAGTCGACCGACGCCACCTATCGACGCGCAGAGGTACTGCTGAGGAAAAATTCTCCGGATCCAGTCTGACGCCTGGGGGTAATTCTAAGGTGAGGAATCCATAACTAACTGTCTCTTTCAGATATGCATTGCACAGATGCTTTCTAGTACTGTTTCTTGTCCTACTTCTGTAAATTCTTGGGAATTCCCGAAAGCCGTATAGCTGCACTTAATGCAAGAAAATATACCATGGATGCACTTTTGAGACTTTCTTTAATAATTGGGCCCCAAATTTGGTCTGGCGTTGACTGTGACTTTTTGTGTTTATTAAAATTCTGTCTCTGTATCGGCTGGCTTCACTGTGAGTGACAGCATTCTGCTCTTTCACAAGGAGCATATCTGCACACAAAGTAGTTTTGTTCAGTGCCAGTAACTACTGTGGCAGTGTGTGCTTTTTGAGACCAAAAAACAATTTTTGCTTTTGCCAATGTTTGTTATAATGGTGAGGGCCCGGCAGCTCCCACACCCATAAGGTTTTACAAAAACCATGCCAACACAAGTCAGACATTGACAAAAAACAAAGCTGACCACCGATTTAAGACCTGCTGGCTTTGCCAATGCTTGTTTATTTTTGCTTCCCATAATTTTATTGAAACTGGTTACACTGATTTTCCATTATGAATATTTTTGGGAAATACTAGCATGCATCAACACATGTTACTAAATGATGCTGCAAAGAAATGTACCTGAAAGTTTACAGTAGTTTAGCAAAATGTTTTTTTCCTGCTTTAATTTTTTTATGAACATTTTATTTTAAAAGCAAAGAATCATCAATCTTGCTTTCAAGCTTCTGCAAATATTTGCATCAAATCAGAGAGCATTCTGGGAGCATTATACATAGCCTCATATTGTTAACTTTGAAAACGTGTGTACACATTTTTATACTGGAACCACTGGCCGTAGTGCAGTCGGAGCTTACAACATTTACTTAGAGCGCTCACCCTAATAATAAAGACTTCCAATTAATGAACCATAAATACAAGTTTGAACAGCATTAACATATGGGCAAACATATTACCTTTACTGCAGACAGTGCCCTTCCCTGATCCATATTGTGCTGCAGGGGCTGGGCCTACTTGTCCCAGGGACAGAAAACACATTAGAGCTTGTTTCCCTTGATCCCAAACAATATGTCCTGGGCATCGGGCTATAGGAATTCCACATCCTTACCGCCTGCACGTTGGGGGTCTTGAACTATGATTCCTTGTGAATCTGTGCATGTTCCCTTTTTGATTACATTACATCCGCGACTGGAGTTGGTGGCTTTGTGATGCTCTTCTGCTACATTTGCAACATCGTTTACAGGGATTGTGGCTCGTTTGTTAAGTTTACCCTCATTGACTGGCAGAAACCTGGCAGCTCATTGGACCCGGGCAGCAAGCGTTCCCATTGGTTTCTCACCACAAACCAGGAAGCAGAGGATTTTTCCAGACAGGATGAAGCATTCCTGATCGGTTTGTGACCTCATTACGTATTCTAGGGACATAGAGACCAAGGGAATTGTTTTTATTTTTACAATTTTGTTTTTCGTTTTGCAATTCAGTCAGGTCATTTAATTTATTTACTGATACTTGTCACCTAATATTTCAATATACAGTTTGATCCTCCTGTCAAGTTCCTGCCTAGCAAGGTGGAACCTGTAATGCCATGGTTCAGGTGAAAAGAGGAGTTTGTGAATTATATGAGTGCCATTGATGGCCAACGTATGGGTGCAGAGAGGAAAAAGCGTATATTATTACACTGTTTGGGGTCAGAAGTCCAAGTAGTTTTCAGGTCTTTACCACAAATGCAGGAAGAGGACATTGATTTGTATCAGGAAGCTTTACTAAGGATGGAACTGAAGTTTAAACCAACTACCAGAATAGATTTGAACAGATTTAAGTTCTACACTAGGTCACAGGAACAAAGCGAGGCTTTTGATGAGTATCTCAGGGTGCTAAGGGCACTTTCAATGACATGTAAGTTTGGGCCCATTACAGATGAAATGATCAGGGATCAGATCATAGTACATGTCAAAAGCAAAAAATACAAGAACAATTGTGGGTTATGGTGGGATCCCAAATTACATGATGCAATTTCTATTGCAAAAGCCTTAGAGCAATGGGAATGGTGGATGTCTGCAGTAGTGAATAAGAACGCTACTAACAATGAAGATGTTTGCTCGGTGAATAATACTGAGGCAAGTGTCTATAGTTTGAATAATGCGCGTACCCATGCTAAAAATGGGGAGAAAGTGACAGAATGTTATAGGTGCGGTAGCACCAACCATAATGCCTGTTTTGCCCATTTTCCTGCTACAGGAAGAGAATGTAAAAAATGTAGACGTGTGGGGGATTTTGCCCGGGTGTGCAGGGATGCAAAGAGAAATAATGTATCGTAATGGGTAAAAGTATCTTGCGTAGGAGAACGTGGGGAGCAGAACACTAGGTACGAGTGTTGCAGGACAAAAAGGTACAGTAAAGGTGTTGTATTGTCGATTAAGAATTACAGAACAAATGAAGTGGAACATTAAATCAAAGGCCCACCTAAGTGCATTGTGAAAGTTTTGAATAGTGAACTGTAACTTATGGCAGATTCAGGGTCCCCATGGACCATCATCACTAGGAAGTATTTCTTTGAGAAATTGTCAGAAGTGTTGGCCTTACATAAATTAAAGGCATCTGATATTGGTCCTGAGAGCTTTGATGGGTCCACCATTGACATTGTAGGTTATGAGTCAGTTGATCTGGAGTTCAAAGGGAGAAGGGCCCAGGTCAAATTGTATGTTGCTGAAAGAGGTGCTAATGTACTTGGTTGGAGAGACCAATGCAAGCTGGGCATAATCCTTGATCCGAGAAGTAAAGAGCCTTTGTTGTTTGTGGCTGACATGTGTGATGAAGAGAGTGTTAGTCATCAGTTCCCTAAAGTTTTACTTACAAATTAGGAAAACTTAACGGGTACTCACACAGAATTAGAATGAAGAAGAAAGCAAACCATGTGAGACAGAAGTTGAGGAATGTTCCTATAAATGTCAGGCAAGAATTGAAAGTAATGCTGGATGACATGTTAAGAGAGGGAATTATAGAAGAGATCGAATCCTCAGAATGGGTGTCACCCATAGTTTTGGCATGAAAAGGGGTCAATCTTTGTGATTGTGTGTGGACTTGAGAGCGTTGAATGCCAACATGATAGTGGATTGTCATCCCCTCCCTAACATAAATGAGATTGTATGTATGTTAAAGGGAGGGGGCGGTATTTCCACACTCGATTTAAGATCTGTGTATCATTGGATAGAACTTACTGATGATTTCAAGCACTATACTACATTCTTTATGCTGCTGGGGTTGTATCAGTTCGGGAGGAGGCCTTTTGGTCTGGCCTCAGCAGCGTCGGTTTTCCAAAGAGCAATGTACCATATATTTAAGGACATGCAGTCATTTGTAAAATGCTTCCAGGATGATATACTCATATTTTCTAGGAATCACTTGAGTTATCTTGGGGCAGTGTCTAAAAAATTGGAAGACTATAGTCTAACCTTAAAAGGATCTAAATGTAAATTGTTTCTGAGTTCTGTGGCATATTTGGGACACACGTTGTCTTGTGAAGGAGTGGTGCCTAAGAAGTCTTTACTAGATGCTATTGTAGGTGTCCTCAGCACCTGCACCAGACACTAGAAAGAAATTGCTATCGTTCACAGGAATGTGCAAACATTATAGTAAATTTATTAAGGATTTCACAACTAAGATGGAACCTTTACATGCATTAACAAGAAGGGATGCTGTGCTTGATAGGACTGAGAAACAGCAACATCTTTCCAACAAGTCAAAAGAAATATACTGGAAGCACCTACATTGAAACCCTTTTGTATGGGGAAAGAATGCATAATTACTGTTGATGCCAGCATGTATGGGTTGGGTGGTGTGTTATCCCAGAGATGTGGAAAAGAAGAATGGAATGTGGCGTTTTCTTCTAGGACTTTGAATGAGACTGAGAGGAGATATGCAGTGATGGAGAAGGAGTCACTGGGGTGTGTTTGAGCAGTTGAGCATTTCCAAAATTATGTATGGGGAAGTTATTTTCTGTTGAGGACATATCACAAGCCTCTTGTGCATATGCTATCACCAGGGGAGGTTGGAATGCCACCGCACGCATCGCTAGGTTAACGTTGAGATTGCAAGAGCATAACTTTCAAGTTGAGCACGTGCCAGGAAGAAAAAATTTCACTGCTGACTGTCTCTCCAGGTTGCCATGTGGAGATGAACAGGAGAATGGAGTGAGGGAAGAATTGGACAAGATTGCCACAATTAGGGATGTGGTAGAGAATGAGTTTGAAGGCATTGATGAACTGAGGGTGGAGAGTGGAATCAAGGATAATTTATGGAAAAAAGTGAAAGAGTACGTTTTGGCCAAGGAAAGTGAGGGTGAGCCCTGAGATTGAATCATTTTTTACAGTATGTGATGAGTTGGATTTGGAAGGGAAATTGCCTTCAAGGATAGTAACTGTGTCCCTCCAGCTGAAATGCAGAAGGTGATTCTTCAGCTTACCCATAAACAACATCTGGGTATGTCTTGCATGAAGAGACTCATTAGGACCAGTTTTTGGTGGCCAGGATTGGATAGAATGGTGGACAGAATGTGAAAAGTGTGTGAGAGGAGAAAGGGCGCTCAAAGTGGTTCCTGCACCTTTGAAACCAGTAGGGTGGCCAGAGTATCCTTGGCAGAAGGTAGCCATGGATATTTCAAGACCATTTTATTCCTTGCCACAGGAGGCCCGGTTTGCCTTGGTGCTTGTGGAGTACCATTCTAAGTGGCCAGAAGTTAAGTTTGTCACACAGATCACCACTAAAGTTGTTATTGAGTTTCTCAAGGAAATGTTTGTGAGGGAAGGGAACCCTGAAGTGTTGATCAAAGATAATGGTGTTCAATTCAAATCTAGGGAAATGGAGGATTTTCTCAACCATTGCAGGATTAAACATTGTACTATGGCGTTATATGAACCACAAGGCAATAGACCGGTAGAGAGGTTTAATCGGGTACTGAAGGATTGGGTGTTTGAGGTGCAGAAGTTTGGATGTGAGTGGAAGAACATATTGAGGGAAAAATTGTGGGCGTATCGGGTGGTGCCCCCACTGTCACTGAAGTCAGTCCGTTCAAATTGCTTAAAGGGAGAAATCCGGTAACAGGTTTGTGTCCACGGTGATTCAGGAAGAAATGGGAGAAAAGAAGTGTTGAGGTGGATAAAGATCAAGAAGGGTGGAGGACAAGCAAGGTAAAATGAAAAGTGGTATGATGCCAAGTGGAGGGTTAAAGAACCGAAATTCCAGGTGGGTGATTGGGTAATAATCTGACTACCTGGTATTGTAGCAAATGGTATGCCTAAGTATTGTAAGGCTTTGAAGGTGATCAAAGTCAATTCCAATAGTGTAGTCACCCAGGAAGGGAAAGTGTGGAATGTCAGGCAAGTGGCAAAGTGCAAGGAGGAAATGGTAGGTAATTTGGATAGGAGCAAAGAGAAGGAGGTGGATTTCTTGTTAAAAAATGACAAGTCTGTGTGGTCTGGAAGGAAGTGCCGTAGGAGGTTGTGAGGATGTTATGTTGGACTCAAGAGAGGATGTTAGTACTTGTGAGTCTGTGGCATCCAGGGTAAAAAGTACAAACAGAATGAGACGTGTTCCTGACAAGTATAAGGATTTTGCATCATAGAGCTTTGGTCCATCTCCTTTTTGTTTAAGGAGGAAGATGTGCTATATTGTTATTATATATGTTTCTTGGTTACTGTATATATTTTGGGTAGGGCATTTATGTTAATGTTTAAGCTCTGTTATCACTTGAATTCTTTGTAACTGTGGTCTTGGCAACCGCTTAGCATGTGGAATGTAGTGGACACAACTTTATGACTTGCAAACCCTGCAGGTCTGCTGATGCTGTGCTCTACAATAAATCCTGTTAAGTTATACTGTAGTACAGCTTTGCTTTCTAACAACTGGCCAGATGTGTAATAACATCCACTGATAGAACACAATCGCCAGATGTGCACCATATACACATCTAGAAGAACATGACAACCACTGATAGAAAACAATGGGCATCTAAACAATGGCCAGATGTGCATTATACACTCATCTAGAAGCACACACCAAACATTGATAAAAGACAATGGCCAGATGTGCGCTATGCACACATCTAGGAGCACACAACAGCCACTGATAGAAAACAATGGCCAGATGTGCACTATACAGACTGTACACATATCTAAGAGCACACAACAGCCACCAATTGCAAACAATGGCCACATGTCACTATACACACATCTAGAAGCACACAATTGCCACTGATAGAACACAATGGCCAGACGTGCACTATGCACACACACAGGAGCACACAACTGCCACTGATGGAAAAGAATGGCCAGACGTGCACTATACACACATCTAGGAGCATACAACAACCACCAATATGAAACAATGGCCAGATGTGCAATATACACACAACTAGAAGCACACAAGAACCACCAATAAAAGACTTGGCCAGATGTGCACTATACACGCAACTAGAAGCACATAACAATCACTGATAGAAAACAATGGCCAGATGTGCACCATACACACATCTATGAGCACACAACAGCCACCGATAGAAAACAATGGCCAGACATGCACTATACACTCATCTAGGAGCACACAACATCCACCGATTGAAAACAATGGCCAGACATGAACTATACACACATCTAGCAGCAAACAACAACTACCGATAGAAAACAATGGCCAGATGTGCACTATACACACAACAACCACCAATAGAAAACATTGGCCAGATGTGCACTATACACACACAACTAGAAGCACATAACCACTGATAAGAAACAATGGCCAGATGGGCACCATACACACATACAGGAGCACACAGCAGGCACTGATAGAAAAAAATGGTCAGAAGTGCACTAGCCACACATCTAGGAGCACACAACTGCCACTGATGGAAAACAATGGCCAAAAGTGCACTATACACACATACAGGAGCACACAAATGCCACTAATAGAAAAGAATGGGCAGACGCAAACTATACACACATCTAGCAGGAAACAACAACCACCGATAGAAAACATTGGCCAGATGTGCACAATACACACAACTAGAAGCACATAACAACCACCGATCGAAAACACTGGCCAGAAGTGCACCGTAAACACATCTAGGAGCACACAATAGCCACCAATAGAAAACAATGGCTAGATGTGCACTATAGACACAACTAGAAGCACACAACTGCCACTGATAGAAAACAATGGCCAGATATGCACAATACACACATACAGAAGCACACAACAGCTACCGATAGAAAACAATGGCTAGATGGAGCAGAACAAATTGCAAGGACTAGTCTTCTTCGTACAGAAGATATCACGTTGCTTTCAGAGCGCGACAGACAAAAACATAGAGTTGATACAAAGACTTTGATCATCAATGCAATCTGCAATAATAGAAATACTTTACTTTTTACAAGGCGTTTTGAACAGATTATGCAGTGCACCCAACCAGGGGCTGGACCATTCTAGGACTTGGATTAAAGTTAAAGGAAAAGAATTTGTAGATAAAATGCATTAATCTTTACCAACTGACATGGAATTAAAGAGAGATTGAAGAGAATATCAAAGTAAGAATCCTGTAGGAGAAGCATTATGACATGACCTTGGGCACAATGTGAACATTACAGACTCACAGAGGTGCTGTATCCTGTGAGATGACTCTCTTTGCTGTATCCTTTGAGATGACTTGGACTGGGCGGAATTCGCGGAGTTCCGCTTATGTGGAACTCCGCAGGGTGACCAAAATACTCCGCTGCGATATGCGGAGTTCTGAAAGCGGCAAAGTGTGTTAAGTTGTGCCGTTCGCGCTGATTTTTAGTGTCGGGTGTTTGTCCCGCACTGGAAAATCAGCGCGAACAGCACCATGCACAGTCTAAGAGGGCACTGCTTCTTTCTGCCACTCGGGTAAATGTTCTACTTAAGCGGCAGCTTACTTTACGCGAACAGAAGGTTTCTCAACACGAGCAGGCGCGGTCACCTGCGACCATCTGCATTGAGAAATCTCGATGGGAGGTTGTCTAGAGTAAGATTTTCCTCGCTCGCATTTGCCAACTTAACGTTGGCGAGCGCACCGGAGGTTTCAGAACTTCACGCGCTACGCAGAGCGGGAAAAATTCCACAAACTCTATGAGCAGAGCAAAATTTCACTCCCAGGCATAGAGATGACTCTTTTTACTGTACCCTTTGAGATGACTCTCTTTACTATATTTTTTGAGATGACTCTTCACTGCATCCTTTGAGATGACTCTCATATCTTTTGAGACGACTCTCTTCGCTGTATCCATTGAGATGACTCTCTTCGCTGTATCCTTTGAGAAAACTCTCTCCACTGTATCCTTTGAGATGACTCTCTTCACTGTATCCTTTGAGACGACTTGCTTCGCTGTATCCTTTGAGATGACTCTCTTTGCTGTATCGTTTGAGAAGACTCTCTTAGCTGTATCTTTTGGGAGGACTCTCTTTGCTGCATCTTTTGAGGCGACTATCTTTGCGTTATCTTTGAGATGACTCTTTGCTGTATTCTTTGTGATGACTCTCTTCGCTGTATCCTTTGAGACGACTCTCTTCACTGTATCCTTTGAGCTGTCTCTCTACATAGCATCTTTTAAGATGATGCTGTATCCTTTGAGATGACTCTCTTTGCTGTATCCTTTGAGATGACTCTCTTTGCTGTATGTTTTGAGATAACTCTCTTCGATGTATCCTTTGAGATGACTCTCTTTGCTGTATCTTTTGAGACGACTCTCTTCGCTGTATCCTTTGAGAGTACTCTCTTCACTGTATCCTTTGAGCTGTCTCTCTTCATAGCATCTTTTGAGATGATGCTGTATCCTTTGAGATGACTCTTTTTGCTGTATCCTGTGAGAAGACTATCTTCGCTGTATCCTTTGAGATGACTCTTCACTGTATTTTTTGAGATGACTCTCTTTGCTGTATCCTTTGAGATGACTATCTTCGCTGTATCCTTTGAGATGACTCTCTTTGCTGTATCTTTTGTGATGACTCTCTTTGCTGTATGTTTGGAGATGACTCTCTTTGCAGTATCCTTTGAGATGACTCTTTTCGCTGTATCCTTTGAGAGTACTCTCTTCACTGTATCCTTTGAGCTGTCTCTCTTCGTAGCATCTTTTGAGATGATGCTGTATCCTTTGAGATGACTCTTTTTGCTGTATCCTGTGAGAAGACTATCTTCGCTGTATCCTGTGAGAAGACTATCTTCGCTGTATCCTTTGAGATGACTCTCTTCACTGTATCCTTTGAGACGACTTGCTTCGCTGTATCCTTTGAGATGACTCTCTTTGCTGTATCATTTGAGAAGACTCTCTTAGCTGTATCTTTTGGGAGGACTCTCTTTGCTGCATCTTTTGAGGCGACTATCTTTGCGTTATCTTTGAGATGACTCTTTGCTGTATTCTTTGTGATGACTCTCTTCGCTGTATCCTTTGAGACGACTCTCTTCACTGTATCCTTTGAGCTGTCTCTCTACATAGCATCTTTTAAGATGATGCTGTATCCTTTGAGATGACTCTCTTTGCTGTATCCTTTGAGATGACTCTCTTTGCTGTATGTTTTGAGATAACTCTCTTCGATGTATCCTTTGAGATGACTCTCTTTACTGTATCTTTTGAGACGACTCTCTTCGCTGTATCCTTTGAGAGTACTCTCTTCACTGTATCCTTTGAGCTGTCTCTCTTCATAGCATCTTTTGAGATGATGCTGTATCCTTTGAGATGACTCTTTTTGCTGTATCCTGTGAGAAGACTATCTTCGCTGTATCCTTTGAGATGACTCTTCACTGTATTTTTTGAGATGACTCTCTTTGCTGTATCCTTTGAGATGACTATCTTCGCTGTATCCTTTGAGATGACTCTCTTTGCTGTATCTTTTGTGATGACTCTCTTTGCTGTATGTTTGGAGATGACTCTCTTTGCAGTATCCTTTGAGATGACTCTCTTCCAAGGAACACCAAGGCACAGGGCCACAGGAATAAAGAGGAGAGCCTCACAAGATAAGAATAGGTTCAATGGGGCAACATTTTTGTTACTAATTTATAGGACACAGTATTACTTTCAAATCACATTATAATATTCTGGTACCATACCGACTTTGTTGTATGATAGGGCGAGGGCACCCAATTCAAAATGGCACTCACTCATGTGCTTGGCAGCCCAGAGGAAGACGTCCCCCTTCCTGCCTCCTCTTTGAGTGGATAATGATGGTCACAGTCAGCGGAGGCCCATTGCTCCAATCTCCACCTATTCTCTTCTGTGACTGCGGATGGATTTTTTCGATTTTGATTAAGCGGATCCTCCAAGTTGAGGCTGTGGGACTTGGTGGTCTGCTTATGCAAGCTGCACCTGATCCATAACAGTGGTCCTTTGTGTGCTTGGCAGAGGGATCAGCTCCTAGGAAGATAACCCCTTCCAGCCTCCCCTCAGAGTGGAGAATGTGTGTCATGGTCAGCAGAGAAGTCCAGGTGCTCCAACCCCTCCTGGTGTAAGTGTGGTATGTGAAAGAAATGGTGAATGTCACACTGCGCCTGGTTACCATGGTGAACACTGGTAATGCGACCTGTAGTCCTTGTGGTCACTGAAGAAGAATACAACCCTTAGCTCTATCGACAACTCTACAAACTGGTAACTTGGAAGAACACTGTATATGGCCTGAAAATAACGTATACATGCCAACAGAACCAATTTAGATGGGAGACCACCGTTTTTAAGCCATAAATTACTTTATTTTAACTGTTCCTGCCTAAAATTGCCTCTGCTATAATCATAGTCTATGGGGAAAATACATCCCTTGATTAGTTTTGCAAATCTTCCACTTTTACTTCTAAAATGTTGGGATGTATGTTTAGGCAGTAGGGAAAGACACAATGGAGGGCTATAGGCAGGTGGGGTGATACCTGACCTGAGTGGGAAGCGTGCAACAAAAGTTCCAGCAAACGTGACCACCTAAGGGCTGACTACCGGCTACCCCTTGCAAAGGTGCAAAAATGCAGAGGTTCTAGCCATACATTCACAAGAGGTTACAGCACAGATAATGTAAGATATCCAGAGATGAGGGTGGTGTAGGAGGCATATACCAGGGGCAAGTCAGAGGTTACACCACAGATAATGCAAGATACCCAGAAGGGAGAAGGGGGAGGAGGCGTACACCAGGACAGGTCAGAATTTACACCAAAGATGATGCAAGATATCCAGAGGAAAGAGGAGGGGCAGGAACCATACACCAGGGGCAGGTCAGAGGTTACACCACAGACGGTGGTGCAACATATCCAGGGGAGGGGGCAGGATGCATACACGAGAGACAGGTCAGAGGTTACACCACAGATAATGCAAGATATCCAGAGGGGAGAGGGGGCGGGAGGCATACACCAGGGGCAGGCCAGAGGTTATACCATCACAGATGTGCAAGATATTCAGAGGGGAGAGGGGGCAGGAGGCATCCACCAGGAGCAGGTCAGAGGTTACACAACAGATGGTGCAAGTTATCAAGAGGGGGCAGGAGACATATATCAGGTCAGAGGTTTCACCACAAATAACGCAAGATATCCACGGGGGTAGTAGGCGCAGGAGGCATACACCAGGGCATGGTAGAGGTTTCATCACAGACGGTGCAAGATGTCCAGAGGGAAGGGGGTGCCAGAGCCATATACCAGGGGCAGGTCAGAGGTTACACCACAGATAATGCAAGATAATCAGAGGGGAAAGGCGGCAGGAGGCATACACCAGGGGAGGTCAGAGGTTACACCATAGACAGTGCAAGGTATCAAAAGGGAGACAGGAGGCATACACCAGGCAAGATATCCAGTGGGGGAGGGTGACAGGAGGCATAAACCAGGTTCAGGTCAGAGGTTACACCACAGATAATGCAAGATATCCAGTGGGGGGCAGGAGGCATAAACCAGGGGCAGGTCAGAGGTTACACCACAGATTATGCAAGATATCCAGTGGGGGAGGGGAGCAGGAGGCATAAACCAGGGGCAGGTCAGAGGTTACACAACAAACAGTGCAAGATATCAAGAGGTGGGCAGGAGACATACACCAGGTCAAAGGTTACACCACAGATGGTGTACAATATCCAGAGGGGAGGAGGGGTAGGAGGTATCAAACAGGGGCAGGTCAGCGGTTACACCACAGATGGAGCAAGATATCCAGAGGGAAGGGGGTGCCAGAACCATATACTTGGGGCAGGCCAGAGGGTACACCACAGATAATGCAAGATTACCAGAGGGGAGAGCGGGCAGGAGACATGTACCAGGGGAGGTCAGAGTTCCACCATAGATGCTGGAAGATATTGAGAGGGAGGCAGGAGGCATACAGCAGGGGCAGGTCTGACGTTACACCACAGGTAATGCAAGATATCCAGTGGGGGAGGGGGCAGGAGGCATACACCGGGGACAGGTCAGAGGTTACACTACAGACAGTGCAAGGTACCGAGAGGGGAGAGGGGGCAGACGACATACACCAGGGGCAGGGCAGAGGTTAAATCACAGACGGTGCAAGATATCGAGAGGGGGCAGGATGCTTACACAAGGGGAAGGTCAGAGGTTACACCACAGATGTTGCAAGCTATCCAGGGAGGGGAGGAGGCATACATCAAGGAAGGTCAAATGTTACATCACAAACGGTGCAAGTTATCAAGAGGAGAGAGGGGGCAGGAGCCATACACCAGGGGCAGGTTAGAGGTTACACCACAGACGGTGCAAGATATCCAGAGGGAAGGGGGTGCCAGAGCCATACACATGGGGTAGGCCAGAGCTTACACCACAGATAATGCAAGATATCTAGTGGGGCAGGAGGCATAAACCAGGAGAGGTCAAAGGTTTTATCACAGACGGTGCAAGATATCAAGAGGGGAGAGGGGGTCAGGAGGCAAAGACCAGGGGCAGGTTAGAGGTTACACCACAGATGGTGCAAGATATCCAGAGGGGAGAGGGGCAGGAGGCATACACCAGGGGCAGGTCAGAGGTTACACCACAGATGGTGCAAGATATCCAGAGGGAAGGGGGAAGCATACACAAGGATCATGTCAGAGGATACACCACAGTGATGCAAGACATCGAGAGGGGAGAGGGGAGTGGGGGCAGGAGGCATACACCAGGGGCAGGTCGGAGGTTACACCACAGACAGTACAAGATATCCAGAGGGGAAGGGGGAAGCATACACAAGGATGACATCAGTGGTTACACCACAGTGATGCAAGATATCGAGAGGGGAGAGGGGGCAGGATGTATACACCAGGGGCAGGCCAGAGGCTACACCACAGATGGAGCCAGATATTGAGAGGGGGCAGGAAGCATACACCAGGGACAGGTCAGAGGTTACACCACAGATGGTGCAAGATATCCAATGGAGGGGGTGGGGGGGGAAGGCATACACCAGTAGCAGGTCAGAGGTTACACCACAGACAGTGCAAGACATCCAGTGGGGACAGGGGGAAGAAGGCATACACCAGTGGCAGGTCAGAGGTTACATCACAGATGGTGCATGACATCGAAAGGGGGAAAAGGCATACACCAGGAGCAGGTCAGAGGTTACACCACAGATTGTGCAAGATATCCAGAGGGGAGAAAAGGCAGGAGGCATACACCAGTGGCAGGTCAGAGGTTACACCACAGACGAAGCAAGATATTGAGAGGGAGCAGGTGGCATATACCAGGGGCAGGTCAGAGGTTACAGCACAGATTGTGCAAGATATCCAGAGGGGAGGGGAGCAGGAGGCATACACCAGGGTAAGGTCAGAGGTTACACCACAGAGGGAACACGATATTGAGGGGGCAGGAGGCATACACCAGTGGCAGGTTAGAGGTTACACCACAGATGGTGCTAGATATCCAGAGGAGATAGTGGGCAGGAGGCATACACCAGAGACAGGTCAGAGGTTACACCACAGATGGTGAGAGATATCCAGAGGGGGAGCAGGAGGCATACACCAGGGTCCGGTCAAAGGTTACACCACAGATGGTGCAAGATATCCAGAGGTGGGAGGAGGCATACACCAAGGACAGGTCAGAGGTTACACCTCAAACGGTGCAAGATATCCAGTAGGGGAAGGGTGGGCAGGAGGCCTACGCCAGGGGCAGTTCAGAGTTTACACTACAGACGCTGCAAGATATCCAGAGATAAGAGTGGTGGTAGGAGGCATACACCAGGGGTAGGTCAGGGGATAACCACAGATAATGCAAGATATCCAGAGGGGGCAGGAGGCATACACCAGTGGCAGGTCAGAGGTTACACCACAGATGGTGCAAGATATCCAGAGGGGGAGGGGGCAGGAGGCATACACCAGGGGCAAGTCAGAGGTTACACCACAGATGGTGCAAGATATCCAGGGGGCAGGAGGCATACATCCGGGGCAGGTCAGAGGTTGCACCACAGATGGTGCAAGATATCCAGACGGGGGGCAGGAGGCATACACCAGGGCCAGGTCAGAGGTTACACCACAGAAAATGCAAGATATCCAGACAATAGAAGGAGGCAGGAGGCATAAACCAGGGCAGGTCAGAGGTTACAACACTTAAGTGCAAGATATCCAGAAGGGAGGAGGGGCAGGAGGCATGCACCGGGGGCAGGTCAGGATAAGGAAGGTCTTCATTCTAAGAAGGCCAACATTATTTCCTCTCCATCTCCCTCCCCAGTGACGACCCTTTCTCTATCTGGTACATAAAGCTTGAATACAGACGGTGATATAATAAAATGAAACATTAAATCAACATGAATGGAGTGAAATAAAATACAAGTACAGGGTAGAAGATGGGTGATATCCACAACAATAACTATTGAAATTGAAAAATTATTTATTTGCACAATTAATAAAAACCATTCCAATCAACTACAAAAAGAAGTAAAAGACATAGTCAATCCATTAGGTGAACAACAAGAACTATGTATTGCTCATGAAGTTGCCATCAGTATGGAGATGTACTGTGGAACCATGGGGAAAACAGGTGTGGTGAAGAAGCCACGACTTATGAGGTAGACAGCAAATCATGCCAAGGGGCCAAGTAGCCCTCCAAACTCTTCACCCTCTACCCTCCATCACTACCACAGCAGTGCTGGCGCTGGTACACAATTACTTCCTTTTACAGGAATGTAGAGTCATCTCTATTACAGACAGGAGTTAACACTGCAAATTCTCTACTGATTGCTCCTATATCTGTGATTGACATGTTTTTCGTTTTAATAAAAACATCTATTAAAAAAAAAAACACTGCAAATTCTCTCTATTCTGCTGTATTTTACAAGATAATTATTGATGAACTCTTGGATTGAGATAAATGGAATTCTCCACCCTACTCGTGGTTTATCGAAAGTGGATGTCCACAATACACAATGTGGCGGCCCTTACACTCCGTGCTGGCAAGTCCTTCACCATGGTTGCGCTCTGTTGGTCTGTGTATTTGTGGACCACTGAGTGATCGCTACTGTCATCAAAGATGTTACCCTAGATCCACACCCATTGCTAAACATCCATGGTATCACAGAGTAGCCACCACATACAACTGCTCTCCGCGTTCTGTCACCGACATTATTTTATATGTTTTTGAGGACATTTATACAAAATATCGGAGAAAATTATTGTGTGGACAAAATATTGTATCAAGAATATCGAGGACAAAAATATTGTGAAGGTAAGTTTCGGTAGGTAAGCAAGTTTTTAGTATATATAACTCCACATATATGTACCTTGACGATATATACATCTTCAAGGTACGTAGATGCGGAGTTAAGAATAACAAATTTATGCTTCCCTATTTGCACTTACCGTCTCAATATTTTGGCCCTCAATATTTTTGACACAATATTCTGTCCACACATTATTTTTGTTTCCGATATTCTACCAGTGATCTGTTCTTTAGGTAACCTACAGCAATGACTTGAAACCATATATTAATTATCAGCTAGGTCTGGCTAATGTAGGAGAAATATATTATGTAATTTACTTATCACTGATTCGAAGCGTATAATCCCCAAAGATCACTGAATGTCCTCACTGCTTACGCCTGAAAGAATGGCCTGAAAATTTACTTTTTAGAAAACCCAAATTAAGGTCTTTAGTACAACCAACTACCAGCAAAAATGGTATAGTCTGAATTGTAGTTTTATTACAAAAATGTTACCCTCCCCATTCCCCGACTGCCTCTTAGCTTGCATCTAGCTGGAGCTCCAACCTTGTGAGTTACTGAAATTATATGTTGTATTGTCAAAACTGGATCCAACAATTCAGCCTGTGAGATGATCTGGTCGGTCACAATAGATTACCTGTGATATTCAGATTGAAGCTGAAGTTTACTGCTCATAAGATGTTCAGGATCTTGTCACAGGGAGCAGAGTGTTCACCATTTATGGTCAGTATCATAACATAGTCCTGCATCTGAGGATCTATGAGCAGTTCAAATGCCCAATTAGATCAAACATTATTGAGAGAGAGAATTCCAAGATGCGTTTCTTTAAGATAACTGGGTCAACGGCGGGGAAGACCAGCTGAAAAAGTATCTTAGTATTGCAGTTCTGTAACTGAGTCAAGTGACCTTGTTTATTGCATTGTACTAGTTTTAGAGATTCAATAGTAAAGTGTTAAAGACATAGGACCCGATTTAGAATTTGGCAGACAGGGTATTCCATTAAGACGCGGCAGATGTCCTGCCCGCTGGATTTAGACTGTCATTGACAATGAACCTAAAATTGACATGTAAAGCCAATATGCTCCATAGACACCAGAATGCATAACCATGAACCATTTTAAGCATGATCCAGTAGCAAGACTGATTGGACATTTTGGAAATTTTATAACAAATGTGACAACTTTATGATTTTTTATTGAGTATTTTGGAAGTGTTACTGTAAATGCCATTGTTTTGTGATTTATTTGCTTTGCTTCTGTGCTGTGATTTTTTACTTTTGAAAAGTAAAACCTACCTTCATGTAGTTTGCCAGGTGGAATGAAAAGGGGTTCTGGGGGCTTTCCACCATGATGCAGGCCCCCATGTTGGAGGTCGTGTTGTGCATGTCGAACATCAAGTCATGAGCCTCCGGAGAGCCCTTCGGACCATAGCTTTTATTGAGTTCCTTTGCTCGTTGCACCTCGTAGGGCTCGTCTTGGGAATCTGGACCACTGCAAGGGGGGACATGGAAGATCAGGGAATAGAATCCTCATTAGTACCTGTCTTTTGGGGTACTATTAAAGAGTTATGCTTGGCCTGAGATCTAAGGGATAAAAGGTGAGGAAGTGAGCAGATTGGGTTACCACAGGTCCATTGATGGCTTTGTGCTATTGGTGAGGGGAGAGAGTGAGTGTGTGTAGGTGTGTGTGTGCATGCATGGGTGTGTGGATGAGTGTGTGTGAGTGAATGTGCGGTTGGTTATGTGCTGTGTGGGTGTGCGTATATGTGCGTGCGTGTGTGAATGTGCGGTTGTGTGCATGTGGGTGCTATGTATGTGCGTGTGTGAGTGTCTCACTCCTGTGGCATAAAGGCCGTCTTTGAGTGAGGTAGGTCACCCCAGGCATGAGACCAAAGGGGAAGTAGCAAGGTTTCTACAGAAAACAAGAGCAAGAGAAACAGAAAAGTACTCACTCTAAGAACTCGATTTTGAAGCTGCGGTTCAGATCCTGATGAATGTACCGTACACACTTCTCCGTGGCACGAGGATTGGCGATAAATGCGGTTGCACTGAAGGTGGAACGGCACAACTCAGAAGGGTCTTTAATCCAGTGCCTGGCAAGGAAGACCCCCGACATTTCATTTCCATGTGTGCCCCCGCTCACAGCGACATGCGTCATTGGCTTCAAGAGGACCGGAGATGTCATCCTACGAGCTGGATAGGACCCTACAAAAAAAAAAAAAAAAAGTTGGCCACCACATAAGTGAAAGACCATTGGCAAACCAGCATGAGTTGAATATTTCTGCTGTTGCCACATGGAGTAACCAATAGACCATAAAGGCACCCATTTATTCTAGTCCAGGTCCCACCCAAACATATGGGACCTTGTAAGGTCAATGTGAGGTCAGTAATGCCCAGCAGTACATCTGTCGCGTGATCAGCTCTTACTTGCAGGAATATCCCAGTGGAAGGCACCACCCAGTACAGGACCCGAGGACAAGCAATGAAAGGGGTTAGGTGTGCAAAGGAGCATGCACCATGGAAATCCAGTCCCTTCCAAAAATGTTGGGGGGTGAAGGACAACCTTTTGAACTTTCCAGTGACCCTATACAAATGGCCCATTGTATGAGAGCTGTACGCTTCGTTAACCGAATACAATCGCATAGTTTTGTAGTAAAACATTGACAAAGGAAGGCATATAGTCACAGTTTGCAAGTATGCTTTAATTGTTATTTAAATTCACAAAGCAATTAGACCAAATGTGAAAAAAACATGTTTTTGAATCTTACATCTTCATGCATCAAGCAAACAAAGGTGGGACGAAAAAAAGGAAGAATAAACTGAATGCTCTTCATGACATTACTAAACCTCAAAATGCAATTGGACTAGAATTGGAGTGTATTGGAGACAGGCTGCAGGCACACAGGGCTGTAAGAGCAGAGAAATGTCCACTTACTAAAAGTGGCATATCTAAAATAGCAATGTGAAATCCAACCGTACCAGTAAAGAGGATGTATCATTGCTATTTCAAAGATATAAAAACGTGACACAGCTACTCCTTTCTAACCAGGAATTACAGCTTAAAAGAGCGTATTAAGGAATTCCCAATGTTAATCTATGAGAGGAGTAGGCCTCACAGTAGTGAAAAACGAATGTGGGTGTTTTACACTACGAGAACATGCAGAACTTAAAGGTACATGTCCTACCCTTTAGGAACATAGCACCCTGTCCAATAGGCTTCCTAGGGCCTACTTAAGGGTCCCTTATGTGTAATATAAGAGAAGTGTAATGCTTGGCAAGGAGTTTTTAATACCAAGCTGACATGGCAGTAAATTTGCACACACAGGCTCTGCAGTGGCAGGGCTGAGACATATTTAAACGGCTACTTTTGTGGGTGGCACAATCAGTGCTACAAACCCACTAGTAGCATTTAATTTTCAGGCCCAGGGTATATGGTATACCACTGTACCAGGTACTTACAAGTAAATTAAATATGCCAGTTGTGTATACACCAATGTTACCATGTTTAGGGGAGAAGCGCATGCACTTTACCACTGGTCTGCAGTGGTAAAGTGCTCAGAGTCCTAAGGCCAACAAAAAGAATCAGCAAAAAGAGGAGGTAAGCCGGCAAAACGTTTGGGGGAAGACCACCCTAAGGCTGGCAGATCTAATAGTATGGTATAGGATTTTGTGAGTCTGTTTGAGTATTGAATTTAGTTGGATCCCTTTTGGAAACCCCTGGTCTAGCAGGGCACAAGAAGGAGAGCGAGAATAGTTTCTCAAACACTCGAAGTTTATCGCCTGCATTCCTGTGGCTGGAGGGCTGAGAAACCCTTAATGCATTGCAAAGTATACAACACAATATAGAAACTTTTGTTGTCTAATCTAGAAGCGTTACTGCAGATGGATGATATGAGTGTAGAGTGCACTCAAATGCATAATCTTGCACAAAAATATAAGAAGCCCTATGAGATAAATTTGCAATAAGAATTAGCGTTGTGTGGGATGCTCCCAAAAATGAGATGTACAGTGTTTGTGTGGAAGAGAGATGCTTACCAATGTAAAAAAGCCTGCTGTGAGAGACACATATGAGATGCTCACAGAAGATAGGTATAGTGAGAAATGTAGATTGAGGTGTGTGGCAAAGATCAGATTTGAGGTGTTGGTGATGAACACCAGAAACATAGTGTTTGAGTGTGAAGCTTACAAATGAATACAGAGGGTGGAAGGTCACAAATGAGTAGTGCACAGGATGCACTAAAGAACAAAAACTTAGTTATCAGTTAGGCTCACAAAAACTATAAAAGGCTCAAAACTAGCAATTATGTCTTGTGCTAGGATTATTCGAGCCAAAATATTGAGCATTTAATTGAAACAATGATTGAAGGCGTGGAGGCCTTGCTCAAGACTATGATGATTTATTTACAAGGGACATTTGGAGAGCTGCGTGTTAACAGTGAAGTATTCTTTGGGGAATAGTTATTGGTACCAAAAAAAAAGGTCAGATGGACAGGATAACTTGGATATGGGTGATGCTGCTCCAGAGGATGAGCCGGAGGTGTCCAACACCCATGACCCTGCTTCTGAGCATGTCCAGGAGTCCGTAGAGCCCTTACTGGAGAACTCTAGTCTCCAGGGAATAGTTCTAGTGACTCAGAGGGATGCTCTAGAGGTAGGACCTCCTTTATTCCTCCTGGGCATTACCATTCATTCCCCACAGGAATGAATGGTAATGCATTCGCAATTTGCGATTACCAAACTGGTAATCGCAAATTGCGAATGCAAATCCAAGGGTGCCCAGGAGCCTAAGGCCCCCCTGAACACCCCTCAAAAAAAAGGTAAGTGTGCACATGTAAAGCACACACATATCCTAAGGGCATGTGTGCACTACATGGCACTTTGAAAAATGCATTTTTGTACATTTTTCAAAGCATGCACAAATTACCATTAACTTGAAGTTGATGGTAATTAGCGTTTCCTAAATGCACAGTTCGCATTTAGGTAAGGCTACATGCATCGCCTTTAGGTAATCGCAAATTGCGATTCCCTAAATGCATTCGCAATTAAGGTAATCGCAAAAAATTGTGATTACCTAAATTGCAAATGACAAAAGGTACATGCATTGGAAAAGGCCTTTTTCCATTCGCAAAGAGGCCGATTCTGTGAAATGGCCCGTTTGCGAACGGAAAAGGCTTGATGCATGTGCCCCTTATTCTCCTCTCAGACTTCCAGTGAGAATCAGCCTCCTGAGGGAGATGATCTCAGTACCTGTGAAGGAACTGTCCCAGAGGAGCTTGGGCCTGACAAGGCAGAGCTACTGGGGACAGGGGTCCTTCCAGGGAAGACTTAAGTTTGTAGCAGAAGATCTGCCCCTCTCTTGAACAACCCAGACAGCAAGCTGCCGCTGAGGCTGCTGGGAATGTCAGTGGGTCCCACAGGACTTATTGGGTAGTTAGGCTCCTGTGTTCTGAAAGTAGAGACTCCAAGCCTGATGCCACCAGGAGGTTGGTCATACCTCAGAAGTTAAGGGATTTTCTATTGACCCTGGCACACGACATTCCCCTTGCAGGACATCTTGGGCAAAGCAAGACTTGGGACAGGATTGTCCTTCACTTTCACTGGCCCTACATGTCGGAAGACACCAAGGAGTTTGTCAATCCTGTGTCACCTGCCTAGCCAGTTGTAAGTCAGGTGGGACTACAAATGCCCCCTTAATCTCACTACCAGTGGTTGGGGTTCCCTTTGAGAGGGTAGGGATAGACATTGTAGGTCCCTTTAACACTCCAACAACATCTGGACATAGTTTTATTTTAGTAGTGGTGGACCATGCCACTAGATATCTAGAGGCTATTCCCTCTAGGACCACTACAGCTCCTGTAGTGGCCAAGGCCCTCCTGGGAATCTTTTCCAGAGTTGGGTTCAGGTCTTGTCAGACAGCGGTACTAACTTCATGTCTAGCTACATGAATGAATGAAATCACTTATAGAGCGCAACTATCACTCACAAGGAGCATCTTGGCACTAAGTGGCGGGTAGAACGAGGTGTCGAGGAGAGTGGTCTATGTTAGTGCCGTATTCAGATGAGAGATAGGGATAGGCTATCTGGGACTGCGAAGATCCATGTTTTCAATCTTTTCTTAAAGATGGCTTCTAACTGCGTGAGTCTCAAAAGGCTGGGCAGGTGGTTCCACGCTTTTGTTCCAAGGACCGCCATTGACTTTCCTCCTCTGGACGACAGGCGGAACCGAGGAGGTACTAGCAGATTTTCCGTGGAGGATCTTAAAGGACGTTTCATTACATAAGGTTTAATTCTTGTCCTGAAATATTTGGGTCCAGTTTGCTTTACCGTTCTAAAGGTTATAACGAGCATCTTAAAGAGTATCCTTTTGTGTATAGGTAGCCAATGGAGGGTGTGGAGGGCCTCCGAGGTTCAGGACCCCCTTGGTAATTTCAGTACCAGCCGGGCCGCTGCATTTTGCACAGTCTGCAGCTTTTTCAGAGTGGTCTTCTTTACTCCTGCGTAAAGGCTGTTACAGTAGTCTAAGCACGATAGGATTAATACCACTGCCACGGTCTTGCGTGCTATGTAGAAAGAGTGTGGCGTTGACTATAAGTTTACCCCACCCTACCATCCACAGGGCAATGTGCTTGTTGAAAGGTTCAACAAGACCCTCAAAGGTATGATCATTGGACTCCCAGAAAAGCGGAGGCTAAAATGGGATGTCTTACTAACTTGCCTTCTCTTTGCCTACAGAGAGGTTCCTCAGAAGGGGGCGGGCTACAGCCCATTTGAACTTTTGTTTGGAATCTCACTTAGGGGTCCACTATATTTAGTCAAAGAAGGATGGGAGGAATCAAGCCTCCTAAACAGGACATAGTAGACTATGTACTGGGCCTGGGTTCTTGCATGGCTGAGCACATGAAGAAGGCCAGCAAAAAGCTTGAGGCCAGCCAGGAGCTTCAGAAAGCTTGGCAAGACCAAAAGGCTGTGCTGGCAGTTTACCAGCCAGGACTGAAAGTGTGGGTGTCGGAGCCTGTGGCCACAGCAGCTCTCCAAGATAAGTGGAGTGGCCTCCACACTACATTGGAAAAGAAAGGTGAGGTCACCTACTTAGTTGACCTAGGTACTCTAAGAAGTCCCCACAGGGTACTTCATGTGAATCACCCGAAACCTTTTGTTGACAGGGCTGACATGAGCTTGCTCATGGCAACTGATGAGGGACAGGAGGAATATACTAAGTCCTGTCTGGGAGGTGGTGACACCTTCCTGTGACAGGAAACCTATTGTTCTACCTTCTCCTGCTCGAGCTGAGCTCAGCAGCAGGAGGGCAGAATTGTGTCTGTGGTCGGCAGCAGCACTAGCTTGCTGGCAGACCCTGAAAGGCTGTTACCGGGAGTACAGGGGTCCTCTAAGAAGCCTCCCAGTACATGGGATCATACTTCCAAGCACCAGAATCGGTGTTGGGGTATGATTCCAACATGTTTGATACCAAACATGACCAGGTTTAGTGCAGCCATTATATAGTTAGACATCTCATAACGACTGCTGTCCACTATATACCTTAAAATGACTGCCCACACTAACAAAGCCTGGAGAATCGACTCTGGGGTTTGTAGGGGTGTCCTGCTCATCCAGGGGAACCCTCACACTAGTAACCAAGCACCCTGCCTACCACAGGGGTGACTTATAGGTTTTAAGTGCCGTGCAGTGACCTCAGATATAAGGAATGGCAGGCCTTTAGTCAGATTTCAAGTGGACTCCCATTGGTGGCACAATACATGCAGCAGCCCATGGGAGACCCCTGATGTACCTATGCCCTGGGTACCTTAGTACCATATATTAGGGACTTATAAGGGTACGCCAGTAGCCAATTGTGGATGTACCAAAGTACTTACCAGAGCCAATTTAGGGGAGAGAGCACAGTTGCTGGGGTCTTGATAAGCAGGATCCCAGCAGACTACAGTCAAAACACACTGACACTAGGCAAAAAGTGGGGGTAACCATGAAAGCAGATCCTACACATCCCCTCCCAAACGTAAGGACATGAGACTAACTTTGCCCAGTTGAGTCTTCATTTTCGAAGTGGAAATTATGGAGAGTCCATCTGTGTTGACATGGTTACTCCCAGGTCTATGTTCCACTGAAAAGTCCTTTCCCTGAAGGGAAATGGACCACCTCAAAAGGTTTTTTTCCCTTCAGCTGTTTAAGCAATAAGAGGGACTTATGGTCTGTCTGAACAATGAAGTGAGTGCCAAACAGGTATGGCCTCAACTCCTTCAAGGTCCAGACCACAGCAAAGGTCTGCACTCAATAGCGGACCAACGCTTCTCCCTGGGGGTCAACCTTCTGCTTACAAAAGCTACTGGTTGATCCCGGCCCTCTGCATTAAGCTGTGATAATACTGCACCTATCCCTATCTCAGAAGCATCTGTTTGGACAATGAATGATTTGGAGTAATCAGGACTTTACAGAATTGGAGCAGTGCACATGGCCTGCTTCAGGTCATCAAATGCCTTCTGACAGCTAACTGTCCACTGAACTTTCTTAGGCCTCCTTTTGGAGGTGAGATCATTAAGGGGTCACTATGGATCCATATCCTTTGAGAAACCTCCTGTAGTACCCAGTCAGGCCCAAGAAAGCTCTGACCCGAGTCTGGGTAGTGGGAGCAATCCAGTCCACAATGGTCTGAATTTTGCTCACCAATGGTTGAACTTGGCCTCCACCTACAAGGTGGCCCAAGTACACAACCTTACTCTGCCCTATCTGCCACTTTGTGGCCTTGATAGTGAGCCTGCCTTCTGCAGGGCGTTGAGTACACTTCCGAGGTGGACCAGGTGATCCTCCCAGGTGGAGCTAAAAACTGCTATAGCATCTAGACATGCTGCACTATAGACTTCCAGACCTGATAAGACTTTATTCACCAGCCTCTGAAATGTGGAAGGTGTTTTTTATAAACCAAAAGGCATCACAATAAATTGATAATGCCGATTAGGGGTTGAAAATGCTGGTTTTGGTTTGGCATCCTCATAGAATCTGATGATTTGCCAATAACCAGCAGTCAGGTCAAATGTATTAAGATATTTGGCAGAGCCCAACGTATCAATCAGGTCCTTCTTCTTTAAAACTGCAACATGACTTCTGCATTGACTTCCATTGGGCACGCGGCTATGTTTCCACTCTGCCCACAGTCTCCGTGGGGTTCCTGGGTACTTACCTTGGGTGGTTCCTTGTGTCCCCAGCTCCTCTGAATCTTCTGGTCCAAGTCCTGTTCTCCTTTGCAGTTCACATTCCACTTTCTTAGTATATTGTTTGGTATCCCCCTGGAGACCAGTGTATATTTGTGCTACTTACCTGATTAATTTGAAGTATTATTGTGTGTATTGTTGATATCTCTGGGTAGGAGATATGCCAATGTGCTAGTGAATGTGTTGCATAATACATAGACTTATTTTTATAAACACTGTGTGGTTCTTTTTCACTTAATCTACACTGTCTATTAAATGTGGTAAAACAAGCTGCTTTACACTCCTTCAAGATAAGCCTGAAGGCTGCTCTTCACAGCAACCACTTCAAGCGCGTTCTAGAGTTATCAAAGACCACTAAAGTCACCATAAGGGTTGCCTAGATTAGTGCAAGGTGCGTCACTCCTGAGAGTGTGCATCATAGCCTCCTACAACCACCAACACCAGTTCTCCATTATACTTCTCCTACCAGGGCACAAGTCCTAAAAGAAGTGGGGCACCTACCAAGTTAGGCAGTATGTAAGTGACATCACAGTGCATGACATCACAACCTATGACCTCTCAGGAAGTGATATCACAAAAAATGACACCAGATTCTAAGGGAGAGGATGTGGTCTAACGCCTAGAGCAGCCTACCTCGAAGCTGGGGAACCGGGTTTGAATCTCGGCAGGGACGCTCAACGTCCTGTGATTCTGGGCAAATCACTTAATCTCCCCCATGCCTACCAATAATTAATGCGTGTGTCTGTAGCGTAACCGGTGCTCATGTAAAGCGCTCCGATACCTTTGGGTCAAGTTCGCGCTATATGAAACTCTTTAAAAAAATTAAACAAAGACCTCACATATGTTAAGCAGGTCTATTATGAGTAAATTTGAGCGCATTACAATATTTAACAAATTCGATTTTGGTCACAGTTGTGCTAAAAAAGTGATGCAGCACCGGAGCAAGACCCAGGCCTCTACTTATACATTTACTTATTAAAACTCTGCCAGAGATAAAATTGGCAACAAAGAGAAATGTGGCAGTAAATCTGTCCTGCTTAATTGGTTGCAAAGTCTGCATTTTAAAATATCTTACAGGGTTAAGGCACCTGCTGCATAGATCTTTATGTACCCAGTAAATCTCAGGAAACAATAATAATGGTATGATAACTCTGGAGGCTAATGCACTTGCTGGAGAGACGGGTGTTTTGTCTAGTCCCAGTTTTGAATTAAAGTAGCATAGAGAGTTATGTCTTCCCCAAAGCCCATCATGTGATACACAGATGACAGATTTATATTTTATGTAGATGGGTAAGTGAGTTATTGTTTTTAACATAGAGATCCTTTCGTTACTTGCAGTTCATAAATTGTAATCCTTCTCATATAGCACAGTGAACTATGAAGGAAAGGACACGTGACTCCTACACCTTGTAACCCTCACTATCTTATGTAACACATCCTGTAAATTGATTTACACACATATGATTTATTGTCAATGTACAATGTGTATGAGTAATGTAAAGCGCTCCCACACCCTGGATTGGGTTGAGTAGTGCTATAAAAGAAGGAAGACAAACTAGAGGTATTTAAATTCTTATTTGTGTAAATATTAGGACAGACCAACACATCTGACACACCATGACCCAAGATGTGTGCTTAGACTATGTCTGATGCTAATTTGATGTTCAACTGTTCAAAATAAACATTTCAACAAAACATTAACCTTTGAGTGGCTGAATTGCAGTGTGAAACAGTCAAATAAGGTAGGGTCTGGCTGAGGAGGGGCAGGATGCAGAGAGCAATCAACAAACTACCTGAATACTCCCCCTTTGTCCTGGAAGTGCAGACTGCAGGCAGCCCTGGCTTCCAGGGCGAGGTGAGAAAAAATTCCTGAGTTTCGCAGCACAACAAAAGGGAAGGTCACAGGTCAAGTGCAGGGCTATTGGCACGTCAAAGGCTTTGATAAAAGAATTCTGCACATCAAAGCACTAGTGCTATGAGCGTGCCAATGGCCCTGTGACTGACAGAAGAGAGATGGGAAAGTATTTTGTCCCCTTGTCCCCTCCACCCTCGTCCCCCGTGCCCCCACTACAAAATCTGGGGGAATATATCACCCGTGTCCCCCATACTTCCTACGCCCATGGTTGTCGTGTTCATATGAGGTGAATTTCAGGTGCGGCCCCGTCAGTCTGTGATGTGGTGCAGCTGACGCCAGTTCCAGCGCATGACAACTGGGTGACAGGTACACAAATTCAACACTGTGGTATTATGAGATATTTTTGTAAGTTCATTAACTTACCTTCTAATTGAAATGTCTCTTGTGATTCAGCAGGAGATGCCCTCTCTGTGGTGTGGTGTCCCGGCTCGGACAGCTCCTCCGCAGAAGGAGAGAGCAGCCCACCCCATAAGAGCAGAGATCCGCCCCTTCTGGAGTTAATCCGACTCTTTCTGTGCCCAAAGCATGGCTGCTCTGTGCCTGCCTCAGGCTTGTTTGTGACTGCTTTTATCTTTATCCCCACCGAACCACCACAAAAGCAAACTCAGCAGGCCCCAGGCGGGCACTCGAAGAGAGGCTGCTTCCGATGGCTTGGCATACACACAGATCAACACAAAAAGCACCTAGAACCAGGCAGCTCCAGGATTTACGATCTGGGAGGGGCATGAAGAAGCATGGGCGGGCCAGAGCCTCCGGGTGTGTGAGTGCTGGGTCTGGGCCTGCGGGATGGCCTTGTATGGATGTGAGCTACATACCACCTACAGCCGGGTTCTGTCTACTTATTTAAATTGTGTATTTCTAGAGGTTTGTGCCTATGGGCTGGCTCTCTCCACCTCACCCTCGTTTCTGGGTGTCTCTCCCTCCTCTCTCCAGACTTCACTCTGTTGTCCTGCTCACCTGACCCTCAACCTCACCCTCTACCTCCTCCCACCTCACTCTCTTCACCTCATGCTAGCCTCTTTCCATTTTATCCAAATGCTTCCCTGCTGTGCCCTTCTCTTTCTCCACTTCATGCTATATTTTTCTAACCTCACCCTCCTCCCTTTCCACCTAATCTTAGTATCCCTCTCTCGACATCATCCTTCACTATGCGTCAATTTACTCTCACTCCACTTTACCCTTCTATTTCCAACTCACCCTTCTATCTCCAGGTCACTCTTCTTCTCCACCTCACACTTCTCTCTCTCTTTCCTCACCCTTACCTGTATGGTTGTCTGTGTGGGAGGGTGTGGGGGTGTGTGTCAGTGGCTGCATGAGTTAGTGAGTCTGTGTGTGATGGTCTGTATGAGTGAGTGTGTGTACAGCTGTGGTTGAGTAAGTGCATGTGTCAGTGGTATGTGGGTGAGTAACTGGGTATGTGAAAGGCAGTATAGGTGAGTGATGAGGTTTATGAGTGACTGTATGGGTGAGTGAGTAAATGTGAGAGTGGCAGTATGGGTGAGTGTGTGCTTTTGGCTGTATAGGTGAGTGAGTACGTGTTAGTATCTGTATGAGCAAGTGAGTGGGTGTGTGTGTATCTGTATGGGTGAGAAAGTGGCTGTGCGATTGACTGTATGGGTGAGTGACTAGGTGTGTTAGTAGCTCTATGGGTGACTGACTCAGTGTGTGAGTGGCTGTATGGGTGTATGAGTGGATATGTCAGTGGCTGTATTAGTGAGTGAGTGAGTGGGTGGGTGTATGAGTGGCTGTATGGGTCAGTGAGTGGATGTGTGTGTGTGTAGATCTATGAATCAGTGAGTGGGTGTGTAAGTACTGGTACTGGTCTGTGAATGGTTGTGGGAGTGGATGTATGAAAGGTTCTATGGGGGTGTGAATGGGTGCATGAGTGATTCTGTGGATGATATCATCAGTGACATCATCTGTGATGTCATTTGAGAAGTCATCAGTGATGTAATCAGTGATGTCACTGACCATGTCTAGAGTGATGTAATATGTGAGGTCATAAGCAGTGCATTGCGAGGGTGCGAGTTATAGTTAGCTCAGCTAACTATAACTGCTGAATTTGACTGCTTTTCTACGAGTGAAATATGAGCCTAACTATAACATCCCTATAACCTTTGTTTTTTTCAGTGAATTTCTAAGGTTTTTTAAATGCTAATTCCTAAATATAACGTCTCTGTAACCTTTGCTTTTTTCAGTGAATTTCTAGGGTTTTTTAAGTAGTAGTTGTGTTTGCAGAGTGGTGGAGAAAGGCGGCGGTGCCTACGACCAGTTCTCAGCAATCCCGCTGTCTGAGACTTACTCGAGGTAACAGAAGGGGTTCCTAGCCCCCAAGTATCCTCAGCATCCAAGGAGACTTCATCCCCCAACCAACTGTGCGTCAAGGTGCGTTTGCAGAATGGTGGAGAAAGGGGGCTTGGCCTCTAACAACCTCTCACCATTCCAGCTCTGTGGCACTTACTGGAGGTAACACAAGGGATAGCTCGCCCCCAAGGACTCTTAGCAGCCAGGGGGACTTCATCCCCAACCAGCAGTGCACCAGGAGGTGTGTTTGCAGAGAGGTGAAGAAAGGAGGTGTGGCCTCCAAAGACCCCTCAGCATTCCCACAGTGTGGGACTTACTGGAGGTAACAGGAGAGGTAGTTGGCCCCCAAGGACCCTCTGGAGCCAAGGGGACTTTATCCCAAACTAGTAGTGTGCCAGAAGGCGTGTTTGCAGAGCGGTAGAAAAAGGGGCGTGGCCTCCGACCACCCCTCAGCAATCTCGCAGTGTGGGACTCACTGGAGGTAATAGGAGGGGTTTCTGGCCCCCAAGGACCCTCGGGAGCCAAGAGGACTTCATCCCCCAACAAGTAGTACACCAGTAGGCACATTTGCAGAGTGGTGGAAAAAGGGGGCAAGGCCTCCGAAAACCTCTCAGCAATTCCACTGTGTGGGACTTACTGGAAGTAACAGGGGGTCTTGTTAGTCCCCAAGGACCCTCAGCAGCCAAGGGGACTTCATCCCCCAACCAACAGTGCACCAGGAGGCGGGTTTGCAAAGTGGTGAAGAAAGAAGGTGGAGCATCCAGCGTCCTGCCAGTCTTTTATTTTTATTTATTTCTTATTGTTTTTGGGAGGAGGGCCGCCTGGGCCAATTTTGGCCACAGACCAGGCCTATTTTGAATAGGGGAGGGGGGGATGCGCGACCCTCCTCCCGGGATGATTCCTGCCCCAGGGACCCCATCCCCCAGGGCCTGGCTTTTTTTGCTATTGTTTTTATAAATAATGGGCCGATTTCGGCTCCGGGACCCCATCACCTCGGGGTCTGGCCTCTGTTGTGGGTGCCCCCGGGGAGGTGGGGTTGTAATAAATGCCCTGGGAGGCGGTGGCCCTGACGCTGGCACTTATGTTTTTTTAGAAATTAAGCACTGATCACTCATCACCAATGTTGATGCAAGTCGCCGTTGACGGGCCAGGGTGATCAGCTTAAAAGTATATGCATTGGTTTTAGTACTGGATCGCTATCCTGGGAGCAAGTTACACTTTCCTTTTGAATCTAGTACTTGGCAGATAGTATGAGTGCTGGGAACTATGGGATTTCCCGCCGAGGGGAGGAGGAATCTGAGAAGTGGTGTACCTCTGAGACCTCTGACGCAGACAGAGCATCCTCTGTGCCAGCTCACCCTGCTCCTTCGATAAGGTACCCTGGCACCCCTCAGTTCATGCCTGCCCCCCCCGCTGCAGCACAGTCTGTGACATCTCTAGCTCAACCTGATCCTTTGCCGAGGTACCCTGTTACCCCTGAATCCACACCTGTTCCTCCCTCCTCCAGCTCCAGCACAGCCTGTGCCATCTCCAGGCGCACACTGTTCCTTCGACCTGGCACCCTGTCACCTCTTAATTTAATCTTGCTCCCCCGCTCCAGCACAGACTGTGCCATATCCAGGCTCACGTGCTACTCCGACCAGGTACACTGTTACCCCCTGAGTTCACGACTTGGTCCTCCCATTTCAGCACAGACAGTGCCATCTCCGGGTACACGTGCTCTTCCATCACGTACTCTGTCACCCCTGAGTACACACCTACTCCCCCTCCCCGCTCCAGCAAAGTCTGTACAATCTCCGGGCTCACCCTGCTCCTTCTACCGGTACCCTGTCATCCCTAAGTTCACGCCGCACCACCCCCTTCCGACCAAGTACCCAGACTATGACAATAAGATAGCACTCGTGAGGCCCTGGCAGGGTTTTGGCTTTTCGGAAGTTGAACGTTTATACTTTGATATTTTTGGAGGAATGAAGCATTGTGAATGCTCGGGGAGTAGTGGTGGGGAGTTGTCGTGTTCATATGATGTGAGTTTCAGGTGCGACCCCGTCAGTCTAATGTGGGCTGCCCGACGTCCACGAAGGGGACCCTCCTAAGAGGGCGGCCCCCTTAGTGCCACAGGATGGCACACGGGACAGCCCAGCGTCACGAGACCCCTTCGGGGTCCGCTCGTCATTTCCGGCCCAGGTGGGGGAAGGGGAGAGGTATAAGTTCCTCCCCCGCCCACCTAGCGGCCTCTTTCTCCTCACCCTGACGCCGTTTCGGTCGTGCTGCCGGGACTGCTGCCGAGGTCAATTGGAAAGACCACAAGGTTAGTCCTTAAACCCTGGGTCCCATCAGGGTCCCACCATGCGGGCCATGCCCGGGAGGGGCCCCGTCCCTGTCTCGTTCTTGGTCTGGCCCCCGCAAGGTCCGCTTAGGCGGTACAGAGGGGATTTGTCGCACAGGGAGCGGGACGGGGGGCTGGGCGTGACGGGTGGTCTGTTTAGGCCTGCCCGGCAGCCGCAGAGGGCCATCGGCGTTTTTAGTCAGGGCTATTCCGGGGGGGTGGAGGGGCCTCTTCAGGCCAGGCATTTTGCCCCGTCCCCCCCCTCCCTTCGCTTGCTCCGGAGGCAGCGACGGTACCAGGGCCCGACCACGAGGGCCCCCGCGTGGCGAAGAGGCCAGGCGAGCAATCACGCCCTTCGCTCCCCCTCCCTCCTTGTGAGTGCCGTAGCTGACCACCTAGGTGGCGAGGGGCTGCTGAGCCGACAGGGAGCGGGGGGGGGTCATGCCTTCCTTGGGCGCTTTCTGGGTGTGCTGGGGAGAGCCCTAGCCTACACCAGCATGCAAGTTCCAATCGGTCCGTAGTGCGGGACCGAAAGGGCAGAGGCCGTCCAGGTAAGCCCGCCTGCAGCAGGCACGGTCGGGAGGTTTTCCCGTTCGGGGAGGAGGGGCGCAGCGCCAGCGGCTGCCACCCGCCCGGCCTGTTGGCGCTGGGGCGTCGCCAGCACTTGAGGGAGGTCGCAAACCAGAGCTGTATGTGCTGCGTGTGCAGCACGCCGCGGCCCGACCTCAGCAGAATAATATCACCTAAAGACACAGTAACACAAAGATTATGTGATTTTACCTGCTGGCCGTCCCGAATGGCTATCGTTTAACTCTCGACTTAGAAAGCTGCCGTTCTTTCATTCAGGTTATTGCGACGGAGCGCTGCTGCTGCGAGATCCCACAATGCAGCGCAGTCTAGAGGAGGGTGCCGCGCAGGGCGAGACCCCAGGGACACAGGCAGCCGGGTGCCTGCGCGTCGAGAGCGGCTTCCACCGGGCTCTGTCTCAGTATCACCGCCAATAGGTGAACCTGGGGCTCTCACATATTTTCAAGCGTAACTTCCTGAAACGGTTCAACTGCGTTCAGTTGCTTCCTGCACTGGGCTCTCCAGGAGACCTATGGGGTGGAAGGGGTGACCCATTACCTAGATGACTTCCTGTTCAAAGGGAGCGATGGCACGCAGGACTGTAATCAGGCCCTTGCGGACTTTAAGAAGTTGGCCAATCACTTGGGGGTCCCCCTCGCGCCAGGTAAGACGGTGGGTCCGGCGCAGGTTTTAACTTTTCTGGGGATTGAGCTTGATACCATCGCAGGGGAGTCCAGACTGCCGACAGACAAGGTCCGTGACCTAGCACAACTAATCCAGTCAGCGGTGGGGCAGGACAGGGCCACCTTGGAATCCATCCAATGCCTCCTGGGGAAACTGAATTTTGCGGCTAGGGTCATCCCAGCGGGAAGGGTGTTTGCCAGAAGGATAGCCAGGGCCACAGCCAAGGTCCAAAAGAAGCACCACATGGTGAAACTAAGCAAGGGAATGAGACAGGACCTGGTCATGTGGGCGGAGTTCCTGGCCAATTTTAATGGCTCAGTAATTTGGAGGGCTCCCTGGGCGGGCAGCCTGGACCTAGCTCTATTTACAGATGCATCAGGCAGAGAAGGTTTCGGGGCCATCTTAGATAGAGAATGGTGTGCTGAGAAATGGCCCAACTCTCACAAGAAGAAGATCACGACCAACATCACAGTGTTAGAGTTGTTCCCAATAGTGGTAGCTTTTCACCTGTGGCCTGCAGTACTGGTGGCTAAGAGGGTCCTCTTTTGGTCTGACAACCTGGCAGTAGTGCAGGCCATCAACTCCCAGTCAGCGAGTTGCCCTCTAGTTTTGTGCCTCTTGAGGGAGTTGGTGCGGGCGTGTCTGTACAATAACGTTGAATGCAGAGCGCGACACATTCAGGGGGTACAGAACACAGCGGCTGACGCTCTCTCTCGTTTTCAGTGGCGCCGTTTCCGGGAGCCGTGGCCGAGAGCGAGATGACCCCTTTCCCACCACACCTCTGGTTCCTGCTGAAGTGGAAAACCGACTGAGGGGGCTGGGTGAGCTGTCCCTAGCACCCAGGACCAGTAAGAGATACAGGTCCTGCGTTGCCAAATTCTGTTCAGTGGTGGGATCCTGGGAGGAAGGCGGGTCATCTCTAGAAAGCAGGGTACAATCTTTCATATTGTGGGCCAAGGACAACGGGAAGAGTCATTCTTGGATTTCAGGCCATCTGGCGGCAATCAGTCACCACACTAGACTAAGGGGCCAATCCGACCCCACCAAATCCCTTCTTGATTAGAACAGCATTAAAAGGTTGGGCCAGGAGTGAACCAAGGGCACCGGACAATAGGTCCCCCATAGACTTCAAGACCCTGCAGGGGATGCTAGACTGGGTGCACAAGGCTACCCACTCAGCGTTTGAGGCAGCATTATTTGCTGCCACCTTCAGCCTGGCTTTCTTTGGGGCCCTCAGAATTAGTGAGCTAGTGGCTAGATCTAAGCACGACATGTCAGGGGTGGCTTTGAAGATTCAGGATGCGGTGCTCTCGGGGGCCTCCCTCAAATTAACTCCAAGAAGATCGAAGACAGACCAGTCCGGGGAGGGAAGGGTGTTCTGGCTACACAGTCTGGGTGATGCCAGGTATTGCCCAGTGGGCCTGTTCGCCGCCTATCTGACCCTGCGCCCGGCAGCAGAAGGGTATCTTCTTTTGCATGCAGATGGCACGCCCCTTACAAAGTTCCAGGTGGAACACATAATGCACGCATGCCTGGCATTGTCAGGCAACATTGTTCCGGGCAAGCGCTTCTGCAGTCACTCTTTCCGCATAGGGGCAGCAACAACAGCATTTAAGGAAGGCTTGCCAGCAGAAGGTATCAAGCAAGTGGGGCGGTGGGAATCCAAATGTTTCAGGAGATACATACGGCCATGAGCCCACGGACGTTAATTTTGTTTCAGTCACCGGAGTCCCGGTGACTGGCAGCAGTGTGTTGTGGAGTGTAATTTACTGTTTTATATTTGGTGTGCTGTGGTGTCAATAAACGTTTTTGCAACATCACATTTCTTTATTTGCCAGGAACAAAGGTCTGGGTGATTGGCCATTCTGGCGTCTTGAGACTGGCACAGTGGGCTGAACGCAGGAAGTGGAGGCATGACTTTTCCAACACCGAGATAATTTGGCTGGGGCACCCAGGCATGCGATGGAATGGGTTGTTGGGCAAACTGCAGCAGAGGCTGGGGGGAGGCACCCATCCTCCCAACGTTTTAGTGATACATCTGGGGGGGAACGACCTGCCTGCCTTGGGGAAAAGGACATTGCTTCAAAACATGAAGACCACAATGTGCAAATTAAGCAACCAGTTGGGGACATGTGAACTGTGGTGGTCCGAGATCACCCTCGGCTCCTGTGGCATGGAGCCCAGTCAGGGAGGCAATGGAGGCTGCGTGCAGGAGGGTCAATGGCGCTATGCGTAAATTCACAGAGCAGAGGGGATTTGGCTTCATTAGACATGGGTTACTGCACGCCAAATCCACAGGGTGTTTCGAGGAAGATGGGGTCCATCTCTACAGAATAGGCATGGACTTGTTCTTGCTGGATCTGGGGGAGGCCTTAGAAATAGCAGGATGTAAGTAGGAATGCCGGCCTTGGTGGGGGGCCCTGGCTGTGACGGTCGCCACACCCAGGGCTGTGGCGGAGTTCAGGGCGATCCAGAGGCGGAAAGGTACTCAGGGGTACCCTCTTCAGGAGCACAAAGGGTGCTGAGGCCTAATATCCCCAGGAAGTCTTCGCGGTGGACCCTGAGGTGCGACGGCGCCCCGTCTGTCCTATGGGCGGTTGGAAACCTGTACAACCGGGGGTCGCTTCAACGCTCCGCCCCTCGTAGGGGGGGGCGTGAGTAATGGGGTGGACCAACGGTTCACCGGAGGTGGGAGGGGCTATCCCCTCACCACAACCGCTAAGCACCGATTGGCTAAGGCCACGATGCAAGTTGGCCCATCAGGTGGTAGGCCGCGAGGGGCGGCTTGCCTTTGGATCGCCTGTAAGATAACCCACCATGTTGGTATAGTTGGTATGCTAATAAACCTGCAGCAATTTTCTCCACGAAAAAGGTGTCATGTCTGTTATTTATTCTGTATGATGCTGCATGAGGGGTGGTGAGTGTTGCCGATATTGGCACTATGTGGGCTGCCCGACGTCCACGAAGGGGACCCTCCTAAGAGGGCGGCCCCTTTAGTGCCACAGGATGGCACACGGGACAGCCCAGCGTCACGAGACCCCTTCGGGGTCCCGCTCGTCATTTCCGGCCCACGTGGGGGAAGGGGAGAGGTATAAGTTCCTCCCCCACCCACCTAGCGGCCTCTTTCTCCTCACCCTGACGCCGTTCCCTCCCCACCGCTTACCCGGCGTAATCAGGGTTGAAGGAATTTCTAATCTTTTATTTTGTGTTGCAGGCGGAGTTACAGGGCGATCCAGAGGCGGAAAGGTACTCAGGGGTACCCTCTTCAGGAGCACAAAGGGTGATGAGGCCTAATATCCCCAGGAAGTCTTTGCGGTGGACCCAGAGGTGCGACGGCGCCCCGTCTGTCCTACGGGCGGTTGGAAACCTGTACAACTGGGGGTCGCTTGAACGCTCCGCCCCTCGTAGGCGGGGGGGCGTGAGTAATGGGGTGGACCGACGGTTCACCGGAGGTGGGAGGGGCTATCCCCTCACCACAACCGCTAAGCACCGATTGGCTAAGGCCACGATGCAAGTTGGCCCATCAGGTGGTAGGCCGCGAGGGGCGGCTTGCCTTTGGATCGCCTGTAAGATAACCCACCATGTTGGCATAGTTGGTATGCTAATAAACCTGCAGCAATTTTCTCCACGAAAAAGGTGTTGTGTCTGTTATTTATTCTGTATGATGCTGCATGAGGGGTGGTGAGTGTTGCCGATATTGGCACTATGTGATGTGGTGCAGCTGACGCCAGTTGCAGCGCATGACAACTGGGTGACAGGTACACAAATTCAACACCGTGGTATTATGAGATATATTTGTAAGTTTGTTAACTTACCTACCTTACCAGCAGAAGATGCCCTCTCTCTCGGGTGTGGTTTCTCACGCCGGGTCAGCTCCTCTGCAGAAGGAGAGAGCAGCCCACCCCAGGAGAGTAGAGATCCGCCCAGAATGGAGTTAATCCGCCTCTTTCTGTGCCCAAAGCCTGGCTGCACTGTGCCTGCCTCTGGCTTGTTGTTGACTGCATTTATCTTTATTACCACCTAATCACCACAAAAGCAAACTCAGCGGGCCCCAGGCGGGCACTCGAAGAGAGGCTGCTTCTGATGGCTTGGCATACACACAGATCAACACAAAAAGCACCTAGAACCAGGCAGCTCCAGTATTTACGATCTGGGAGGGCCATGAAGAAGCATGGGCGGGCCAGAGCCTCCGGGTGTGTGAGTGCTGGGTCTGGGCTTGCGGGATGGTCTTGGATGGGTGTGAGCAGCACACCATACCTACTGCCAGGTCTGTATGCTCCTTATGCTGTGCAGCCAGTAAGCACCTCACCCTGTGGCGGTGCCCCTGACAGATAACAAAGGAGGATACACAAGAATTCTGATTCCTGGACTAGACTGACCCCTTGACCTGCCAGTGGTCCTGGACTCCCCCGCCCTATCCCGAGATGCAGGGTTTCTAACTTTGGGAATTACGCCTGTGTTCAGGTACCCCGGTGGGCCGATGCACTATGCGGTGCTCTGGTTTCAAGTTTGATGTTCTCCTCTGGGGTTGGAGGAGATGGAGATGCGGTGAAGCTGTCCCAATGATTTTCCTATAAATTCCTTTAGGAATGGTGCATGGACCCCTGTGTGGAACCTGGGTGGGGCTGTTGCAAGGTGGGGCCTGCTGGCACACTGCGCACAGCGGATCTCACAACAATGTGTTCTGTATGTTCTTGGAATGTATAATATGATATTTGACTTGTGGATTCATCTTCCATCTTGCTTTTGATAACTGAAATGAATGCTTTCTAGATGAATACCTGTTCTTCAATGGACTTCGCTTACGAGCAATTTTAAATGTTGATTTGAATAAAGAAAAGGCAATGCCATGAAAGCCACAAAAACTGGTTCTAATCTCTGTTCTTGAGCACTGCCGTGAGCGGATGTGGGGCGAGTTGCAAGTGTGCACATACTACTCCACCTCACCCTCGTTTCTCTGTGTCGCTCCCTCCTCTCTCCTGACTTCACTCTGCTGTCCCGCTCACCTCACCCCCTACATCCTCCTACCTCACTCTCTTCACCTCATGCTAGTCTCTTTCCATCTTATCCACCTGCTTTCCTGCTGTGCCTCACTCTTTCTCCACTTCTTGTATTTCTCTCACCTCACACTCCTCCCTTTCCACCTTATCTTAGTGTCCCTCTCTCCTGACATCATTCTTCACTGTGTCAATACTCTCACTCCGCTGAACCCTTCCATTTCCATCTCACACTTCTAGCTCCATGTCACCCTTCAGTTGCACCTCACCCTTCTCTCTTCCTCGCCCTCTTTTCCTCACCCTTCCTTCTCTTCCTCACCCTCTCTCTTTTCCTCACATTTTTCTCTCTTCCTTACCCTCTGTTTTCCTCACCCTTCTCTTGTCCTCACCCTCTCTTTTCCTCACCCTTCTTTCTCTTCCTTGCCCTGTATTCCTCACCCTTCTCTCTTATCTTCACCCTCTCATTTCCTCACCCTTCCCTCTTTTTCTCGCCCTCTCCGTCACCTATCTCTCTCTTCCTCGCCCTCTCTCTTTTCCTCATCCTTCTCTCTCTTCCTCTCCCGAACTCTTCTTCATACTTCTCGCTCTCCTTTGCCCTCCCCTCACTCTTGCTCACCCTTCTCTGTCTTTCTGACTCCCCTTCTTCTCTCTTCCCACCATCCTCCTTCCCCCTCACTATCCTTCCTCCTGCCTCAGCCTCAGCCTCCTCCCTATTACCCTCCTGTCTCTCTGCTTCAGTTTCCCCTCTTCCCCTCACCCTTCTCTCTCTTTTCCTCGCGCTACTCTCTCTTCCTCGTCCTCTCTTTTCCTCACCCATTTGTCTCTTCCTCGCCCTCTCACTTCACCCTTCTCTCTCTCTTCTTCACCCTTCTCTCTATATCTTCCTCGCCCTCTCTCTTCTTTGCCCTTTTTTCTCTTCGTCCTCTCTCTTCTTCACTCTTCTCTCTTGTTTGCCCTCCTCTCACTCTTGCTTACCCTCCTCTGTCTTTCTGAATCCCCTCATTCTCTCCCTCCACCATCTTCCTTTCTCCTCACTATCCTCCCTTCTGCCTCAGCCTCTTCCCTATCACCCTCCTGTCTCTCTTCTTCAGTTTCCCCTCTCTTCACCACACCCTTCTCTCTCTCCACCTCGCCCTACTCTCTTTTCCGCGTCCTCTCTCTTCTTCACCGTCTCTCTCTCCACCTCACCCTGTACTCTCCATCTCACCTTCTTCTGTCAGCCTCGCCTGCACTGCAGCTGCCTAGGGGGTAATGATTATTTCAACTAAACAGGCGAGGTAACAACTGGAAGAGTAATCAAAGGTGGCAACCTGAGCAACAAAACCAAAGCAGACATCGAATGCGGCCTGATTCCACCACTATCTGCCCCGTGTGCCAAGAGTACATCTTCCGAGGTTGACGACTGGACTTGTCATTTGATGGCTACTTTCTCAACCACTGTTTTGTTGTCAGTCTTTTGAGCAGAATGTGTCTTAGGGGGACCAAAGACAACGGGCGACTGCCCACTTCAACGAATAATAACACTTCTTGTCAGGATCTACCCTCAAAGTCACTAAATTACCTTGAGCTCAACCCCTGGTAGTGATAGCATGGAGCAGACAGGCTTAACTTAGCGACATGTGTAATGCAGGCTTCTCCAACCTTTTCTGTAGAGCGAGCTACTTCTGATCACAGATAATCAGCACGAGCTACTGAAGGCTAAGCAACTTGCACATTGTCCCCAGACATCCCCATGCCCAGCTTCATTGACTTTAAGCCGAATGTCCATAGAGCCAGATATTATGGGTTAAACAGTGTCATAACGAAACTTGAGGGGGAGCCCCCTGCAAAGTACATGGAGCTCCCTCCAACACCCCTGATCCAGTCAGGAGCTCTCCGGCCAGGCGCTCGATGCCCATGCACAGTGCCAGAGGAGGGCCCCTGGAGCTCGGGGGCCAAACTTAGGGCACTGGGTTTAGAGAGGATGTGGCCTAATGGCTACAGCGGTCGACCTCGAAGCTGGGGAACCGGGTTCGAGTCTCAGCAGGGATGCTCAACATCCTGTGATTCTGGGCAAATCGCTTAATCTCCCCGTGCCTAACAAAAAAACATGAATGTGTCTGTCTGTAAAGCAATTGATGCTCATCTAAAGTGCTCTGATACCTTCGGGTCGAGTTTGCGCTATATAAACCCCCCCCCCCAAAAAAAAACTACTTTAACTAGGGGTGCATAGCCGGGGGGGATGCCAGGTATATCGGTGAGAGCGTGGTCATTAGGGATGTTCGAACATGTGTCCATATGAATGGGATAGAAGTGTATGGGTGGCTGAGAGTGCATGTCGTATGTACTTGTGGCACAGGACATTTTTTTGCCATATGTGGCACCGTTACATGTATAACACAAACATACAACCATTTTTTTTAAATGGGAAAAATTTAAAGTGCAGAAAAATGTTCTGCAAAAATGTTTGTAATATGGATCATTTTTCTGCACTTTACATTTCTTTCATTTCAAAAAATGACTGTATTTTTGTTATAAATTTGGCAGTGTCAAGAGGCCACTGGGAGCAAGAGGCCTGTGTCTGTAAATGTGACACTTTGAAATGGGACACAATTAAAATGAAACGTTAACTTAATCAATAAAGGTAACTTTTCAATTTAATGTTCCCTGATTTAAAAGCATTGAGAAATATCATTTTGTTCTCAGGTCCCAATATTGAGCTGACAAGGACTTTTATCTAAGGATTAAATACCTCAGTGCCGCACCTCTGGCCTCGGCTCCAGTCTGGGTCATAAATGAGTGAACACTGCACATTATCAGGCCCAGCTATCTGCAGCCTGATGATAATAATGTAAACTAAACACAGCCTTTCTTTAACTTTAAAAGGAAAATGTGACCATGGGCTTATTTAACAAGCATTGGCCATGCCAAAAGGTCTCGCTTGAGGGCCAGCTATTATTGTCTTAGGCAATAGGGTGAGTAAGTGGGGTGCAGGGCGGGTATTTGTGGATAAAGGGGAGGGGGTGCAATTGTGACCAGATAAGAAAGAAATGAAAAGCCCTGTCTACAGTGGATCTCGGTAAGCGTCTCGAACGCTCCAGACCGGATTAACGAACAAATATAAGCGCGCACACGGGTTCATGGGTTAAAGTGACATTGCTGCAGTATGCTACACACACAGGTAGGAGAGGGCAATTCAAAAGTCACAATCAGGCAGTCAAAGTGCCAACCACTGCGAGTTAGATTAACATATTGCATTCGAATTCCCAAACTGCAGCAAGGATCTGCAGTCACGTCATTAAGACTCCCCATTGAGTCTCCCCATGTGTGTCCAGTGGAGCAAGGACACACGGTCACTGACCGAAGCAGTGCTTAAAAACATTTAAAAAATAATAATAATAGTAACAGCATAGATGTAGCACTGGTGTTTGGGTCCATCCAGTTCCAGCTGCATCTATGCAGAGACCATGCGAATATCCAGAGCTCACCCATCGGAATAAATTGTAAACTTGTTAACGGTAAAATGTTATTTATTTCAGCATGAAAGGTGACACTCTTTAGCGCTTTTTACAGCACTTATATGGACCCAGCCTCTCGTGCAATACTTTATTTACAATAGCTACATATTATTTGTATTGGGTAACCCCAACGTATTTTCTTGTGGAACCCCCCCCTTATGACATTAATCCTGTGTAACATCTGGCACTGAAGTTACAGAACACTTGCTGCATTCGTGACCCAACCAAAGCCTTTCAAAGTACAGGTTGGGACCCTTAGCAAAGAAACGACTCAGCATGTAAACAGCGGGGCTGCCACGCACTAAACAAAACCAGAATGGATTAAACCATCGTCAGTCTGTTCAGGGCGACTCTGCAGTTACTGCAACTGATTTATTTACAGCGGTCATGGAAGCCTCAAAACTGTCATTAAGTGATTTACCCGGGACCTCAGAATTTAGTTCCAGGAGAACAGGACAATTGCATCACAGACCGCCATTCATACTCTGCTACGTAGCAGCTTTAACCACTGTGTTTAAACAAAAGGAGCACGTGAAATGCGTGCATTTTACGGCACTGAAAAGTTCCAGTCACCTGTCATTTCAGAGACTGCCTATCTATCAAGATATGCATTTAGGACTTCCGGCCTGCTTGTGTGTATCTGTGGGTAATGCAATGTAAGATACTTAGAGGCTTATTACGATGTCGGTCGGAGTTGCCTCCGACCTACACACCGTCTCGGTCTCTGGACCGACCGACTGATTATGATACGACGAACACTGTTCGGTTATATACTCACTTTTCTCTATGGGAGCTTGTGTTACGGCCGTAAACAGGCTCCTATAGAGAAATGGTGGCGTGTGTAAAACCCATGGTGCCTGCCACACAGTGCAGGGTTTTACAGGGGGTACTCTAGGTACCCCCTTGACCACCAACTGTAGGCCGCGGAGGCAAGGGGGCCCCCAAAGTCGCTTTCCAACAGCCTTTCCGAGTTGGAAAGGTCAGCACGGAAAGGCTGTGGGAAACCGGCATCGTAATCCCGACGGCGGAAACGCCGTCCATAGGGGATTACGGTGCAGTTCCGACTGGCCGGAAGACTCCGAGAGCTGGTCGGAACCATGTTGGAATGACCAATCGGATTACGTTCCGACCTCCGACATCGTAATTGGGCAGTCGGACTGCAAACCGATCTTGTCATTCAGAGAGCCTCCGACCGCGGTCATAAAGCATCTGACTAGTGGTCGGAGCCTTTCTGACCGACATCTTAATCGGCCCCTAAGTTTCTTTTACATTGCACTCTTAGGCAAATCAAATGGAGCAGGCAAATGTTGGTGGTGTCTAGTGTACATCTGATTCAATAAAACTAACTTCAGACACCACAGACTGAGCCAGTAATGTGTGTATTCACGCTTCCTTCACATGGGCAGCTTAAAACCACCACGAATGTTTACGCTCTGTTTAGCAAATGTTATGTTATGTTATGTTAATCTCCATTTATAACGCGCACGGATACTCGGAAGTGTCCCGGCGCGGAAGCCAAATGAAGGTGACAGAGGGGCGCCGACCAGGCTAGATGGTTACTAGAATAGCCAGGTTTTTAACTGCTTTTTGAACAGCCTGAGGTCGCCGATGTTCCGAAGCTCAAAGGGCAGGGCATTCCAAGCCTTGGCTGCTCTGACAGAGAGGGAGCTACCTCCCATTCTAACAAGGCGGTATCTGGGTATAACCGCAAGGCATTGTCCTGTGGAGCGTAAATGTCTGGGCGGCACATAGAACTCAAAGCGTCTCCTGAGATACAGAGGCCCGCCTTGTAGAGAGCACCGTGGGCAAGCGTGAGAGCCTTAAACAAAACACGCTGATCTACCGGGAGCCAGTGCAAGTCCCGTAGAGTCTGCCTAGTGCTGGACCTGCCAGGAATACCCAGTAATGCTCTAGCAGTCGCGTTCTGGACAATCTGCAGCTTTTTTAACTGATATGCAGGAAGACCGATGTAAAGAGCATTGGCATAGTCTAAACGTGAGAGAATGAGAGCACGGGTCACCATTTCTTTGGCCGCTTTACGCAGTAGGGGCAGAAATCTCTTTAAGAGTTTCAGTGTGCCAAAGCACACACCGGCAAATTTATTGATCTGCGGCAGAAATCTGAGGTCCTCACTGAACCAGACCCCCAAGTTTTTTGCCGGGCTCCCCATAGATTTAGGCATGGGGTAACCCACGGGCCAGATGTCCTCTCTAAAATGCGGGGGAAAGGATCCGAAAAGGAGCACCTCGGATTTCTCCTCGTTGCATTTGAGTTGGGCCCGCGCTAACCATTTAAAAACTTCCGCCAGACAATTTTTGGCAGCATTCGGGGATAAATCATCATTCTGGAGAGAGTTACAGCGCCCAGCTGCAGATGATGACTATAAAAATATTGCCAGCCAAGAGACTCGTGGTTACTTTAAAAATGCATGCACCTCCGTCACACACATCTCATAAAAAAGGTATTTTTCCTCCCATACAGGAGAGGCCCGAGCAACAATCAGTTGATAGGCTTGGATATGGGAGTAGGAATGTGAGGTGGAATGTTTAATTAGTGCAGGTGTAAATATGGACATGTTTGTGATAGAAGTGGGAGCGCATTTCAAGTGGGCTAATACAAACAAACATCTAAATGCAGAATTTGAGTTACTTTGTTGACACCTCGAGGCACGCACGTTCTGCTGCTCCTTCTGTTTTTTGAAAGCGGACTAAATATGGCCCACCAAAGGAGAAGTCCATACATAGCTTGCAAGTGACGGCATGCCATTCGCGACAACGTCAACCAAATTATTTTTTGGGGGGTAATGTCGTTTTACATTCTGAAACCTGTAGTTTGACTTTCCTATCACACATATATGCATGAAGATTTTGGATGCAAGAACTCTTGCACTAGCTAAAGATGTCAGATATGGACAACTTTGTCACCATTTGCACACAAGTTATTCACCACCCACCGCCCGGGGAAATATACTTTCGCATCATTCTACCATCACTATTCTAAAAGTTAACAATAAAAGGCATTCTATTTGTTAGACCAAATGAAAGTTAATGAAATCACCAACTATGAAAATCGCACTTAACGACTTATCTCGGGTGATTAGTGTGCTATACAAATCCATATAATGTGTTCCCTCTCTCTCTGCAAAGCAATGTTGTTTGTATTGTTGCTGTGTCTTGCATGCTTTTCTTTTAAACATTTTAGAGACTCGGTGTGTGGCCCCTTTTGTGTGTAATTCATTTGCTACTTTCGTTCTAAACAATTGAAGGCCGGAAGAAGGGAAGCAATAATTGTTTGTTTACCTGGATTGACAGGAAGCATACTTAAGGAGTGGCAGGCAGGGGTTACCCCTGTCTTAAACAGAACTTTCCTCCGAGTAACTGTATGACCCCCCTCCGTAGAAAGCACATCCCTGAGAACTGTGATTCTCATTGGTCGAGGCCCAAATCTAGTCCCGCCCTCAAAACACACTTCCGTCGTGGACAGTGGCTGCAAGCTTGCCGGAGTTAGCTGATGGGAGAGGCCTCACTCCCCGCCATACTCCCGTTTAGGAGCAGCACAGGCACATCTGCAGCTCGGCTGCTTTGTCTGAGCATATGGCGGTACAATTATACTGTATGATAGGTATATAAAACTATGTATTTGGTAACTCAGCTTTACATTGCCAATTATTACTGAACTTAACTTCTTCGGCTTACGTTTTATATAGTGGTACTTGATGCACAAAAATAACTAGACCTTTTATTTATTAATTCTGACTTGTAGGATGTGCTGGAAATGTAAAAAAATAAAAAACAGAAACCAACAGCGACTCAAAACACAAGCACCAGTGTTCCCGCCAGACAAATACGCATAGAGAGAAGAGCTGTCGGAGGAAAGCGTGTGTCCCACACCTGCAGCCGCTGCCAGGCATGCCGCTGCTCGCTCCCGCTGCAATACTCCATGGGAGTTAACTTGTGAGAAAAGGTGGGACATGCACCAACCATTAGCCTTTTGCATTTTTGAAGGACACAGACAAAAGTCAATCCAAAGTGATGGGAGGAGTCAAACCCCACAAAGTACATACAATAGATCACCTGACAGCGCAAGCGCTGTCTAGGATCGGCCTAAAAATATCTGGGAGCTACTGGTAGCTCGCATCCACTGGTTGGAGACACCTGTTGTAAAGTATTTATCAGACCACCCAGGATATTGCGGCATGGATGTGCAAATTTGCCCCACTTTATTTTACTCTGAATCATTCCTTTTCAGCCTTAAATTAATGGAAACTGTTTTAGCAGAGATTTCCATATTGAAATAGGCATGTTTAAAGTGTCTGAGAGTGTTCTTTTGGTATATTCTCCTCTCTGGTAACATTCTGGAGGATAGGTTCAGCCAAGCACAACAGCACAGGGTTGCTAGTCACCCTGTTTTCTGTGGCATTGTGCTGACTTGGGGCTAGTGGTTCCAAGTCCCAGAGCCATCTGCTGTAGGACATCAAATGCCTTCGGTGTGAGGGAGATCGGCAGCTTCCTTAATGTCCTTCTATACTGAGGTGAGGTGAGTGTGTGCGACAATAGCGCTGCAGTGTCTTTTTGCATGGCACTATTAACATAGGACAGTGTTAGACCTGGCATCCTTGGCGTGGTTTCCCCTGACTTTTTGCCTCTACCTCCTGTATTTTTGGATTTTGTTTTTGCTGGTTAGGTACTCTAGGCACGTTTTCCACTGCTGATCAGTGCCAAAGTGCTCCCTAGGTAAATTGTGATTATGATTGGTTCTCCAGGTTTGGCATATTTGATTTACTGGTAAGTCCCTAGTAATGTGCGCATGTGTGCCCAGGGCCTGTAAATCAAATGCTACTAGTGGGCCTGCAGCCCTGATTTTGCCACCCATGCAAGTAGCCGTCCAAATGTGTCTCAGACCTTCCACTGTAGTGTCTGTGAGAGCAGCTTTAAACTGCCATTTCGACCTAACAAGTGCACCTACTTGCCAGGCCCTAACCTTCCCTTTTTAGGTCGAGCCTCAACAGCGCTTGCGCAGTCTGCAAGACCTGTTGTAATCTTTTCTGTGGGCTTTTGGCACACTCACCGATTGCTATTGGTTGTTATCCATGGCATTCAGAAATGCCGGCCTTTTATTAGTGTTTGTCCATGTTGGTCCCTCTTTTCTGTGTGTGTTCCCAACCCATGGTGATTTCACTAATGGTTTCTTATGGTCAGCCGCAACACTCCTTCACATCGCACGATGGCCCCACCTCCCGTCTGGGCATCGCAGCCTCGTAATGAACCGTTGCACCTTCCACATGTTGGTGCTGATTCGTAGCGCTCTGCATGGAGTTGCGCACCGGCCCTGCAGATGTGCCCTGCTCAGTTTGTAGGGACAGATCTCAGCCGCAACAGAGAGCTGCACTCTTCAACCCTCTGATCAGACTGCATTTTCTTCCTTCAGCTCCTAACTACTCTACAGAAGGGAGCTGGACCAGTCATGGCATTGTTTGCATTCCTTTCTGGCCATTTGATGCCCTGTCGTGGTTCACTTCCCTCTGCCCACCCTCCCCGGACATCCCAGCAGCAGGGCAGGGGCCTCTCTGCCCATTCAGGATTCTGCCGTCTCCCAGTCCCTTTATCCAGTCTTTAAATGGAGTACTCAGTGTATGTACCTGCTGCTCTCACAGTACCTGGCTGCGTCCCCGGGCAGGCAAACGCTGGCAGTGCTTATCAACAATATTGCTGTTCTCCATAGGAATGCCAGCCCCCTTTCCTGGAATTGAAGTCATTTTACTTATTAAATGGCTTTGCACAGTCCGACGGAGGCCAGAAGCTAATGTACACCCAAGCTGTAGTCACACTGTCTGGGTGCATTGGTGCGGTGGGCAGGTTTCTTTCAGTCTGCACAAGTGTCAATGAATATTGTTTATTCGATCTGCTCGCCTCTGACTCAAGCCTCTGCCCTCTTTCCTTGCCTTCTTTCATCTCCAGTTTCTTTTTCTCTCTGCACTTCTACTGTTTTTTTAATACAGCTTTGCGTAAAAAAGTGCAAGTCCCATGATTACACTCCATTGTATACCATGGGCCTGTGTAATAGTGCTATTTTTTCTCACTATCTTATACATTTATTTATTTTATTTAGCAGTTTGTAAGGCGCATGGTTACTCCAATCCGGAGTGTCCCCGCGCTAGATTTCAATCACCATAGCTGGAGGTAGGAATTCCCTTCGTTGTTTAGTGGGCATGGCCCTTTCTGAATAGCAGACTTTTCAGATGCTTCCAAAAAAGAGCCTCCGAGGGCTCTAATCTCAGATGGGAGGGCTAACTATTCCATTGTTTTGCTGCTAAAAATTTAAAGGGGCTGCCTCCAAAGCACGTTCTACGAAATTTCGGAACACTGGATAGGGCTATTCCCGCTGATTGCAAACAGCGGTTGGGAGGATAGGGCTGAATCAGAGGACAGAGATAGCCAGGGCCTTTCTTATGAAGGATCCTATGGACGAAACACATGGCTTCGAAAGAAATCCTTTCCTCAATGGGAAGCCAGTGAAGTTTGCTTAAGGCTAACCCCGTTAGGGCTCATTTGGATATGAATCAGAGGACAGAGATAGCCAGGGCCTTTCTTATGAAGGATCCTATGGACGAAACACATGGCTTCGAAAGAAATCCTTTCCTCAATGGGAAGCCAGTGAAGTTTGCTTAAGGCTAACCCCGTTAGGGCTCATTTGGATATGTTCAGAAGCAAATGAGCTGCCGCCTTTTGCATCCTCTGGAGCATTAAAAGGCATCTCTTAGAGGCCCCTAAGTAAAGAACAATGCAATAATCTAGATGTGCTGTCACGAGTGCCTGGACTGCAGTTCTTTTCTCAGAAACCGGGAGTAGCCCAGAATCATCTGGAGCATTTTCAGGGTGCCGAAGCACATACCTACAAGAACTGAAATTTGATCTCCAAACGATACAGCGGAGACAAACCAGCCTCCTAGATTTTTAGGTCTCGCCTGAGCCAGCGCATGCGCTGGTCTGGCGAGACTTTTAGTAAGTGGGCTTTAAAAATCCGACCACACGCTTTTGCTTGTGGCCTAAAGCTTGCAGTTACGCGTGCGGTTACGCGCACAGGCGCCATCTGGCTTTCCTCTCTCGTCATGGCTCATTAAGCCAGACGTGCCTCCTTGTTGTTCCATGGAGCATCGGGCACTTTCTGCATTTTGCCTCTGGCAGCCGAGTTCTTCGGACAGCTTTTTTCACTTTCTGCTCCATCGAAGTGCACTAACGACATAGAAACAAAAGTGGCTCCTTAAACGTTTCACAGGCAAAATACTACAGATTCGAATAAGATACAATTTTGCCATTATCCTGAAATAATTTTTGTTTCGACAAATTCAAGCTCTGCTCAAATAAATAGGCTTGCAACGACCCCTTTTATCCACTGGGTGTCACTGCTACCTTAAGAATAATAGCGCTGCAGGAAACTTGTTTGATCGTGCACTTAAATATTTGAATACAACTGCAAAATAAAGAACGGCTCAACAGTGGAAAATGCATTCTATATTTGTTTTTTCTGATGTGTCTGATGTACTAATTTATTGGTTATGCAAATCGAATAACTAGGTTTATGCCCAAGTTAGTTTTTGCTTAACCTGAATGTGAGTAACATGCTTGGTATCTGCTAATCACGCATACTTCTTTAGAAGAGACCCGAACTATGCTAATCGCCATCAATAAATGCTGAATCGAGGCAGCGGCGGCGGCGGCAGGTTCACAAACGGAAGTCATTACCTTGAGGTGGGTTGTAAAGTTTGGTGTAAGGCAACTAAACTGACCTGGGAACCCGAAACCCCCTATATCAACACATTTTTATTTAGGTTTTTGTAAAGTGCTGTCTTTTGACGTTTTGCCGCTTCGTAGCGCTAACTGTAGGGAACGGGGCAATTTTCGGTTAATGTATTAGTTACTTCTTTTGGATGAGGTCGGAGTGTATCTGACAGGATGATCACCGAGAGGCCCTGTCCTTCTTGGGGAGAGGGAGAATGAGGGTGCGGAGGGGGCGGGAAGGCTCCATTAAATAGACTTGTTTTTAGGTTTGTGTGCAATGTAAAGGTGTAAATATGTGAAAACGAGCTGTTTAGTGCTCTGCGCCAACTACATTTTCCTACTTCCAGGCCCACATGGCACCACCTTAGGTATCTGAATCCTCTTTCAGAAGGACCCTAAGCATGATATTGTACAGAACCTCGCATTCGAGGTGTACCTGCTACATAACAAGCATTGGCATAGCCAATAGGTCTCGCTTTGGGACCTTATAAGTGTTTAGCCATGCAACACTTGATGTTGTTGCACCAAGGATATTGTGCTGGATAACTAAACACTTATAAGGTCCCAAAGGCGAGACCTATTGGCTATGCCAATGCTTGTTGTGGAAGTGATGGACACAGGGATGTGTTTTGGTGTCATGCAAGAGGCCATGCTACACAGCTTTCTTTCCAGAACGATTACAAAGTGACTAAGGGAAGATGATGACAGGAGAAATCTTTGGCTGGAGGCAGCCTCCTGTCGTGTGGTGGGCGATATGAATGGACACTATTTTTGTTGCAGCCTTCAGCAGAACATCCGAGATGAATATTTTACTAGCCTATGTTACATGACACTAGCACTCCCTCATTGTGTCTCCAATACTTTCATTCATGACTTGGGGCCTTTGTGCGCCTTTTGTTCGATCCCATTCATACTGCTTAACAGGCCCTTAACAGCTGACTTGCTACAGACATTGCGTTCCTCTTTCTGGAAAGAGCCTTACGTTTTCCCCATACCTTCGGCCAGTGTACACATCAGAGTAGGATAAGAGCGAAGTTCGCAAACACAAGGAGATGATGGACGGAGCGCTGAAAATTTTCAGACACTCACCCCCAGTCACAGATCTGGGTTGAATCCATCATCATTCTTTAGCTCACTTCGCCACCCCAGTTCAGACCCAGCCATATGCCAATCAGTCTTGACCCTGTTCCTCATGGAAACAGTCCAGCCCGGACTGCCAAGCCAGGTCTTCCCTGGACCATAAACAAGCATCCTAGGACCGGTTTGGGGGTAACACCCCTCATCAGCCAGGCTAGTTGAATCCAGTGGCAAAGTTCACCGTTATCTTTTTAGACAAAGATTTCAGTCATGCCTTGCCAGGTTCGACAAAAAATGCTACCTCAACTTAGCCTTACCTTCACTGCCTTAAGCAAGTGGTTTGCTCTCAGAGCTGTGCGTGTTTTCAGGACTCATAATAGCGATGATTCACTTTTAAGGAAAATTAGCACTTTATTCTGTTAGAAATGGGGGTCTCTAGTTGGCAGAGGTAGGTACCTTTGTCCAAATAGGGGCCCTTGCTTCTAGTCAGGGTAAGGGGGATACACTCCTAAAATAACCCCTGCTCACCCCCTTGGTAGCTTGGCACGAGCAGACAGGCTTATCTCAGAGGCAGAGTGTAAAGCACTTGTGAACACATACAGTAATACAGTGACAACACTACAAATGGACACCACGCCGGTTTAGAAAAATAAATATTCTTTATCTAAACAAGACCAGACGACAAAAATCCACAATACAGTTATCACGATATCCTCAAAAATAGGTTATTCAATCAAATAAAGCTTGTAGCAACAAATAACTCCACTCGGAGTTATAACGACATTGTGACCGGTGGAAATCCCAAAGTACGGCGCCGACCGCGAGGTGCGCGGTGTCGGGCCCGAAGTCAAGCAGACCCACAAATAACAGTACCTTGGAAAGATGAAACAAAGACAGTTCACGGTGTCGGGGAGGGGATGCTTCAATGGCGCAGGGCGGCGTCTGTTCCTTATGACTCCAGGGGAGGTGTAGCCTCTGTTCCTTACTGCAGCGCAGGGGAGGCGAGACGACTGTTCCTTACTGTGTCGGGGAGGTGACGTCACGATGGCGCCGAAGCCTCAGTTCCTTACGATGTCGTGATGTCGATGGACTCGGGGGGGTCACCCACGTCGAGGATCGGCTCCGCGATGATGAAGTCTGCTTCGGAGTCGATGCAGCCCAGCAGCAGGCGTCGGGCCCACGTCGCAAGTCAGAGCAGCGCTCACGGCTTCGGGCAGGTTACGGCGTTGCTCGCTGACGTCGATGTTGCAATTTCCTTCTGTAGCAACTAGAACAGCAGTTCTAGATGCAGGACGACAGAAGGGGTGAAGTCTTTGTGTTCCTGAGACCCCTTGGAGATCTTCTTCTTCAAGCAGGTGACAAAGCAAATCAGCGAAGTCCTTCTTCTCCTTTCCTTGGCAGCAAGCAGCCACTGCAGGCCAACCCCAGACAGCAATCAGCACAGGGGCAGTATTCCTCCTCAGCTTCTCCGGCTCTTCTCCTCGGCAAAGGTTTCCTCTTGATTTCCCAGAAGTGATCTAAAGATCTGGGGTCAGGGTCCCACTTTTTAAATCCGCAAATCCTTTGTTCTCTGAAGGCAAAGAGTGTCTGTACCCAGCCAAAACCAGTTCTGTCCTCAAAGGTGTAGCTTCCTGGCAGGAGGTGGAGTCGGCATTGTTGAAGGCAGACCGGGCCCAGGCAGGTGAAAGGAAATCTCCTCCCCCTACTTTAAATTCAACCCAGGTCCATTCAGCCCAGCCCGGTCTCATCAGACTTCTGGAGCCACAGCCCTCTCCAGCCCCCTGTCATCCAAAAGCCAGACATGCAATACACAAACCTTACAGAGCACACTGGATGGTTAGGCAAGAAAATACCCGCTTTCTAAAAGTGGTATTTTCAAACACAGAATGTAAAAATCACCCTCACTAAAAGATGCACTTTAACATTCTGAGTTCAGGCATATTAAACTTTATTTTCCTATCTTGTTCCTAGGGTCAGTTAGGTTTATAAGATGTTATAAACTAACCTCCCATTCTGGCCTATGGGAACAGATAGCCTTGCGATAGTGAAAAACGAAGTTGGCTGTATTTCACTATCAGGACATGCCACGCACATTAGGGCATGTCCTACCTTACACATACAACGCACCGTGCCTTAGGGGTGCCTAACATGTAGGATAGGGAAGGTGTGGTGCAGCGGCCAGTGCAGCTGACTTCGGAGCACAGGGCTCACGGTTCGATCTCCGGCGGCAGCTCAGCTCAGCACCATGTGACTCTGGGCAATAGCTCACTTAATTTCCATGACGGCCCCCAGCGCCTTGAGAACCGTAAGGGTGAGTAGTTCGTGCTTTACAAATACGGATTTACTTTTTTTTATTTTTTTTTATTTTTGTGTAGGGACTGGCAAGTGTGTGCACTTGCCAATTCGACACAGCAGTCCTGGACTGCACGCAGGCTCCGCGATGGCAGGCCTGAGTCACCTTCTACAAGCTGCTTCCGTGTGTGGCACAGTCAGTGCTGCAAGCCCACCAGCAGCATTTGATTTACAGGCCCTGGGCACACATTGTGCACTATACTATGGTCTGACAAGTAAATCAAACATCCAATCATGGAATCACTAATCCACAACAATACTTTACAAAGGGAGCACTCGCACTTAGGCACTGAACCGCAGTGGCAAAGTACCCACAGCATCTAGACCAGCAAAAACACAGGAGGCAACAGCGAAAAAATGGAAGGGAGACCCACGCCAATGGTGCCAAGTCTAACACGTGTCCCCTCCAGCTGAAATGTGGGGAGAACTACCCACCCTCTTGGGAGTTCTCTACACTAAGGCGGAAAAATCTGGACAGACCATCAGCATTGGCGTGTTCTGTACCAGGGCGGTGTTCCACCGTAAAGTCCATCCCCTGTAGGGAAATGGACCACCTCAACAGTTTTGGATTCTCACCCCTCATCTGCATCAACCATCTAAGGGGCCTGTGGTTCGTCTGAACCCGGAAGTGAGTCCCAAACAAGTATGGTCTCAACTTCCAGACCACAGCAAATGCCTCACGCTCAATCGCACTCCACCTCTGTTCCCGTGGAAGTAACCTCCTACTAATGAAGGCTACAGGTTGGTCTAGGCCCTCTTCGTTCAGCTGTGAGAGCACAGCCCCCACACCATGCTCTGAAGCATCTGTCTGCACAATGAATTCCCTTGAGAAGTTGGGCGCCTGAAGCACTGGCGCCGTGCACATGGCAGATTTCAGGGCATCAAAAGCTTCCTGACAGGCATCAGTCCAGTTCACTTTCTTGGGCTGCTTCCTGTAAGTCAGCTCTGTCAAGGGCAGCAACAATGCTGCCATACCCCTTGACAAACCTCCTGTAATACCCGGTGAGTCCTAAAAAGGCTCTCACCTCTGTCTGGGTCTTGGGGGGGTTCCCAAGCCAGGATAGTATCAATCTTGCGCTGTAGGGGCGCCACCTGGCCGCTCCCCACCTGGTGTCCCAAGTACACCACAGAACCCTGCCCGATCTGGCACTTACTCACCTTGATCGTGAAGCCTGCCCTCCGCAGCACCTTCAACACTTCCCAGAGGTGGTGCAGATGTTCCTCCCAAGTGGCACTGAACACTGCAATGTTATCCAGGTAGGCGGCACTGAAATCCTCCAGCCCAGCCAACACCTGGTTGCCCAACCTCTGAAAGGTGGCAGGGGCATTCTTCATCCCAAAGGGCATCACCCGGAATTGGTAGTGCCCATCTGATGTGGAGAATGCTGACCTCTCTCTGGCCCCTTCAGACAAGGCGATCTGCCAGTACCCAGACGTTAAGTCAAACGTACTGAGGTACCGGGCAGCCCCTAACTGATCGATGAGCTCGTCAGCTCTGGGGATGGGGTGCGCGTTAGTCCTGGTGACCGAATTGAGTCCACGGTAGTCCACACAGAACCAGAGTTCTGGCGTGGCATCCGGCGCGGCAGCCTTTGGGACCAAAACCACTGGGCTGGCCCAAGGGCTGTTTGAGGACTCAATCACCCCTAGCGCTAACATCTTGGAGACCTCCTCCTTGATGCAAGCTCTGACCCAGTCAGTCACTCTGTAAATTTTATGTTTTACTGGAGGACTGTCCCCAGTGTCCAGATCATGGACGCACCACTGAGTGACACCGGGGGTCAGGGAGAACAGGTCAGAAAGCTGTCCCAACAGTTGGCGACAGTCATTCTGCTGCTCAGGAGTCAGGGCGGTAGAGAGGTTCACACCGTCCACTGACCAATCTTGCTCTTTTGCAGACAGGAGGTCAGGAAGAGGCTCAGTCTCCTCTTCCATCCCAGCATCTGTTGCTAGGAGCATGCCCACTTCGGACCTCTCCAAGTGGGGCTTCAGGCGGTTCACATGTAGGACCCTCAAAGGGTTCCTAGGAGACTGCAAGCTCACCAAGTAGGTGTCACTCTTGCGCTCCACCACCTCGAATTGCCCGGTCCACTGATCCTGGAGCGTGCAAGGCTCCACTGGGGCCATGACCCAAACTTTCTGTCCAGGCTGAAACTCGATCAGAGTGATTCTGATCGTACCACCGTTTCATCTCCTCCTGGTTGGCTTCCAGATTCGCCTGAGCGAGTTGTATGAAGCGCCAAGTCTGGTTTCGGAAGGCCAGCATGTAGCTATATACATCCTGGGGAGGTTTACTGGGAGCTTTCTCCCAGCCTTCTTTAACCAGACTCAGAGGTCCACTCACAGGAAGGCCGTACAGCAGTTCAAAGGGACTGAACCCTAAGGACTTCTGGGGCACCTCTCTGTAAGCAAACAGAAGGCATGGCAAGAGGACGTCCCACTTACGCCTCATGGGTTCCTCAAGACCCATAATCATGCCCTTCAGGGTCCGGTTGAATCTCTCAACCAGCCCGTTACCTTGGGGGTGGTAAGGAGTGGTGAACTTATAGGTTACACCGCACTTCTGCCACAGGGACTTCATATACTTGGATATGAAGCTGGTACCACGGTCGGACACCACCTCTCTGGGGAACCCCACACGGGAGAAAAAAACCCATCAACGCACGACCCACCACGGGGGCCTTCACAGTCCGGAGAGGGATGGCTTCCGAGTACCGAGTGGCATGGTCCACCAAGAACAGGATGAACCTGTTGCCCATGGCTGTCTTGGGATCCAGAGGCCCCACAATGTCAATACCCACCCTCTCAAAGGGGGTGCTGACCACAGGGAAAGGTTGGAGAGGAGCCTTGTGCTTCCTCCCACTCTTACCGCTTGCCTGGCAAGTCTGGCAAGTCCTGCAATGAGTATCCGAACTCTTGCGCATTTGGGGCCAGTAGAAGTGGGTGACAAGCCTCTCAAAGGTCTTGTCTTGCCCCAAATGTCCTGCTAAAGGCACATCATGAGCCAGACCCAGTAGGAAGGCTCTGAAGCGCTGGGGTACCACCAGCACACAGGCTGACCCAGGCTCAGCAACCTTAGGCTCGCTATACAGGAGACCATTCTCCCAGTATATCCAATGTGATCCGGACTGATCACCTGCTGGCTGGTTTGCAGCCTGCTGCCGCAAACCAATGAGAGAAGGGCACTTCTTCTGCTCCTCGCAGAACTCTTCCCTGGAGGGGCCTCCTTCCTGCTGCCAATGGGTCAGCTCAGGCAGGTCCGCCAGTTCAGCCACTTGTTCCCCGGTAGGCTCCAGGGCATCCCCCTCAAGGTTTGCCTCCTCCTGGGCTGTGGGAACTTCGGGGGCCGGTTTCCCGCGCCCCCTGTCTCTTCTCTTCCCGGCAGGCACCTGGGCCACTCTTTCAGGCTCCAGGTCCTCTTGAATGCCCTTACCAGCTGCCATTGACCGAGTGGTCACACATGCCCACTCAGGCAGACCCAACATCTCCAAATGAGACCTCCGCTCCACTTTCGCCCAAGGGGAGCTCTCCAAATCATTGCCTAGTAGACAGTCAACAGGCATGGCTGGCCTCACAGCTACTTTCAAGGTATCTGAGACCCCCCCCACTCAAAGGGAACCTATGCCACTTTACAGAGGCAAACTGAATTGTCAGCGGCAACTACGGGGTAGAATTTGTCGGGGACCACCTGCTCTTCAGACACCAGCCGACAACTGACAGCTAAAGACACACAATTGATGGACGGAATGCAGAACAAATCAAAACATTCACCCCCAGTCAAGAGATCTGGGTTAAATCCATCATTCTTTTGCTCACCATGCCACCCCAGTTTAGACCTGGCCATATGCAAATCAGTCTTGACCCTGTGCCTCATGGGAACAGTCCAGCCCGAACTGCCAAGCCAGGTACTCTCTGGACCGGAACCAAGCATCCTAGTACCGGTTTTGGGGTTTCACCCTTCATCAGCCAGGATAGCTTGATTCCAGTGGCACAGTGAGCCCAGGACCCACGCCTGGGCATACCTGGCGCACTTAGGGCGAGAAAGCAAAAGACACACAATTGATGGACAGAATGCAGAACAAATCAAAACATTCACCCCCCAGTCAAGAGATCTGGGTTAAATCCATCATTCTTTTGCTCACCATGCCACCCCAGTTTTGACCTGGCCCTATGCAAATCAGTCTTGACCCTGTGCCTCATGCGAACAGTCCAGCCCGAACTGCCAAGCCAGGTCCTCCCTGGACCGGAACCAAGCATCCTAGTACCGGTTTCGGGGTTTCACCCCTCATCAGCCAGGATAGCTTGATTCCAGTGGCACAGTGAGCCCAGGACCCACGTCTGGGCATACCTGGCGCACTTAGGGCGAGAAAGCAAAGGACACACAATTGATGACGGAATGCAGAACAAATCAAAACATTCACCCCCAGTCAAGAGATCTGGGTTAAATCCATCATTCTTTTGCTCACCATGCCACCCCAGTTTAGACCTGGCCATATGCAAATCAGTCTTGACCCTGTGCCTCATGGGAACAGTCCAGCCCGAACTGCCAAGCCAGGTCCTCCCTGGACCGGAACCAAGCATCCTAGTACCGGTTTCGGGGTTTCACCCCTCATCAGCCAGGATAACTTGATTCCAGTGGCACAGTGAGCCCAGGACCCACGTCTGGGCAAACCTGGCTCACTTAGGGCGAGAAAGCAAAAGACACACAATTGATGGACGGAATGCAGAAAAAATCAAAACATTCACCCCCAGTCAAAAGATCTGGGTTAAAACCATCATTCTTTTGCTCACCATGCCACCCCAGTTTAGACCTGGCCATATGCAAATCAGTCTTGAACCTGTGCCTCATGGGAACAGTCCAACCCGAACTGCCAAGCCAGGTCCTCCCTGGACCGGAACCAAGCATCCTAGTACCGGTTTCGGGGTTTCACCCCTCATCAGCCAGGATAGCTTGATTCCAGTGGCACAGTGAGCCCAGGACCCACGTCTGGGCATACCTGGCGCACTTAGGGCGAGAAAGCAAAAGACACACAATTGATGGACGGAATGCAGAACAAATCAAAACATTCACCCCCAGTCAAGAGATCTGGGTTAAATCCATCATTCTTTTGCTCACCATGCCACCCCAGTTTAGACCTGGCCATATGCAAATCAGTCTTGACCCTGTGCCTCATGGGAACAGTCCAGCCCGAACTGCCAAGCCAGGCCCTCCCTGGACCGGAACCAAGCATCCTACTACCGGTTTCGGGGTATCACCCCTCATCAGCCAGGATAGCTTCATTCCAGTGGCACAGTGAGCCCAGGACCCACGTCTGGGCATACCTGGCGCACTTAGGTCGAGAAAGCAAAAGACACACAATTGATGGACGGAATGCAGAATAAATCAAAACATTCACCCCCAGTCAAGAGATCTGGGTTAAATCCATCATTCTTTTGCTCACCATGCCACCCCAGTTTAGACCTGGCCAGTGGGGTGAATGTATGACATTGTTCTGCATTCTGTCCATCAATTGTTGGTTTTGACAACTGACAGCTGTCACACTGGCTCCGGTGTCTCTCAGAGCCTCCACGCTATGGCCATTGGCGGTCACCCACTGCCTGTACTTTTTAGTGTTATAAGGCAGCTGGGCCCTAGGAACCATCTCACTGTCTCCTAAAGAGACCAGGGACATCTCTGCGGGGCCCCACCCACCTTGGGCACCCATCTCCTCCCCAAGGCTACACTAGCCATTTCCCGGGGCGGTGCACCAGTGGGTGCAGTGGTCACTGTGTTGGGACACTTGGGACTTCCTTGGAAGTGACCCACCTGACCACAGCTAAAACAGGTCTTGGACCCTTCTGTACAGATTTACCTGGCGGGACCCATGGTTTCTTTTCAGCGGGAGGCTGGGAACCCTTTCCTTGGTTCCCTTGGGGATTAATTTGGGGCCCTTTCTGGAACTCCTTCTGTTTTCCCTTGTCCCCCCCACTCTTCTGCTGGGGACCCTGCCCACCTTTGACGGAGTCTCCCATATGACCCTTGTAGACCCGGGTACTGACCCAGCGGTCCGCCTCCACAGCAAGCTTCCTGGGATCAGTAAGCTTACTGTCAATCAAGTGCTGGCGTAGCTCTGGAAAACAACTACTGGACAAGTGCTCCCATGCAACCAAATCATAGAGCGCCTGAAAGTCATCTACCTTGCTACCCTTCACCCAACCATCCTAGGCTCTGCAAAACAAAAAGACACATATTCCACCCAGGTACTAGACTCCAGCTTCCTGCAATTTGTAAATTTCTGCCTATAAAGCTCTGGGGTCAACCCGTACCTGGTCACTAAGGCTTCCTGCATGGGGCATAGGACATCTGATCCTCCTTGGGCAGAGCTAGTAAGGTTTCCCTTCCTTCACTCATAAAGCGGCTCCACAACCCCGCTCCCCAATCTCTCTAAGGGACCCGGTGGGACTGCATCGCTACCTCATAGGCCTTAAACCACTGCCCAATGTGCTCATGCTTCATGAACTCCTTAATGACATCGTTGGGAATATACACTTTTCCCTCTACAGGCACAGATGGTGTGTTGCTACCAGAGGGACTGACCTCTAAGCTCTTCGCTTTTAGCTCCAGCTCCCTCAACACTCTCTCATGCTCTAAAAGCATCTTTTTCTCCTCCATTGCCAATCTTTTGCTCTCCAACTCCAATTTCTTACTTTCTATGTTATCCTGGCTCCCCACTTTGAGTTTAGTAAGCTCCATTTCATGCACTCTGCTTTTCTCCCTGTCCTCCAGCTCTTCTGGAGACAGACCCCTTGAAGATACACTGCTGCCTTCCCTGGGAGGCACTCCCCCACCAGTTAGGCCCACTAACCCATCCTGCTGCCCTTCTAAATTCGCCCCCTCCACCATAGGCTCCTCGGTCTGCCCACTGGCATTCCTTGCTTCCAACCAGGCCCTCAGCGCATTTTGGAACTCCTCTTTCCTGGTGAGGCCTCTTATGGAGATTTTAAATTTTTTGCAGATGGTTTTCAGCTGTGGCACAGTGTAGGTATCCACCCTCTTCTCTTCAAATTCGATATCCACAGATGCAACGGATCCTTGCTTACTCATGGTGACACCTTTGCAGTTCTCGAGATGCAAAGAATTCCGAGGAAAAACTCTACCAAAATGTATGTGGTTGTGTAATGGTCTGCACTCACTAGTAGTGTACACCAATCACTGTATGTAAGTCAGAAATGCAAGTCCAGAATCCTCACCGCTGACCACCAATGTTAGAAATGGCGGTCTCTAGTTGGCAGAGGTAGGTACCTTTGTCCAAATAGGGGCCCTTGCTTCTAGTCAGGGTAAGGGGGATACACTCCTAAAATAACCCCTGCTCACCCCCTTGGTAGCTTGGCACGAGCAGACAGGCTTATCTCAGAGGCAGTGTGTAAAGCACTTGTGAACACATACAGTAATACAGTGACAACACTACAAATGGACGCCACGTCGGTTTAGAAAAATAAATATTCTTTATCTAAACAAGACCAGATGACAAAAATCCACTATACAGTTATCACGATATCCTCAAAAATAGGTTATTCAATCAAATAAAGCTTGAAGCAACAAATAACTTCACTCGGAGTTATAACGACGTCGTGATCGGTGGAAATCCCAAAGTACGGCGCCGACAGCGAGGTGCGCGGTGTCGGGCCCGGAGTCAAGCAGAACCACAAATAACAGTACCTTGGAAAGATGAAACAAAGACAGTTCACGGTGTCGGGGAGGGGATGCTTCGATGGCGCTGCGCGGCGTCTGTTCCTTACGACTCCAGGGGAGGTGAAGCCTCTGTTCCTTTCTGCAGCGCAGGGGCGGCGAGACGACTGTTCCTTACTGTGTCGGGTAGTTGACGTCACGATGGCGCCGATGCCTCAGTTCCTTACGATGTTGTGATGTCGATGGACTCGGGGGTCACCGAGGATCGGCTCCACGATGATGAAGTCGGCTTCGGAGTCGATGCGGCCCAGCAGCAGGCGTCGGACCCACGTCACAAGTCGGAGCAGCGCTCACGGCTTCGGGCAGGTTACGCCGTTGCTCGCTGGTGTTGATGTTGCAATTTCCTTCTGTAGCAACTAGAACAGCAGTTCTAGATGCAGGACGACAGAAGGGGTGAAGTCTTTGTGTTCCTGAGACTTCAGAACAGGAGGCAAGCTCAGTTTCAAGCCCTTGGAGATCTTCTTCTTCAAGCAGGTGACAAAGCAAATCAGCAAAATCCTTCTTCTCCTTTCCTTGGCAGCAAGCAGCCACTGCAGGCCAACCCCAGACAGCAACCAGCACAGGGGCAGTATTCCTCCTCAGCTTCTCCGGCTCTTCTCCTCGGCAAATATTTCCTCTTGATTTCCCAGAAGTGATGTAAAGATCTGGGGTCTGGGTCCCACTTTTTATATCCACAAATCCTTTGTTCTCTGAAGGCAGAGAGTGTCTGTACCCAGCCAAAACCAGTTCTGTCCTCACCGGTGTAGCTTCCTGGCAGGAGGTGGAGACGGCATTGTTGAAGGCAGACCGGGCCCAGGCAGGTGAAAGGAAATCTCCTCCCCCTACTCTAAATTCAACCCAGGTCCATTCAGCCCAGCCCGGACTCATCAGACTTCTGGAGCCACAGCTCTCTCCAGCCCCCTGTCATCCAAAAGCCAGACATGCAATACACAAACCTAGCAGAGCACACTGGATGGTTAGGCAAGAAAATACCCGCTTTCTAAAAGTGGTATTTTCAAACACAGAATGTAAAAATCACCCTCACTAAAAGATGCACTTTAACATTCTGAGTTCAGGCATATTAAACTTTATTTTCCTATCTTGTTCCTAGGGTCAGTTAGGTTTATAAGATGTTATAAACTAACCTCCCATTCTGGCCTATGGGAACAGATAGCCTTGCGATAGTGAAATACAGCCAACTTCATTTTTCACTATCAGGACATGCCACGCACATCAGGGCATGTCCTACCTTACACATACAACGCACCCTGCCTTAGGGGTGCCTAAATGTAGGAAAGGGAAGGTTTAGGGACTGGCAAGAAAGTGCACTTGCCAAGTCGGCACGGCAGTCCCGGACTGCACGCAGGCTCCGCGATGGCAGGCCTGAGTCACCTTCTACAAGCTGCTTCCGTGGGTGGCACAATCAGTGCTGCAAGCCCTCCAGCAGCATTTGATTTACAGTCCCTGGGCACACATCGTGCACTATACTAGGGTCTGACAAGTAAATCAAACATCCAACCATGGAATCACTAATCCACAACAATACTTTACAAAGGGAGCACTCACACTTTGGCACTGAACCGCAGTGGCAAAGTGCCCACAGCATCTAGACCAGCAAAAACACAGGAGGCAACAGCGAAAAAATGGAAGGGAGACCCACGCCAATGGTGCCAAGTCTAACATTCTCCTAAGAGGAAATCAGGAGTGAGAACAAATTCATTTCCTTCTTGACTAGTTATAAGCTTATTTAGAAGCACATGAGGAGCAAAGAAGACCATTAATATCCGTCATTCCTAGTCAATGGGTAGATGACATTTCATGGATGCTCCTCTTACACTTCAAGAGGCAAACAATGTGAGCACCAGGAGCCAATGGCTGCAGGAAAGATTTTTTATTGAGGATTTACAGAGGTGTATCTCTAGTATTGCATACATTGTTTCAAACAATCTTAAAGAGAGGTGCCTTACCAAATAGTGTCCAAGTGACTCTGGTGTTCTCTATTCCAAAACCAGGGAAAGATATAACAAACTACAAGTTTCACATATATTTCTCTTTTGAATGATTGTAAAAAAAAAGTTCATCTAAAATAGTTGCAATCAATATTGGTAATAATAACAGAAACGGCGAAAATGTCAACTTCAGAGAAGTGATCGACATGATAGATCCAAACAGAGGCAGCCATTATCACTGATACAGAAAAACAGTGGCCAAGTTAATTGGTCATTTTTAGAAAAAAAATGTTTGCAAAAGTTCGGCTTCGATTATGGTTTTGGATTTTATACAGTAACACAAGATCAGCTGCTATCAGTCAATGTCAAAAACAATTCAAGAGTTTTGGCTAGCATGGAACTAGGCAAGAATGCCCAACCTTTCTGTGTAATCTTTGATTGAGTTTTTGGTGTTGCAGGTGTTGGTACTTTCCCAAAACCTAAATATCTTAGAAATTTCCTGTGCAGATGGAGAAATAAAGGTGAAATCATTGTGGCATTAGGAACGTTTCTTGCTGTTAGTCTCTAAACCGGCACTTATGAACCCGTTTAATTTAGCTGGTAACTTTAACAAGTTATCAGGCCATGAGATACACTGGGAAAAAACGAGTGAATACTAATGACATCTTTCTGTAGTAGAAAACACTTTATGAAATAGAAGCTTGGGCTAAAGACTACCTGAAATATCAGGGGAGTCAGAGTTCACAGATTAATGTCGACTAATTTGGCCATGATATTATCGAAGGAAAAACTAAGGGGCATATTATCAAGGGCTCTATCGCCGCTTTAGCGGCACTTTTTGCCGCTAAAGCGGCGATATTTTCATCGCCCTATTAGCAAGCTGTCGCTAACAGGTGTTAGCGACAGCTTTTAGGCGATAGCGATCGGGTTAGGTGCCGCTTTGCATGTCAGCGATATTTATCGCTAATGACATGTAAAGGAGGCGTTCCCAACCTAACAGCGACTGAAAACAGTCGCTAACATCGCTGTCGCCTATTAGCAATAACCGCGGCGATAAAGATACACGCTAACCGCGATTAGCGCTGGTTTTTAGAACTGGTAAAGCATGACTTAACAATAATAGTCAATGGGAGGTGGATTGTAAGGTTAAGTCCCCAGTATTACGCGAGGAATCTATCGCTGGTATTCTCGCGCTATTGCTGGTTTCGCCGCTATCGCTGGATATTTTATCGCATTGGAGATAAACCTTGCTAATAGCATGTTATCTCCGCGGTAATATCCAGCGATAGCCGGCGATAGAAAACGCGCGCTAAGCAAGCTTTGCGATAATTATCGCAGGTTCTTGCTAATATGCCCCTAAATTCTAAAAGACAGGAGGGGCATATTAGCAAGAACCTGCGATAATTATCGCAAAGCTTGCTTAGCGCGCGTTTTTCTAACGCCGGCTATCGCTGGATATTACCACGGAGATAACATGCTTTTAGCAAGGTTTATCTCCAATGCGATAAAATATCCAGCGATAGCGGCGAAACCCAGCAATAACGCGAGAAATCCAGCGATAGATTCCTCGCGCTAATGCTGGGGACTTAACCTTACAATCCACCTCCCATTGACTATTATTGTTAAGTCATGCTTTTACCAGTTCTAACAAACCAGCGCTAATCGCGGTTAGCGCGCGTATTTTTATCGCTTCGCGGTTATTGCTAATAGGCGACAGCGATGTTAGCGACTGTTTTCAGTCGCTGTTAGGTTGGGAACGCCTCCTTTGCATGTCATTAGCGATAAATATCGCTGACATGCAAAGCGGCACCCAACCCGGTCGCTATCGCCTAAAAGCTGTCGCTAACACCTGTTAGCGACAGCTTGCTAATAGGGCGATGAAAATATCGCCGCTTTAGCGGCAAAAATGCCGCTAAAGCGGCGATAGAGCCCTTGATAATATGCCCCAGGAGTTATTAAATCTAACACTTGGGAGAAAAAGTAAATTTACCGAAGTTGGCCATTTTGCCCAAACTACAAGATCTGGTAAACAGTTTACCAATTCAGCTTTTGGGACTGGAGGAACAAAAGTGTCAGAATTTGAACTTTTAGGAAAGCTTAAACACAGGGGTTAAGTTTTCCAAATCTTAAGAAACATTATGGAGGCCTCACATTGCAGGCCTCTACTTTTTGGCAGCAGTCTGACATATAACAGGCGGAACTACTCTGGGGCACTTGAGAGAAGAAATCTGTCGGCACAGCCTTTCTATGAACGCTGTACAAAATGGTAGAGTGGACAAGGTAATATGTACTGTGAAACATATTGTAGCGACTTAGAAGGAATGTTTAACCAAAATGGGTGTGAAATATTTCTTATGTCCGGATGCCTCGATCTGGGGGAATTCAGCGAATGGGACTATTTTGGGGAACTGAATTTCGAAATACAGCTGAATGATATCACTGGGAAATAATTTGTAATGTGCTTGCTTTGAGAAAAGTAGAAAGTGCTTTGCCTCTAAAGCAGCACAATATTTTGTACAGGCTTTACTGGACTCTACTCAAAATGGCAAATATTGTTGCTGATTGATTACGATTTATGTTGGGCCTACAGTCAGGGATCAGACACACTATAACTGGCTATGGGGTTGCTGTAGTGTACAGTAATCAAGTTTTGGCAGTAAGTGTTTCAGTGATTAGAATTTGTTCCTGAAAGAAAATGAAACAAGCATTGGCATAGCCAATAGGGTTCGCCTTTGGGACCTTATAAGTGTTTAGCCATGCAACAGTTGATGTTGTTGCACCAAGGATATTGTGCTGGATAACTAAACACTTATAAGGTCCCAAAGGCGAGACCTATTGGCTATGCCAATGCTTGTTCACTTTAGGTTTCGGAGTCGGCAACAGGCCTAATTCATTTGGCCACCATGATGACCAGTTTTGCTACCACCAAGATCTCTGTTTTGACTGCATTAAGTCGCAGACGGCTGTTCTTCATCCAGTTGGCCAGTTCTACTAAGCAGAGTTTAAAATCATCCACTGCTTGGTTGCTCTCCTGAGCTAGCGTGATGATCAATTGGGTGTCGTCAGCATAAGATACTGTTTGAACGCCATGACCCTCAATGAGAACAGCCATAGGTCGCATATAGAGATTAAAAAGAGTCGGACTCACGGCAGAGCCCCGAGGCACTCCCTGTCGCAGCGTCCTAACGTTTGATGAGTGTGGCTGTTGGGTGACCTGGAATGTGCGGCCCTAGAAAAAATCCGTAAGCCAACCCAGCACGGTGCCACCCACCCCAGAGTTTTGTAATCTATCTAACAACAATCCATGGGAGACCGTATCAAAAGCTGCACTCAGGTCAAGCATGACAAGTGCAGCCGCTTGGTGGAGAGATTCTGATGCGACTAGGAGGAAAGATTCAGTGCTACGAAGTGGTCTGAAACCAGATTGCGTGTCGTGGAGAAGAGCTTTTTCTTCCACAAAATTCATCAGCTGTTGATTGACAAATTTTTCCACAATCTTCCCAAAAAAAGGCAGCAGTGATATTGGTCTTAGATTCTCAGGTACAGAGGGATCTAATGATGGTTTCTTTAGGAGTGGAATCACCACAGCGTGCTTCCATTCCTGAGGAACCTTCCCTGATAGAAAGGTTAGGTTGAGCAACTCCGTGAGTACGGGTACAATGGCTTCTCGGCCTCACTCGAGGATAGCTGGAGACGCTTGGTCTAAAGGTGATCCGGCGCTTATTTTAGACATTAAACTGTGAGTCTCAGCCTCTGATATGGCTTTCAAATTTAAAAAAAGTCCCTGGATCGGTACAGGCTGCTGCAACAAACTGGAAATTCCTAACACTCTCATTAAAGGTAGAGTATATATTTTCTATCTTATCAAGAAAGGACAGTGCGATCTGATCGCAGAGGGCAGTGGTGGAGGGTATTGACGCCGCTGTCCGTTCCAGGGATGTCAGATTTAATATCTGAAAAAGTTCCTTTAGGACATTTTTTTAATTGCTCAATTTTTTTAGCATAGAACCTCGCCCAAGCCTGCCTCAGAGCCTTATGCCAGTCTCCCAGGGAGGCCAGGTATGTCGTTTTATGGTGTCCTTCATGGTCTTTTCACCGTATGCGTTCCAACCACTTACATGATTTCTGTTTTGCCATCAATGCCTCCGTACGCCATGCAGCCGATGGCTTGGAGCTACGCTGGTGATGACTTTCATGGGAGCCAGGTCATCTAATGCCTGATTAATCCACCTCGTTAGTTGCCTATTTGCATTCTGGGGACAGGGGGTGATGTCTGGTATTTCCTGCTTCAGTGCTGCTGTGAACGTATCAGGTGTGATACGGGGCCCTAAGTATTAGGTGTGATAAGGGGCCCTAAGTATTAGGTGTGATACGGGGCCCTTAGGTGTGATAAGGGGCCCTAAGTATTAGGAGTGATACGGGCCCTTTACGAGCACTTCTTTTCTGAGGTTGGGTTACTGGCGGGGGAGATTCATGAATATCAAAAGGGACCATGTAATGTTCCCCTTTCTCTTGGGTTAACTGTGATTTACTCGTGGATTTTTATAGCAAAAAACAACTTGCCACTCGCATTGTTTTCTGTGTGCATATTAACTACGAAGATTTCAGTAGGCAGTGGCCCTTTAAATTCTTTTTTAAGTTTGAAAAGAAAGTTTTTATTGATAGAAATAAAGGTGTCAGTTCAGAGTTCATAACAATAAACTCCTGTCATTACAGTGCAATTTGCTACAATAAGGATAAACGAATCGGACTTATAAGTAGAAAAGAAAATATACATACATTAAAAGTAAATCGGTAAGAAAAATGGAATAGCAAATATTCTAGGAACGACTAAGGGAATCAAGGGGGTTTTGGAACTTCTTGTTGAAATGGTTGCATTTGAGTATACCTTTTTGCACATGTATCAAGATATATTGTGACAGGTGACCACAAATCTAGACGTTTTGCCGCCATATGTATGGGATAAACAAAGGAGGTGTCCAGCCTATGATTATGGCAAACAGCATACCACCATGCCTTATACGAAATTTTTGTGGAATCTTTCCAATTTACAGTAATTTGCTGAAATGCAGCCGCTATTAGTAAATCAATAATCTTAACATTAAGTGTAACATTCTCCCAACAGGGTGATAAACTTCCCAGGAAGACATTAGTAAAGGAAAAAGAAAATTTAGCTCCAAAAATTAGGTTAATTTGAGACCACACTTGTTTCCAGAAACTATGTACAGTTGAGCAAGAGAATAACATATGAAATAAGTTAGCATTTGGAGAAGAACATGTCCAACACACATCTAATGCAGTCACAAATCTCTTACTCAAGGTGTTCGGTGTGAGTAACAGTCTGTTGTAAACAAAAAACAACGTTTGTATTATGTTAGCAGCTCTGGACGATTTACGTAGTTTGAGCCATAATTTATTCCACATAGACACTGGCCAAGATAGCATAAAATCTCGTTCCCATGCCTCTTCTATTTTGGATTTCTGCCTAATGCTACTTTTACCCTGCAAGCATCTATATATAGTGGAAGCTTTGGGCATAGTTTTTAACAAAGACTGGAGTTGTGATGGGGTATTCGGAACCATGGGAGCAGTAGATGTGCCAGCTAAAAGAGTGTATCTGTCCATCACAGCCTTCTTAAGTTGATTATATTTATGAATAAAAGAGGCAGGTAAATTGAATAATTGACTAAGTGTGGGAAAGGATAAAAAGTCCGATTGTGGAGATAACTGATGTATCCATATTAAACCTTTTTGTCGCCAAGTCTTCCAATAGAATGGTTTGTTACGTATAGTCAGATTTTTGTTATGCCAAATTGTTGAATTGAGGAAGGAGTCTATATTGCTATGTGTAGGAATAAGTGTGGGTTCCAAAAGTTTAGAGGTCGATTTGATTATGGGAGTGGACATAGCCTGTGGTTTGCGTGAGAAAGAAAGGTATTCATAAAAAGAGAAAGGAGATAAAAAAAGACGTTCAACCGTGGCCCATAAGGGACAATCTTCCGTGGGGTCAAGCAACCAAAGAGAGGCCTGGCGTAAGAGGAATGCTCTCTGATACATCTGAAAGTCGGGAAAGTTAACCCCGCCCTCTATTTTAGGGCGGGATAATTTAAACAGAGACATTCGGGACCTCTTATTACCCCAGAGGAAGGAAGAAAGGGAGGAGTTGATCTTCTTAAAAAATTTAGTAGAAATAGGGACAGGAATGTTGGAGATGGTATATAAAATTATGGGCGACAACATCATTTTTATGGTGTCCAAGCGTCCCCACCAAGATAAATAGAGGGGATGCCATTTAGCGGTTAAGTCTGAGATTTTTTGTATGCATTTATTCATGCATAATGTTACTGTGTCTGAAATTGAAGGAGTGACGTGCAATCCTAGATATTTAATGTGTTTGGGGCTCCAAGTAAAATTGGAAGCATCAAAATCTGATTTAAAAGCAAACTTAGTCAAGGGTAAGATCTCACATTTATCCTCATTTAATTTATAACCAGAAATATTAGAATAGGTTCGTACCTCTGCCAAAAAGGCAGGGATCGAGTCATTTGGTTCGGACATAAAAAGCAAAATATCGTCAGCGTAGGCTGCGAATTTAATGTGGGTATTTGATGCTTGAAAGCCATGTATATTTGTATTTTGACGTAATTTAGAGAGAAAAGGTTCCAGAGCTAAATTAAAAAGAAAGGGGGACAGAGGGCACCCCTGGCGTACTCCTCTCTCCAGCTCAAAATATGGGGAAATCAAGCCATTGGCGCATACAGCTGCGCGAGGGCTGGAGTAAAGGAGAGAAATAAGGGATGTAAATTTAGGGCCAAAGCCGAACCGTTTGAGGGTGTAAAACAAATAAGTCCATTCAACTCTATCAAACGCCTTTTCGGCATCTAGAGCTATTGCCACAAGGGATTGTCTCAAGTGTGAGGATTTAGATAAAACATTAAAAAGGAGTCTTGTATTGTCAGTTATGTATCTGCCCTTAACGAATCCGGATTGTTCTTTCCCCAATAGGTCAGGTAGGTAGGAATCTAAACGTATGGCTAATGCTTTAGAAAAAATCTTATAGTCAATGTTGACCAGAGATATAGGCCTATAATTCTTACAATATTTAGAATCTTTACCCTCTTTTGGGATGAGGCATATATGTGCTTCTGAAAAAGAACCCGACGAACTACCCAGTGTGCTGAAGGAGTTTATTAGAGAATGTAATTTGGGCATTATGAATTTAGAAAAATGCTGATAGAACTCTACAGTGAAACCGTCTGGTCCTGGTGCTTTGTCTTTTTTGAGATGTTGAAGGGCAGTTAATAGTTCTTGGTGTGTTAGATCTAACTCCAAGGAGGATAAGTCCGGCATAGTGTGTTGGGGATCTCGGATTTCAGAGAAAAATTGCGATAAGGAGTGTTCAGAGGGTTGTGTCTCGGAAGTATATAGCGATTTGTAGAAAATGGAGAATTCGTTCAGTATTTCAGCGTCTTTAAATTTTAAATCTGACCTATCATCATAGATAGATTCAATATTTAGCTTGTTGTGTTTGACTTTTAAATAATTGGCTAATATTTTCCCTGCCTTATTTTTGCCCCCATAGAATTTTGCACTGGATTTTAACAGATATAATGAGGCGTCCTCCGTTGATTTCTTATTAAATTGCATTTTGGCTTTTACGAGAGCTGTGAGGCACTCCTTCGAGTTTGAGGTATAAAAAGAGTGCTCCAGTCGTTTGATATTCTGAAGAAGATCCTTAGTGAATTTACGGGAATTTCTCCGTTTTTTTGCAACAAAGCCAATTATGAAACCCCTCGCGGAGGCTTTGAACGCATCCCATACAGTGGAAAAGGGCATGGAATGGGTTTGATTCAGCTCAAAAAACTCTTCAAAAAAGGTAGTGAATGAGGTGGTAAACTTTGGGTCCAGCAGGAGAGCATTATTAAAACGCCATCTTTTGGGACCTGTACCTTTAGGTAGAACGTCAATGCTAATTGAGACTGGGGCGTGATCTGACAGTAGAATGGGACCAATCTCTGCGTGTGTAAGGGTTTGTGAAATGGTGTGTGAGATAAATATATAATCAATTCTTGATTGAGTCTGGTGAGCTGGGGAATAAAAGTGTACTCCCTAGTGGTCGGATTGCAGAGACGCCAAGCATCTAAGAGTTTATGTTGATTGATAGCATGAACAAAAGACTTATGGGGCTTGTTGGGAACAAAGGAGACTTTAGAGTTCCTATCAACAAACGGGTCAAAAGTTTGGTTGCAGTCACCAGCCAAAATAAAATTGTCCTCCATGCAGTGAGTGATTTGCTTAGCTAATGTGGACCAAAAAGAGGGATCACCACAGGTAGGAGCATAAACATTTAAAAGAGAGATTGTAACACCCTTCAAAGATAATTTGACATTCAGCCATCTGCCGTCAGCATCAGAGTCTTGGGACACAAATGAAAATGAAAGGGATTTGCGACATAATATCATCACCCCGTTTCGCTTGCCATCTCCAGGGGAATAAAAACTTCCCCCACCCAGCCCCTCTTCAACTTTAATGACTCAACGTCCGAAAGATGAGTTTCTTGCAAGAATACAACATCAGCGTCCAATTTGGCTAAATGGGTCAAAATTCTCTGTCTTTTTATGGGAGAATTTAATCCCTTAACGTTCCATGTGATCAATTTTAATGACATAAGTACTTAAGAAAAAGTTGCAATAATAATGTAACACACAAGTCCAATTCGTTATAAAAACAGTATATGATGTATGAGAGATAGGACAGGAAGGAAATGATTGATTCAGTTTTAGAATAAAGAAAAGTAGCCAAGTCGAATGGTCGGAATAAGGAAAAGGAATCGAATGACAAGATAAAAAGAGAGAAAACCCAGGTAAGAAGGTAGAAGGAGATCATAAGAGTTAGAATATTGGTAGATATAATGATCAAACGAGTAATAGATATAAGGGGAAAAGAAGAGTTAAGGAAACAAGAGACACCGATTAATGAAGAAATACAAATTTCAAAATAAAAATAAAAAACAAAAGACAAAACAAATGATATATCTAAGAAAATACAGGAAAATAGCATACTTACAGAGGAAGACTCAGGAATACTCGGGGGGGGGATGGAGCCACATGGAGCAGGCAACACAACCGGGATCGACAAAACGGGGGATCGGGGAGAGACCACAATACAAGATAGTAATCTGTGGAAACAATACCAAATAAAGACTAAGAAATCGTTGGAACAGATACGTGAAACATATGTTAGAACAATCTAAAGCGAGGAGGTCAGCATTAATGCCCGACGCCCTGATAAATGGTATAACTTCGTAGAAACAACAACAATGATATCAAAGACCATGAACAAGTACTTCTGAGGTGGCAAGATATCAAACCAAAGAAAGCAGAATCTGAAGCATTTATACCGGAACCAACAAACGTTTAAGTGTTGAGTGAAGAAGAAGGCCCAGAAGAGTCCATAACCGCCACTTTACATGAGTTAATGAAGCTCTGCAAGCGTACTGGATCTTCGTACGTCGTTGTTCTGTTATTATACGTAACCTTGAAGAGACACGGATGAAAAAGGCCATATCTGGCTCCCAAGGATCGTAAGTCCTCTCTCATGTTGAGGAAGGCCTTACGTCTGTCGGCAGTGGCTTTAGCATAGTCTTGTGCAAAGAACAGAGGCGACCCTGACCAGACAATTCTTGGAGAAGCTTTAACCGTTGCAAGCACTTTCATCAAGTCTGTGTACTCCAAGAAGTATAGGATGACTCCTCTGGGCCTCTGCGAAGGACTAGTATGCGATGGAGCATGACCCAACCTGTGGGCTCGTTGAATGTTGAGTTGAGTCCCTTCTGGCATATGAAGTAGTTTAGGGAGGAACGCCTTGAAAAAAGTGAGCGGATCCGATCCTTCAATACCCTCTCCCAGGCCGTAAATGCGTAGATTGTTCCGTCTATTGCGATTTTCAAGATCCTCTACCTGCTTCTGGAGTGTAGAGACGTGAGAGTGTAGTTGAGAGACGCTTACACATGTCTCCTTGAGAGAAGAAACAGTATTTTCGACTGAAGAGACTCTCGCGTCTAATTGAGACCAATTATCCGTTAAGGTTTGCAACTTGGTATTCGTCTCTTCCATAAAGGGTCGAAGGGCCCTGATTTCCTCAAGCAGTAACTCCATCGAGACAGGCGAGGTGGATTTGGGCGGCGAAGGAGGGTCCTTTTTAAGCCGTTTGGTGAGAGATTTCCCAGAGGTTCCAGAGGATGAATCCATATTTACTTGGGAGTGCTGATACGTGGGTCGTAGAGAATCCTCAAACTTAGAAAATTCAGTGAAAATTTTCGAATTTTTTACGAAGATATGCTTTCTGGATGGGGAGGAGCGGACTCCTTTTGTTCTGCCCATAAACCGCTGACCCAAAACTCCCACTCCTAGTCAGCAATATTGTATTTGAGGAGAGCAATCTCAGTGTGGACCCGTTGAGGAAGCCTAAAATGGCCGCCAAGCAGAACCCTCACAAATCCTTACACCTCAATGCTCTGAGGAAAAGGTATGACAATCTTGCAGAAACTGAGATATGCTGGGTGCACTGGAATATAGTCAATAATATTTGTGAATGAGCATTCCGCATCTACCAGCAGTTGGCAAAGCAAAAGTGAGGAGAGGTATTCTCTGTGAAGGTATTCCATGAGACCCAAAATGGCCGCCAAACAACAATTCTGCAGACTTCCAATGACTCACGACAGCCTTTCATGTCCTCCTACCCCTTTAAAATGATGAAGATCCACACATTATCTAGGCGCTAGGGTGCAGTGAAAACCTCCAAAAGCATCTAGCAAAGGATTTACGAAATCCGCATTCGCGGCAAAAATTCAAAATGGCGGCCGCGGGAATGCGCGGCCGGTAAGGGGCAGAAGATGCATAAAAAGAAAGTACTTGCTGGCAACCTAAGAGGACAACAGGGTTCTCAGAACCATCCTCCAGTCTTCAGCCGCTCGCATCTGTTCTCCATTGGTCTCAGCTCGACCTGATAGCGTGGTCTCTCGCAGATACGTCGGAGAGCCTCACCCGTGCGCCGCCATCTCCGTTGGGCGCTAAGCCACGCCCCCGGCCCTTTAAATTCTAATATAACTAGGGCAAGAGTTCACATGTTGTGCACACGGATTAGTCTAAATGCGAAAAATAATACAATATGTTGAAATCGCATTACGCGCAACACTTTTTAAAAATAAACTACGTCGTTGATTCTTGGCAGAATTACAGTTGTAGTAAATGACGGAAGTGAACATGTGCATTTTTCCCACATCTGACTCCTTACTACCAGCCTCCCAAAGCCGCTGGGGGTTGTTTGGTGATACCCAGTTAAAACAAGCATTTGCAATGCAATAGGTCTCGCATTTACGCGAGTTTAAGCTATTGTAAATGGCAATGCCTTTTATGTATGTTTTAAAAACCTAAACATAAATAAAAGGCATTGTCATTTACACTGCCAATAGCTAAAACTTGCGTAATTGCGAGACCGATTGCATCGCAGATGCTTGTGCACGACTGGTGGCGGAGAGGAGCTGCCTCGGGGGCTGGGCTGTCGAGCAGTCTGTTTTGTGACTGCGCTAGTGCAAATATTAGCCAGTGATTAGTATTACAGCCTCTCTCTCTAAGTCCCCGGGCACGATGTATTAAAACATACAGCTGTGAGGATGATTTCTCCTAAAATGCGCAGCTCTTGCCTCTCGAAATACCACCAGTTATGTCAATAAACCGCTCCAATTTGTATATGCTAAAATCTACCTTGCTTACTTTTGTTTCATGCTCGCTTTCAACGCATTATTTTGGGTGTATATTTGTACAGCGCACACCGCATTGATTCTAGGCGCTTGTGAAAGGCATCATCGCAATAGAGGAACAACCATCTCAGAGTATCTCTGAAATGTATTTCGCTTCCATAGTTGGGGACAGCACAAAAAATCCTTTTTTGTCAAGAGATTTTCTTGTATTGCATGGAAGGCAATGCAACCACCTTTTATAATGTGTGAGCGATTCCATATGTTACCATACAGAAGAGGCAAGGGAATAACGCTCGAAAACAGAGAATCTCGAGGCAGTGGGCATGAAGCAGCGCATGATGAGTCGGTAACCTCAGGCAATCACCAGTAGATCTGCTGAACAGCACTGCGACAAATGGCAGTACCTGATGCAAACGCACAGCACAGCATACTAAGGTGGCACGGGACAGTATTACTGTGAGTACTGCCAGCGCCCCATCCTCTGAAAGACAACGGACTGTCACCAAGCAAGATGGCAGAAAGTGCAATATGCCCAGGTGAAATTCAGTGAGATGTATGTTTTACTATTTAAAACTACAGCATCATTATTTTAAAGCCCAATCAATCCCGCAGACTTTAATATGGGAGGACGTCTGTAGACAATGCTATGCTCAAGCACAACACAGTCATGTGGTGCTACATAAGAATGATAGTCGAGCAACACCTGGTTCAGGTGTCAGCAACTGAAATTGTACCACGAGCATTCGGTAAAATGGGTAAGTGGGAAGAAGGGATGGCATACATTGGTTCCCCCTCCTGTTCCCACTGTCTTGTCTGCTCCCTGGTATACTGCAGAAGTTTGGGAGGGCAAGAAGTCACCTAGGGTGGTGACTGGCTTAATTCGATGGACATGCTCCACAAGCGCTATACACAGACAACTGGGTGAGAGGAAGTAAGGCAGGCTTGATAACGCTTACTTCTACCTGCACTGGCACATCTTGGCATGAGTTGCTTGTCAAAGGTATTTGCACTTCAACCAGGAAATGTTGACACCCATCCACACCAAACCGATTGTTTAGGGTCATCCTGGGCGCATACCACAGCCCAGTATTAGGCCCCTGTGGTGGTCAGCGCCATGAATCACTAAATTCAACTGAACAGTAGGCATGACCGTGGTTACACTAGCAGAAGTGTGGGAGTGTAGACTCCACCTAGGGGGTGGTTGGCTGAATTTGATGGACTAGTCAAAATTGTTTCACAGCAACTGCATGGGTGAGCGTTCCAATTACCTGTGCGTAGTTCATTCTGAGACACAGTATCATATTAATTTTGGCGCTCTGGTATACCTTTAGCAAACCTGGCCATGGGTTACACTCGCTGGGGTAGGGACACCAGCGTGGCGACACAGCACCTGTTGGCAGTTGCCATTATGCTAAATGGGGGGGCCAGGACGATCCTACTATGTCTCCCCTTTTCAGGGCGGCACTGAAGGGCTGGGCGAGGCGAGTGCCCCGGATACTGGGTCCCCCTTCGAGTTCCAGACTCTGCAGGACATGCGTGCAGGTGGGGCCATGGGAATCCCAAGGCGCGTTAAGGGTCAGCCGGCCGTAAACCACCCTGGGGAGGGGCCGGAAGACAGGTTAATGAGATCACGTACAGGCAATTTTGAGTTTACCGAAGACATCCTGTGATGCACCAGATGCTTGGTGTGGTGCTGTGCTATGGTGCAGAATTAAGTGCCAGCTTGAGTAGTTATATAGAATGGGGTGCAGTGCGCCATTAAGGGGTTTGGCTTCCTGGCATTTCTTTAATTTTCCAGGGGCAAAGGTATGGGTGATTGGCCATTCATGCGTTCTGAGAGTGGCACGATGGGCGGAAAGCAGGAAATGGAGGCATGGGTTTTCCACCACTGAGTTAATTTGTTTGGGGGGCCCAGGCATGCGCTGGAACAGCTTGCTGTAGAAGCTGCGGCACGGGCACGGGGGGGGTGTCTCCCCTCCCAACATCTTGTGCCATACACCGGGGAGGCAATGATGGGACTTGCCTGGGTAGGAGGGCACTGCTGCCAGAAATGAAATCCCCTGGTGTAAGTTAAGCAACCAGAGGTAACCCCACTGTAGTGTGGCGAAGGGACCGGTTAAGGGTTGCCGTTGAAACCTCACGCAGGAGAGTTAACGGGGTCATGCGCAGAGTCACTGAACTAAGGGGGGTTTGGTTTATCTGGCAAGGGCTGCTGCATACTAAAATCCACAGGAAGTTGAAGAAGATGGGGTGTTCTTGTCCAGAGTGGGCATGGACTTGTTTTGCTGGACCTGGGAGAGGCCCTGGAATCAGCAGGATGTAGGTAAAGATGCCTACCTTGGTGGGGGGCCCTGGTTGTGACGGTGGCCACACCCAGAGCTGTGGCGGAGTTACAGGGCGATCCAGAGGCTGTAAGGTACAGACGGGTACCCTCTGCAGGAGCACAACAAGGGTGCAAAAGCCAAGTGTACCCAGGGATGTCCTAGCGTTGTCCCCTGGAAGAGCGACGGTGCCCCGTTAGTCCTACGGGCGGTTGTGGGCCTGAGCAACCGGGGGCTGCCTGGAACGCTCCGCCCCCCTTTTGGGGGCGTGAGTAAGGGCGTGGACTGGCGGTCCACCGCTGGGAGGGTTGGCCCCTCCCAAAATTGGTAAGCACCGAATGGCGACGGCCACGGTGTAACTTGGTTCATCAGGCGGGCAGGCGGCGTAGGGGGGCTTGCCTGCCCTTTGATCGCCCGTAAGATAACCCACCATGTTGGCATATTTGTTATGCAAATAAACCTGCAGCAATTTTCCTCCACAAACAATGTGTTGTGTGGTTTATTTACTAATGTTATTGCTGTATGTGGTATGGGGAGTGTTGCCGATATTGGCACTAATAGCAGTACCTGATGCAAACGCACAGCACAGCATACTAAGGTGGTACAGGGTGTCATAACAGGCCACAGGACAGTATTACTGTGAGTACTGCCAGCGCCCCATCCTCTGAAAGACAACGGACTGTCACCAAGCAAGATGGCAGAAAGTGCAATATGCCCAGGTGAAATTCAGTGAGATGTATGTTTTCACCAAATCAAAAATACTCTTCCTTAGGAATGAGAAACATCCATATTTAAAACTACAGCATCATTATTTTAAAGCACAATCAATCCCGCAGACTTTAATATGGGAGGACGTCTGTAGACAATGCTATGCTCAAGCACAACACAGTCATGTGGTGCTACATAAGAATAATAGTCGAGCAACACCTGGTTCAGGTGTCAGCAACTGAAACTGTACCACGACCATTCGGTAAAATGGGTAAGTGGGAAGAAGGGATGGCATACAGACTCATGGGGGAGCACATTGGTGAGTTAGGCAGGCCTGTTAGAGATGAACACGCTGAGCAGAGGTATACTGTACAAAAGGTGTTTATCACTCTACCACTGCGATGAGATCGTCAGGGCTTGTGGACAGAAGGTATGAGACTCAAGTCACAGCATAGGTTGCAGCAGAACCCAGAATTTCAAGTATTACAATGACGTAGCCGTGCAAGTCCCACCATAGAAGGGAACAGATCACATCCTGCGGGAGGGTTTCATGTTATAAACATGTACTGTATAGCTACTAGCTGGAGGCATCATACCCAAAATGGCCATACTGATCCCGTAGCAGCACTCGCGCTTTAGCTGTAAACATCGTAAGCTAAAGCGCGGGTGCCGCAATGGCTTAAAAATTAAAGAAATAAAAAAACATATTTTTTCTATTTCTTTACTTTTTAAGCAACCGCGGCAGTCGCACTTTAGCTTACGATGTTTACAGGTAAAGCGCGAGTGCAGCTATGGGATCAGTAAATGTACAACAAGCGCGGCGTTGTGGACATAAAACGTATGCGGGTGGCCCATGAACTGGGTGCCAGGTAAAACCAGTGGTGTGTGTGGAGGAAGCCCGCTTTCATCTGTCCCTGGCACCACTGCGAATGCGGCATTGAGGAGCCGAGCACCGCGAATGGGTGGGAACGGGCGGCCCACAAAAAGCGTTTGTGTGCGTTATATCGGGACGATATAAGACTACAATTACGCACAAAGCGGAAGAGGAAACACACAAGAATAGACGGGTCTGCACCTGAACGTAGGCAAAGCACGTCGTGCCTGCAGTAAGAGAAACTCAATGAAGAAAAATAGTGCTTACCAGACTAAATAACACGTACCGTGTAACAACCGAAGTAAAGGGGCCAGTAGCCATGGGAGGGTACAAATGAAGACAAGGCAGTTCTAAGGAGGGACTAACCAATCAGAAGCCAGCATTTACGAAGGACAAAGACACAAGCCAATAAAAAATAAGGGCGGGGTGTGGGCGGGGCTTCTCTCCTGTATTGAACTACAACAGATCATCGCCAGAGCAGCGCTTGCGCGCTGGCTCAGGCTCAACCTAAAAAGGAATGAGTCCACATGCACAAGGTCTATCCACTCCCTGGGAACACATATTTTTACCACCTACAATCCCAGGTTTAAGACTAGCCTGCTGGTACGATATCTGGTTTTCTAGGATGGATGAGGGTTAGAATTTCTCACTAATATATCTGTTGACAAGTTGTAAGTACAGTCTACGTTCGCCACTGCTTTTTTACTTATACCTAAGATTCTGTTCATTCGAACGAATAACAATACATGAAAAATACAGCGGGCAAGGAAGCGTTGATTGGCTGGTAGTTTCCATGTTAAACTGTCACTCAGTAATGCGCTCCAAACTTCTGGATGGATCTGCGTTTGTTGTGTGCACTAATTTGTTTGTGGTATTCCTTCAGTAAGTAATTGTTAATGAAAACTTAGGGGCATATTATCAAGGGCTCTATCGCCGCTTTAGCGGGACTTTTTCCCGCTAAAGCGGCGATAATTCTAACGCCCTATTAGCAAGCTGTCGCTAACTGCTGCGATAGCGACCGGGTTGGGTGCCGCTTTGCATGCCAGCGATATTTATCGCTAATGGCATGCAAAGTAGGCGTTCCCAACCTAAAAGCGACTGGAAACAGTCGCTAAGCTCGCTATCGCCTATTAGCGAGGCAGGGGAGGTGATTAACGAACCAGCGCTAAACACGTTTAGCGCTGGTTTGTTAACGCCTGGTCCAGACCTGACTTAGCCATGTAATCCAATGGGAGGTGGATTACATGGCTAAATCCCCTCGCCCTATCACCTAGCTAACACTGGTCACAGTGTGAATATCGCTTGTTTTCAAGCGATATTCACACTGTTCTCCAGGGTTTCTATCGCTTAGGAGATAAGCGTTGCTGATAGCACGCTATCTCCACGATAGAAACCTGCGATAGCCGGCGATAATTATCCAATCGCTAACTGCGCTTAGCGTTAATTATCGCCGGTTATAGCTAATAGGCCCCCTAATTTGTGACTTTTGTGAAAGCCATTCATTGCCGTACTCTAGTTTACTGCAGAGTTTTTGAAAAACCTCTTGGTGACTGCACATTTTCCAAACTCCGTCGTGCACTGCGATTTCGAAGCGTACCAGAAATGTTACACTACGGTAGCATTTTTCCTACAAATGGAGGTGCTTTTATACCTCTTGGCACTAGTCTTTGATATCGCGCGAGGTTCCCATCCCTTTGGACAATGGTCATTTTCCTGGCATTTATTGTTTTGCAGCTATTCTGCCTGTCATGACGTATTGTGTTGGATGGCCTTTAAAGGGGTTTATGCCAGTTATAAAGGCGAGTACCAATGTACCAGTGCCTTCCTCTCACTAGTAGTGTTCGCTCCACACTCACATTTGATCCTCGACATGTTTCTCCTCTCATTTAAATGGCCAATCCTGTCACCTGTAACACACCCAGGCAATAAAGTCCTGATCAGTAAATTTAGATCTAATTTCAATGTATTAGCAGATGGAAATATTCGGTCATAAGTATATAACATTCTTTAACAGTAAAGAAAATATTTAAATCTTAGTAATTAACTACACTGCCCTCCAACCATGTACGTGCTTCTTAATTATTGGGTTAGGATTCTTCTGAAGTTAACCAAATTGCCGTCTGTAATGTGAACGGAAAACATTGAGTATTCCCTGGTACTCGGTTACCATCTGATTCAATTACTGATACATTTGTAGTACCCGCACCAATATGTGCATACTTGTAATATGGTAAAATGCCACACCCAAACAGGAATACATATAGAGATGTGCCCGAATGCATCGTCTTTAAAGATATATGTGCACCGTTCATGTCTGAAGCCTTGTATTACGAGGACACAGAAAATAGCAAACGCAATTTTACCGCAAAGTTTGCACAAAAAGTCATTCTAAGGGATGAACGGCAATGTAGCTGGTTACCGTTTTTGCCATCAACTTCTTCACTTGAAACTCAAGTCCTTTCCTACACACAGGCAAATTACAACGGAGAAATGTTATTAACCAACCCAAGAATGCCTTCATTTTTTTCATGCTAAAGCTTAATTATACGAGACCCTCTATTTCCACACAGGCTCATTCACGGCATCCTTAGTTTCACGACATGCCGTTCTCTTCCCCACATGCACGCGTGGAGCCAATTAAGGATTAATACCTGCACATGCCGCTTTCGCTTAGCCTATTAAGGCCATCTGACAGACTATAACAAGCATTTGCAATGCAATAGGTCTTGCCTTAGTAAAAGTTTGAACTATTGGCGTTGCAAATGATCATGTTTGTTAGGTTTTATTTTTTTGTTAAAAAATATCCCAGCAGTAGCATAAGTAATAAAATAAAATCCATGAAGCAAGAAAAGGGTGGAATACCACAGGCTGTTCCTAAGTGTCCCTGTGGAGTTGTAAAGAGACCTCTTATAGCCACATAAGGTACTGTGTGTACTTATGCTTATGCTATTACTGGGATATTTTTTAACAAAAAAAATCTAACAAGCATCATTATTTTCAACTCCAATAACTCAATCTTTCAGTAATGCGAGACCTATTGCATTGCAAATGCTTGTTCTACATGTAAGACACCTCTAAGGTATGCCCAAGGTACCCCCAGGGGCAGGGTGCAGTGCATGTGAAAGGTAGGACATGTTCAGGTGTGTTTTACTTGTCCTGACAGTGAAATGCTGCCAAATTCGTTTTTCACTATTGCAAGGGCTAGCTCTCCCATAGGCTATCATAGGAGCTGCCTTGTAGCGCTTTACACGTGTAACTTTCAATTGGGAACAGCTAGAGATTTGGAGTTTGGGCTCTCTGAACTCAGAATTCAATAACACACCTTTTAGTAATGGTGGTTTTTAAATAGTGTGTTTCAAAATGCCACTTTTAGAAAGTGGATTTTTTTTTGTTTAACCATTCTGTGTGCCTCTGCCTGCTTGGGGATTCACTGTCTGGTTTTAGACTGACAGGGGCTGTTTGTGTCTTTACTCCAGACACTCACACAAAGGGAGCTGAGGTGTGCCCTGCATATACCGATGGGCCATCCTGGGCTAGAGTGGTGGGAGGAGTAGTCACTGACTCCTGAATAGGCTGTCGCTGCTCTGCACAATGCTATCTTCACCTCCTGTAGTGAAACTGGACCAGGAAGAACAGAACTGGTTTTGCTGAGCAAGAGAGACTTTCTGAACAAACAAAGACTTCAAAGGGAAAAAGGGGTATCAGTATTAGACCTAAAACCCCAGCACTTTAGATTACTTCTGGATCAAGAGAAACTTCTGCCAAGGAGTAGGGCCGAAGAGCTGCGAGGAAGAGTACTGCCCTTTGCTGTGTGTTGCTTTGCTGGGCTGGCCTGCAGTTGACTGCTTCGACCTTAAAGAGGACAAAGACTGAACTTTGCTGTGAATCCTGCTTGAGAAGATCTCCAAGGGCTTGATGTAGAGCTTGCCTCTTGTTTTGAAGCCTCAGAGATGCAAAGACTTCACTTGCAACTCCGCTGCTGGGAGTTCTGACCTGCCTTGTGGTGCTAATCCCAGTTCTGGGCCACTGGAGGTGTTTGCTGGGCTGCAAACCTCAAGAAAAGAATTCCTGTAACCATCTCCCCTGCTGCTGCCTGCACCGATGCCGTGGTCACTGCTCGCTGGGTGAGCGCAACACTTACAGCAGCAATACCGCAGCCCCGACTCCTGCCGACACCGTCGCCACATCGACTCCAACACCATCATTGATGCTGCTGCCTGCACCTGGGCCAAGGGCACCGCTCATGGAGCGTACACAGCACCGCCTGACGTCAACCGACCTTAGCGCCTCCCACACACCAGTGTGAAGTCGATAAGCAACGTGGGTGACTGCCCGACGCTGCACTGTTGTAAGGAACCGACGGACTGCTGCAGACGCCACGTCACCTCCCCTGCACACCGAGAACTGACGCCTCACCTCCCCTGAAACAGTAAGTAACCGACACCTGACCTCCCCTGCATAGCAGTAAGGAACCGACGCCGCACCTCCCCTGTGTCAGTAAGGAACGGACGCCGCCCGGCACAGGCACCGGATCACCTCCTCGTCACCGTGCGATGCCATTGTTTGGATCATTACAAAAGGTACTGTTCTCTGGGGGGTCTGTGTGACTCCGTGGCTGACCCCGCACCTCACAGTCGGCGCCGTACTTGGGATTTGTACCTGTCACCATGTTCAGATAGCCCCGGTTGGAGCTATTGTTTTCTGGAAACTGTGTTTTTGCAAGAAACATTTTTAAAGTCATATTTTGATATCTGCATGTTGGAATTTTGTCGTTTTGGTCCTGTTTGGTTTAGATAAAGATATTTTATTTTTCTAAATGGGTGTGGTGTCCATTTGTGGTGTTTTCACTGTGTTACTGTGGGTTATATACAAATGCTTTACACATTGCCTCTGTAGTTTAGCCTAACTGCTTTCTGCCAAGCTACCAAAGGGTGAGCACAGGCAAACTTAGGTGTGTACTTTACTCATCCTGACTACAAGGAAGGGTCACTACTTGGGCAGGGTGTATACCACTGCCAACTAGAGGCCCACATTTCTAACATTGGTGGCCAGCGGTGAGGATAGGACTTGCATTTGTACTTGACCTACAGTAATTGGTGTACACTACTACGGATTAGTGCAGACTACTGGGCAACCACATACTGTTTTTCTTTCTCCTTTGGCTGTTTTTGCATTTTGGGTATTTTTTACCATGCGTTGAACTTCCAATTTCATCATGTCTAAGTCAGCGTCAGTTGCATCTTTAGATTTTTAAGAGGATAGGGTGGACTCCTACACTGCGCCATTGTTGAACAGTGGCGTCCGACATACATAAAAGGTAGCAGGGGCGCGGGAGGAGGAGCGCGGGGGGAGAGTTAAAAAGAAATAAAACGTACCTTAAGTTGACGGCCGTGTCCCGCGTCGCGCCAGGTGCTTCCTTATGTTTCCTAGGAGGCACTGGGGCTGCATCAGACTCCCTGTCCAATCCCCCGCCGAAGCGCCGGGATTGGTCTGAGCAGGCTAAAAAGACACCCTGCCCAGACTAGGAAGTCTGTGGGGTTTCTCCGGCCCGGCTGCTCAATGCAGCCGGGCTGGAGAAACCTAAGTGCGCATGTGTGTTTTGGTCGGCCCGAGACGGCCGGCCAAACACACATGAGCACATAGAGAGTGCATATAGCACTCCTCCTACTACCCCCTCCCATGCCACGGCCCCGCCCCTCCCTGTACACACTGGCTGAACCAGCTGCTTAAAAATAAAACGATAATCAAATATCGTTTTATTTTTTTAGCTGCTGGCTCTGCCAGTGGAGCGACGCTCCTCCGCCATTGCCGAGGAGGCGCCCCTGTTGTTGAAATCAATCTGCAAAAGTTTAAAGTCCCAAAAATAGGCCTCACCAGGAAGGGGGAGCTTCAAAAGGCGCTGAGGGCCTGGTTGGAAGCTTGGAATGCAAGTGAGCATTCAGGGGAGCCTCTGAGGAAGGCTGAGGATTTAAACAGGCAACAGGATGGGTTTGTTGGGCCAGGACCTGCCTGGAGTGAGGGTGCTCTCCAGGGCAGGCAGCAGTGTTTGTTCAAAAGGACTGTCTACAGAAGAGCTGGAAGACAGACAAAGGAGCAGAGTGCATGAGTTTGAGCATGAAAAGCTCAGGATGGAAATGGAAAAGCAGAACCTTGCAAAGGAAGAAAAGAAAATGCTTTCGGAGCATGAGAGAGGGTTGAGGGAACTGGACATACAAGCTAAGAGTGTAGAGTCCAACTCAACTGGTGACAGCATATCTTCAGTGCACACAGAAGGGAGAGTACATATACCCAATGGTTTCAGGTATATGAGATAGCAATGCAGTTCCACAGGGTCCCTGAAAGAGATTGTGGGACGGTCTTGTGGAACCACTTCACTGCAGACGGGAGGGACACTTTGATAGCTTTGCCTGAGGAGGATCAGGTGAGGTATCCCCTTCTGAAGGAAGCCCTGATCAGGAGGTATGGGTTGACCCCAGAAATGTATAGACAGAAGTTCAGGGCCTTCAAGAAACTTGTGTCACAGACATGGGTTGAATATGTTGCTTTATTCTGCAGAGCATTGGATGGTTGGATGAATGGCAGCATGATAACTGATTATCAAGGGCTTTATGATTTGATTGCATGGGAGCACTTTTCTAATAGTAGTTTTCCAGAGCTACGCCAGCACTTGACTGACAGCAGGCTTACTGACCCCAGGGACTTGCTGTGGAGGCGGACCTCTGTGTCAGCACCGGAATCCACAAGGGGTATGTGGGAGACTCAACCAAGGGTGGGCAGGGTCCCCAGCAGAAGAGTGGGGGGGACAAGGGTAAATAGAAGAAGTTCTCAAAAGGGCCCGACCAACTTTGCAGGGTAAAGATTCCAGTCTTTCAGGTGATAAGAAGCCATGGAACTCCGCAGGGAAGCCTGCACAGGCGGGGTCCCCTCAAGTGTTATGCATGTGGTCAGGAGGGTCACGAGGGGGAACCCCCATGTGTCCCAAGTGGGAACCAGCACCCACTGGTGCGCAGTCATGTGGGTTGTCAGTGTAGCGCTTGGGGAGTAGTTGGTTTCAAGTGAAGGGTGGGAGCCAGCTGAGATGACCCTTGTATCAATAGGGTACAGTGAGATAGTCCAGGAAACCTCTCTGCCTGAGAACACTAAGAAATACATGCAGTGGGTGACTATCTATGACCAAAGGGTGGAGACTCTGAGTGACCCTGGAGCCAGTGCGACATCTGTCCGGTGTCGGCTGGTGTCTGAAGAGCATGTCATCTCCAATGCACTTCACCAAGTAGTTGCTGCAGACAACTCAGTGTGCCTGTGTAAGGTGGCGCAAGTTATCTTTAAATGGGGGTTGAGGGTCTCAGGTTCCATGAAGGTAGCTGTGAGTCCAACCATGCCTGTTGGCTGTCTGTTAGGGAACTACCTGGAGGATTCCCCTTGGAAGGAGGTGGAACGCAGGTCACACTTGGAGATGGTGGGGCTGCCTGAGTGGGCGTGTGTGACCCCCCTCGGTCAATGGCAGCCATTAAGGGCGATCAAAAGGACCTGGTGCCTGAAAGAATGGCCCAGGTGCCTGCCAGAAAAAGGAAAGGCAGGGGGCATAAGAACCCCGCCCGGAAGTCCCCACAGTCTAGGAGGAGGCAGACCTTGAGGGGGATGTGCCGGAACTTACAGGGGAACAAGTGGGAGAACTGGGGGACTTGCCTGAGCTGACCCATTGGCAGCAGGAATGGGGTCCCACCAGGGAGGAATTCTGCAAGGAGCAGCAGGAATGCCCTTCTCTTGTTGGTTTGTGGCAGCAGGCTGCAGACCAGGCAGCTGGTCATCAGTCTGGATCACATTGGATCTACTTGGAGAATGGTCTCCTTATAGTGAGCCTAAGGTTGATGGGTGTGTGTGCTGGTGGTGGTACCCCTGTGCTTCAGAGCCTTCCTACTGGGTAGAAAGTTCCCAGTAACAACCCCTCCCCCCTCCAAAGATGTATTTAGCTACATGCTGGCCTTCAGAAACCAGACTGCGCACTTCAGGAAACTCACTAAGCCGAACCTGGATGAAAGCCAGGAGGACATAAAATGTTGGTTTGACCAGAATGCCACTCTGGTGGCTTTTTAGTCTGGCCAGAAAGTGTGAGTCATGGCCCCAGTAGAGCCCTGCACACTCCAGGACAAGTGGACTGGGCCTTTTTAGGTGGTGGAGTGCAAGAGTGCTGTCACCTATCTTGTGAACTTGCAGTCTCCCAGGAACCCTCCCCTCTGAGGGGCCTACATGCCAATCATCTCAAACCTCACTTTGAGAGGTCTGAAGTGAACATGCTCCTGGCAACAGATGATGGGGTGGAAGAGGAGTGTGAACCTCTTCCTGACCTCCTGTCTGCTAAAGAGCATGATGGATCAGTGGAGTGTGTGAAACCTCTCCCCTATTCTGACTCCTGAACAGGAGAGTGGCTGTCGCCGGCTGCTGGGGCAGTTTGCCACTCTGTTCACCCTGACCCCAGGAGTCAACCATTAGTGTACCCATGATTTATTTATTTATTTATTTATTTATTTAATGCGATTTTATATAGCGCGAACATTACCCAAAGGTGTCAGAGCGCTTTACAAAAGAACCAGTTGCGTTACATAAGGACTTTGAATTACATGAGTTACAAAAGAAATGCGAACATAGCGAACATTACCCAAAGGTGTCAGAGCGCTTTACAAAAGAACCAGTAGCGTTACATAAGGACTTTGGATTACATGCGTTACAAAAGAAATACAAGCAGAAAAAATTGCAAATGTACAAGTTGCAAAGTCACTCAAGGAAGAGATACAAACGGATAAACGCTAAACTCCTAGGAATGGTAGTAAGTACAAAGGTCCACTACATATACTAGTGGTTAGAGTAATATCTAAGCATATATACACAAGTAGTGACTTTACTCATGATTACATTTTACCAGCGATTAGGCTTGGGCACCTCAAAATTACATATTAACAGATTGAACGGAGAAATGAAACATCAAAAGAGGGTAGAGAGCGGTGGGGGTGGGAGGGGGAGAAGAGTCGGAGGCTGAGATTGGCGAGAGGGGGACCTGAGGGGGAGAAAGAGATAAGGCAGTCCAGCAAAGAGAAATGTCAGAAGTTCGGCACCCTCCCCCCCTGCGTCAGAGGGCTTTACAAAAGAACCGGTAGCGTTACATAAGGACTTAAAAAAATAAAATGTAAATGTACAAATTGTAGAGTCACACAAGGAAGAGATGCACACAGACAAAAATTGCAAATGTACAAGTTGCAAAGTCACTCAAGGAAGAGATACAAACGGATAAACGCTAAACTCCTAGGAATGGTAGTAAGTACAAAGGTCTACTACATATACTAGTGGTTAGAGTAATATCTAAGCATGTATACACAAGTAGTGACTTTACTCATGATTACATTTTACCAGCGATTAGGCTTGGGCACCTCAAAATTACATATTAACAGATTGAACGGAGAAATGAGACATCAAAGGGGGTAGAGAGCGGTGGGGGTGGGAGGGGGAGAAGAGTCGGAGGCTGAGATTGGCGAGAGGGGGACCTGAGGGCGAGAAAGAGATAAGGCAGTTCGGCAAAAGAGAAATGTCTGAAGTTCGGCAAAACGAGAGCTGGAGGTCCTCTTGATGTCAGGCATAGTCCAGGGAGGGATGAGTAGGTAAAAGTTCAGCACGGGGGAAGGAGTCACCAGTGTCGGCCATGTTGGGGTCCGGCATCCTGGGCCCCTTTTCCAAACCCCTTTGTGGAAAGGGAAGGGTCGGACTCACCCCCGGTGTCCCTAGGCTCTCGAGGCGCACGCAGACTCCGAAAGGGCGCTGGGGCACATCACCCACCACGGTGGGCAGCGCTGTGGGAGTCGCCATTTTGTATAGGGAGGGTATACATGAATTTATCACCCAGAGCATTAAAGTTCTCTCGGCAGCGCGGGGCTTCCAACCTTCAAGAGCGCTCCCGCTGACTGCCGCGATGTACCGTAATACCCGGGCTGCACCAGGGCGATCTCGCGGTGGCAAGGGGGCCCACCAACACCTCCACCACAGCGGGCCACCCCTCACTCACCTCCCAACGTCGCCGGGGGTCAGTCGCTCTCGTCGGGGGTCCGATCCGCCCCAGTTACTCGGGCCCACACAGGTCGCCGCCTCCGCCGGTTGTACTGCAAGCCCGCAGTCACCCGACACCCCTCAGTGCCCGTACCGGGCGGGTACAGCAGCGCGGCTATCGGATCTGCACGGCGGCGCCACCGCCAAAGGGATAATGCAGCTATGTGCTGCCAGGACACCGCCCAGACGCTCCGGAGGCTCCTGCCCACGACCGCTCCCTCAGCTCCGTCGTCGTGTAACTCGGCGCTCCCCGGGCACAAGTTACTGGGGATAGCCGCATTCAGTAGCGGTGCGCTTCCAGCTGAAGTGCAAACATCTGTTCACTGATGTGTTCACTGGGTACAATCTTCCTGTAAAACACAAAATGTACAGGCTGACTGACCGGTTCAAAGCCATCATCAAGGAAGAGGTTTCTTTGATGCCGGCATTAGGGGTGATAAAGCCCTCCAACAGTCTTTGGGCCAGCCCAGTAGTCTTGGTCCCAAAGGCTGCTGCACCCAGTGCCACGACTGAACTCTGGTTTTGTATGGACTACTGTGGGTTCAATGCCATCACCAGGACTGACGCACACCCCATCCCTAGAGCTGATGAGCTTATAGATCGGTTAAGAGCTGCCAAGTTCCTCAGTACGTTTGATTTAACGTCTGGGTACTGGCAGATTGCCTAGACCGATGAGGCCAGAGAGGGGCTACCAGTTCCGGGTGATGCCCTTTGGGTTGAAGTACGCCCCTGCCACCTTTCAGAGGTTGATCAACCAGGTGTTGGCTGGACTGAAGGATGTCAGTGCAGCCTACCTGCATGACATTGCAGTGTTCAGTTCCAGCTGGGAAGAACACTTGCAGCACCTCAGGGAAGTGTTGAAGGCGCTGCAAAGGGCAGACCTCACGATCAAGGCCAGTAAGTGCTAGATTGGGCAGGGGTCTGTAGTGTACTTAGGGCACCAGGTTGGGAGCAGCCAGGTGATGCCCCTACAACCTAAGATTGACACCATTCAGGCTTGTGTGCCCCCCAAGACCCAGACAGAGGTGAGAGCCTTTTAGGTCTAACCGGCTATTACCGGAGATTTGACAAGTGCTATGGCGCAATTGTTGCCCCCTTGACTGAGCTGACATCCAGAAAACAGACAGGAAAAGTGATCTGGGCTGGTGCCTGTCAGACCGCTTTTGATGCCCTGAAAGCAGCCATGACCACTGCGCCTGTGCTAAAGGCTCCCAACATTTCCCAAGAATTCATTGTAGGTCAGATGCTTCAGAACATGGCGGTACTCTCACAGCTGAACGATGAGGGCCTAGACCAGCCTGTAGTCTTCCTTAGCAGGAGAGTACTTCCAAGGAAACAGAGGTGGAGTGCAATTGAGCGAGAATCTTTTGCTGTGCTCATGGCACTGAAGAAGCTAAGACCCTACTTGTTTGGGACTCACTTCCGGTTCAGGCAGACCACAGGCCCCTCAGATGGCTAACGCAGGTGAGGGGTGAGAGCTCAAAACTGTTGAGATGGTCCATTTCCCTACAGGGAATGGACTTTACGGTGGAACACCGCCCTGGTACAGAACACGCCAATGCTGATGGTCTGCCCAGATTCTTCCGCCTTAGTGATGAGAACTCCCAGGAGGGTGTGTAGTTCTCCCCACTTTTCAGCTGGACGGAACACGCGTTAGACTTCGCATCCTTGGCGTGGTTTCCCCAGATCTTTTCCCTCTACCTCCTGTATTTTTGACTGTGCGCTAGATTTAGTTTTTGCTGGTTTATGTACTCTGGACACGTTTGCACTGCTGATCAGTGCCAAAGTGCAAGTGCTCCCTAGGTAAATTGTGATTATGATTGGTTCTCCAGGATTGGCATATTTGATTTACTGGTACGTCCCTAGTAAAGTACACTGAGGGTGCCCATGGCATGTAAGTCAAATGCTACTAGTTGGCCTGCAGCACTGAATGTGTCTCAGACCTGCCAGTGCAGTGTCTGTGAGTGCAGTTTTTAACTGCCATGTCGACCAAGCAAGTGCACCCACTAGCCAGGCCCTAGCCTTCCCTTTTTCTGCAAGTAAGGCACTCCTAAGTTATGCCCAAGGTACCCCCGTGGGCAGGGTGCAGTGTAGGTGAAAGGTAGGACATGTAGTGGTATGACATGTCCCGATAGTGAAATTTGGCTAAATTCGTTTTTCACTATTGCAAGGACTAGCTCTCCTATAGGCTTTCATTGGAGCTGCCTTGTAACATTTTACAAGTGTTACTTTCAATTGGGAACAGCTTGAGAGTTAGAGTTGGGGCTCTCTGAACACAGAAAATAATAACACACCTTTTTAGTAAAGGTGGTTTTTAAATTGTGTGTTTGAAAATGCCACATTTAGAAAGTGGATATGTTCTTGTTTAACCAGCCCGTGTGCTTCTGTCTGCTTGTGGATTCACCGTCTGGTTTTATATTGACAAGAGCTGTTTGTGCATTCACTCCAGACATTCACACAAAGGGAGCCGAGGTGTGCCCTACATATACCGATGGGCCATCCTGGACTAGACTGGTGGGAGGAGTAGTCACTGACTTCTGAATAGGCTGTTGCTGCTCTGCACAATGCTGTTTCTACCTCCTGTAGTGAAACTGGACCAGGAAGGACATAACTGGTTTTGCTGAGCAAGAGAGTCTTTCTGAACAAAGACTTCAAAGGGAAAAGGGGGAAAAGGGGTATAAGTATTAGACCTGCAGTAAAATATTACTGCTGGATCAAGAGGAAACTCTGCCAAGGAGAAGGGCTGAAGAGCTGTGAGGAGGATTACTGCCCCTCTGCTGTGTGTTGCTTTGCTGGGTTGGCCTGCAGTTGCCTGCTTCTACCTTAAAAGAAGACAAAGACTGAACTTTGCTGTAAATTCTGCTTGAGAAGATCTTCAAGGGCTTGATGTAGAGCTTGCCTCCTGTTTTGAAGCATCAGGGACACAAAGACTTCACTTGCAGTATCCCTGAATTCCACTGCTGGGAGTTCTGACCTGCCTTGTGGTGCCAATCCCAGTTTTGGGCCACTAGAGGTGTTTGTTAGGCTGCAAACCTCAAGAAAAGGATTCCTGACACCGTCTCCCACACTGCTGCCTGCACTGACGCCGTGGTCACCGCTCACTGGGTGAGCGCAGCACCAAACACGATGACATGGCAACCCAGACACCGGCTGAAGCTGTCTACGCATTGCCTCCAATGCCATCATCAAGGCTGCTGCCTGCACCTGGACCAAGGGCACCACTTGTGGAGCGCACAAAGCAGCGCCCGACACCGACTGATGCCAGCACCTCCCACACATTAGCGCCGAGACACCCACGGGTAGTTGTGCGCTCTAGAAATTGCTAACATAACATAACATAATAACCGACGTGGGTGACTGCTGACGCTACACCGTTGTAAGGAACCGCCGCGTCACCTCCCCTGTGGCAGTAAGGAACCAACATCGCCAGGCACAGGCACAGCATCACCTCTCCAATGCCGTGTGACTCCGTTGTTTGGATCATCACAAAAGGTGCTGCTCTCTGGGGGTCCATGTGACTCCGTGGCCGACCCATGCACCTCGTGCCCCTGCACTGTACTTGGGATTTGTACCTGTCACAATGTCGAGATAGCCCGAGTTGGAGCTATTGTTTTCTGGGAACTGGGTTTATGCAAGAAACCTTTTTAAAGTCATATTTTGATATCTGTATGTTGGATTTTTGTCGTTTTGGTCTTGTTTGGTTAAGATAAAGATACTTTATTTTTCTAAACTGGTTTGGTGTCCATTTGTGGTGTTTTCACTGAGCTACAGTGGGTTATATACAAATGCTTTACACAATGCCTCTGTAGTTTAGCTTGACTGCAATAATTAAGCATAAATAACTGCATCTGCATAATTACATAATTACAGTCACCCTGACTATTATCTGTTTAGGTCTATTCATGTGACAAATTGAGAGAATTCATTAGGAGAGAATAAATGCCAAGTCATCGGTGTCCCTATGCTGGATGTCTTCTCTTTACATTCCATCTACTTATATTAGCGAGCTCCACCTTCAGCGAGCACCTCGGGAGAATGAGAGTAGACAGGACAGCGACAGCACATGTTGCAAGTGAAGCCATGGCTTCCTTCGTGTAATGTGCAAAAAGAACAACTGATGAATCGAATACTGAACAATGTCAAACACTCACCCCCAGTAAAGAGATCTGGACCTAAATCCATTGTGTTTTTGCTCACCATGCTACCCCAGTTTGGACCTAAGCATAAGCAAATCAGTCCTGACCCTGGTCCCCATGGAAACAGTCCAGCCGGAACTGCCAAGGCAGGTCCTCCCTGGACCGGAAACAAGCATCCTGGGACCTGTTTTGGGGTATCACACCTCATCAGCCAGGATAGCCTCAATCTAGTGGCATGGTGAGCACAGGACCCACGTCTGGGCCTACCCGTTCCACTCGGTGTGATAAATGCGAAAAGAACAATTGATGGACGGAACGCTGAACCATGTCGAACACTCACCCCCAGTACAGAGATCTGGGCCTAAATCCATTGAATTTTTTCTCCCCATGCCATTCCAGTTTAAACCCAGCCATATGCAAATCAGGCTTGACCCTGCTCCCCATGGGAACAGTCCAGCCCGAAACCAGTCCTAGGATGCTTGTTTCCGGTCCAGGGAGGACTGGTCCAGCCTCTCCAACTTCTCCCCAATTTCAAAAGTCTTGCATTGGTATAACATGGCCTTCTTATTTGCTTCATCCCCGCACAATGCATTGATGCTAAGATAGGGTGACTTGGAATCTGGTGATTGATTGACTTACTACTGAACATGCATCTTTATTAAGCAGTTACATTTCTCTCTTCAGGCATCTTTTTTCAATTTGTCTGCTTTGCAAAATTGCGATACAAATTATTATGTAATGCCTCTAGTGTAGGTTTCCACACAATCCCAAACAATACAGAGTAATGCTAAATTGAGACTAATAGTCTCAGAAACCTCTCTTTACAGATAGCTGGCAAACTCTTCCCTACTTAACAAGCAACCTAAGAAGTAGCGGTTGTTTCTTGCCTTTTTTGTTGCTTATCATTCCAGGAAAGTCAGGTTGCAAAGTAATCAGAAGATAGTAAGTGATGAATCTCAGATGTGTGCTCTTCACAGATCATACAGCTAGTATAAAAAGTACATTTAAGACTATTGATTATGGGGTTTAGAATAAAATATGTATTGCCTTCTGCCAAAATGTTAATATTGCCAAGTATGAAGAAGTCTTAAGATATGTATCAGACTAATAATCCTGGATCTAGAGTACCTCATATGGCCTGTATGAGCATCATTAGAGGTGTCTAAGAAAGTGTCACTACAGGTACAGTTAAAATGGCTACCAATAGTAAGTGGCTCATGGCAGTTTAACAATTCACAAGACAGATCAGTAAATCATTTGCTGCTGTCAGGCATTACCAGGGGATCTGGGGTTCTAGAAGCATTACAAGAACAGCAGTGAAACATTTTTCTTTAAGGCTATAGCATATTGGCCTATGGCAGCAGGGGGTACCATGAATATACAGCCTGTGGTCAGGGGGGGGGGTCTTCAGGATCATGACAGGCAGCAGGTGCATTTAAACTTCAAGCAAAGGCTGGGAAGCTGCCTAGCGACTTTGCATTGCTTTGCCTGTTTGCTGTCGCTAGTTTGTCCATTGTTTCTGTCCCTCACCTCTGCTGTATTCTCCCTTTACGGTTTCTCAGTTCCCGGACTTCCTTGCCTGCTCACCGTGACCTTGATTTTTGGAGTCTCTTAGGCTTTGGCGCACTACTGTGTCTTTCCTCCTTCACAGCTCTTTGACTCCTTTCCTATTTACTCTGACCTTGCTCCTTGGATTCCATTTTGGCTTTGGGCATTTTCCAGTGGGTTTACCTTTATTACTCCGAACTTTTTCCCCCTGTTATGCTGGCCTTGCTCTCTGGACTCTGTTTTGGCCTTGTTGTCTTGCAGTTTTTCTCCCTTTCCATTTCCCTGCTCAAACGTATCCTGAATCCGTGCCTGAGTATGGAGCTTACCGACTTCCTTTCCTCCCGGTTAACTTCACAGTGACCCACCTTTAGGAAGCTGGCGAATACTCATGCATGTAGACTTGCTGATTAGGGGATCATTCTACCTCCTTGGAATCCCTGTAAATACTTGCGCATTGACCAGAGACATAACACCAGAGCCATACCTGATAAGCGTTGAGCGTGTCTCTCTCTCTAGTGCATCCTCATTCGTATGGACAAAGACAAACTCTGGGGACCTCATCGGATATTGTTGCAAAACTTGACACTATGACTGTTGGGGGCATATACAGAAAGCGGGGTACAATTGTGTCCCTCTGACCGAAGAGTGGTAAAATTGTGTCCCTCTGACTGAGGATCTCTAGGATTCATAAATTTTGGATACGATAGATCATTTGCTGCATTTAAATAACAAAGTCTCCTTGGATTCGTAGACCATGAGATGTATCTGCTGGAGCCCGAAGCTATGGGGCTGGAATGCCAGGCATCCAAAATAATTCTAGCTTCTTTGACCCCCTTTCCGAATATCATTTATGTTGCGGCTTAACCGTCATGCGTGAAAGTGGTCAAAATGTGATCTGAAAAGTTATCAATTTGGAAAATGTTGTTACTATTGTCTGATATCCCTCACTTGCTATTCTGCTCCCAAATGTATTCTGCTGATTGGCCCCCCTGGATGTAGCTTGACATATCCTAGTGATATGGGGAGGATCCTCCCCCGATTGGTTGTCCCTTAGTTCGTGGACTGGGTCAAAAAAAGGTTGTTTCTTCTTATAGAGTAGCTAGTCTTGGTATGTTACACCAAGAGGTAGAATAGAACCTTTGCTTATTTGTGTCATTGTGACAATACATGATTAGCTTGAGAGGGCTGCATAAAAATCTTTAAAAAGCCTTGCTATTGAATCTTAAGCGAGGAGCCCTCTACCAAAGTTACAGGAGTCAAGAGATCAGAATTCTAGAATAAGAGCTCTCATTTCCCACTGACATTTTGTAGGGTCCCAAGCCAAATCTGCAAAAATGGAAAATGTGTATCATTCCTGGGTGAGGATCTGGTGGAGTTCTCTAGCAATTGATAACATTTTCTCATTAATATTTAAGTCTTGAAAAAAGCTAATAATTGTGCATGGTTTGTTTCCTGGACTTGGTGGGTCAAATGGTACTCTGTGGGCTCTGGCTATGGATAAATTCTGGGTTGACTGTGTCATGTAATCTGGATGCTCGTCAAGAATATAACTTTTGAGGAGATCAGTGATCTATAAAATCATCATTTGAGTACTTCCGGGATGCCCACAATTCATAGGTTTGCTCACCAAGAATGGTTCTCCAAGCCCTGATGCTTGCATTACAAAGGTTTCGTTTGGAGAGTCCCTTCGTGGTATTATTCAGAAGAGTCACTTTGAGTTTCACCTCCTCGCTTGCTTCAATAAAGAAAGATAATAGACCAAAGGTATGTACTTTTTGTGCCAGGGGTTCAAATTCTCGCTGCTAGTTCAGCTTGACTCTTCTTACTTCTCTCAAAATTGTTTGGAACATAGATTTTATGGGCATGAAAATTGAGGACTGAGTTCTATGGTCTTCGGAGTTTTCTATACACGAGGAAAGTGGTGTTTCTGGATGTTCAGTAGGGGATGAAGAAGTGCCAGACAAATAGCCTGGACTCCCATTATATTATGATAACCTGATCTATCTTGAAAGGATTGCATTGAAATTTTGAGCATAGAAGTTGGAAGGCTTCACTTCGCTAGTAACTTAGTGTGTGCCACTTGGCTTGACAGAAGACTCGCTGAGGCTGGGGTCGTAGGTCCAACTTTTTGGAGTTCTTCGTCCTGCTTGGTTTTATGAAGTATGCTGCCATAAGTATATGACGCTGGCTCTAGTGAAAGATCTTTTCTGAGCGGTAGCTGTGGCGGCAGTAGAGATAGACTCATCTACATGAGTGGAGGTTCCCAAGGAGTACTTCTTGGTAGGACCAATGGGCGCATTACAAGGAATGAAATTAGATGCAATGTAATGTCATGTTTCAGCGCCTGGATACTCTCACGGGTGACGAGCATTACTCTACAAATCCACCTTACATTACATTACAGTTGCACTATGATTGGAGGAAGTTGTGGTCCGTGATATGAAGTATGTATCTAGGATTGGTCCTACTGAGGTGGAGCCAGGCTAAATTCTAAGGATAATTATTGAAAATATAAAGTATTTGTGTATAGATTCATTTATAAGCAAGATTATCTCTAGTGAATTTTATTTAACTCCAGTATGACTCCAGTCGTTGTGGTCCAACGTGGAGCAAGCTTGATCTGATAAAAAGTTGTGTCGAAGAAAGTGTGAGGTCAAGTTCTGTTCTTCATTTTGCTGGTCTAGGTGCAAGACCAAATAGCCACCGTTACATGTTGGGCATTTTTTTTTAGAATAAATCAGAAAAGGAATTAGCAGAATCTGATGTAGGCGAAGAGTGTTTTGTGGCTGTCATTGACTTTGGAGTCAATTCGAAGGATATCGACTAATCTATGCCTCATTTAGAATGTGGTGAAGCCATGACTGGAGGCATTCCTCTGAGAAGGGTTTTGAATAATGTTGTTGATAGATGGCCAACAGAGAAATCCCTCAAAGCATGCCTTTGACCATTATGGAAAGTTTCTCAAGACTTATGAGTCATGCATAGAATTCTTTTTTAGAGGGGATAACATTGTTCTCCTAAATCTAATAAGCATAGAACCATTAATGTTGCCAATGCTGGGCATTTGGTGGCTACTCACCGTAAGCACAGAATAAGAGATTTATGCTGGTAGCCTGTTCTGGATAGGGATCTTGACATCAAGATTGAAAACTGTGTTCAATGTACGTGCAGCGATAAACATTTCAAATCATAGTCGTCTCTGCCAGTGGTTGTCCCAGATAAACCATGGTGCAAATTTGCTGGGATCCTAGTGGCCTGTTTTTATGACTGCAGAGAAGTTAAGTTTTCTGCAGAACTGGTGTCACGATTCCGTTGATGAACTACGGACCGTGTTACCCTTCGACACGGACGTGACATTTACTGGCGTTGTATCGCCCTCTTTACAGGCAGGTCTGGAGCCCTTTAAGGGAAACCATCAGGAAGTGTCCTTGGGGGCGTGGCCAGTGACGTTGCCCGCCACCGGCCTATCGGAGGACCAGCTGAACGAGCCAAGAGGGCCGGACCGCTGGCCAAGGACGGAAGTTGGAGTCCCAGGAGGAGGAGAGTTCGTGGCGTGGACATCGAGTGGTGAAGAAAGCGGGAACCAGGACGAAACCGGAGGAGCGACCGTAGAGGAAGACGCGAAGGTGGGAGACCTTGCGAGAGACGAGGACATCAAGCCAGGAGGCCAACCGGATCACGCTTCGCCCAGCCACCTTCCAGGAGGAGGGTGGCTTGCCAAGGTACGGGCACGACTCCAGGGGTTCACGGGGCACGGGAGGGGGCGGGCGGCGTTATAGAGGGAGGTCACGACGGGCTCCACTTTATAGTAGCGGTGGCAACTTCCCTCACTCCCGATTCCCTGAATTAAGGAGTACCTCCTTCCAGTCCACTGACCCCGGTATTTTCTTTCCCCCCCCTTAAATGCGGAGTCTCCACGGCCGGCAGCGACGTGAACGGGAAAACCGAAGAGACTCATACACAGGAAGAGTGGTCCTGGTGAAGACGGGAGTAACCCAACCCGGACCCTTGACGAGTGGACACTGTGCCCTTTCTGGAAATAAAGACCCCTTTTTGAGACGTAGTGCTCCCTCTTTGTTTGTTTGTGGCTACCCTCAGCGCCGATAGCGGTCCCGTTAGCTGACAAGTGGTGGAGAATACGGGCATCGCCTCCATCGATATAGGATGGAGAACCTCGTGTATCAGCTGAAGGAGGGCCACGCCAAGCTAAAATGGGCCGTAGAACGGGGCACCAACCAGGCCGAGATGGACAGGGCGGTGTTTACGGCGGCCATACAGACCCAGGCAGACAACCTAACCAAGCTGGCAGAAGGGCAGAACCAGCTCCTTATGACACTGGGACAAGGGAGAGGCCCTGCTCCGCCTGGTACTGTCGTGCCGCTGCAGAAGTATGTACCTGGGGAGGACCCCATGGCCTTTTTCTTGAACTTTGAACGGGCGGCCAGAGCCAGTGGATGGCCCAGTGATCGCTGGCCCTTCTACCTAGCTCCGTTACTCACAGCAGAGGCCCAGGCGGCCTACCAGTTCATAAATAACGACGGCACTGCTGTATATGGGCTCGTAAAGCAACACATTCTGGACCGCCTTGGGGTCGATGAGGAGGCGCTACGGCTCAAATTCAGGCAAGAAAGGGGAACAGCTGGTGATACTGCCAAAACGCTCTTTCACAAAATGAAGGACGCCGCCGACCGGTGGTTGAAGCCACATGAATCCACCGTCGAGGACGTCATGACCAAGATCTACCTCGAACAATATATTGACATCCTCCCATATAACACCCAAAGATGGCTTCGACAGCACGCCAACCTGACTCTCGACCAAGCAGTCGAAATGGCCACCTCCTTCACTCGTGCCCAGGGCCGCTGCATGCCCAAGGAACCGGAGAAGCCCCACAAGGGTCCCTTACCCTCGAGGTTCGAGAGGAGACCCGTCAAGAGCCAACCAGAACCCCCAAAGTTCCGGCCTGGGAGGCCCGACCTCCCAGTTACCTCTAGCCCCCAATGCTTTGAGTGCGGCGAATGGGGACACATAGCCCGCTTCTGCAGGAGAAAGAAAGAGAGATCAGAGGACGAGCCTATGGACATCAGCTACGCCCCACGTTCGGTCCTTTATGCACAGGAGACGGGGCATATGTACTATGTGAGTCTCTTCGTTAACAACAAGGAAGTAAGGGCCCTCCTAGATTCAGGGTGCAAACACTCAGTAGCCCGGGAGGAGGTGGTCCCCAGCTCACAGAGAAGCCCGGGGAAGACTGTCTGTATACGCTGTGTACATGGGGATGTGCGTGTTTACCCCGTAGCCCAGTTACCAGTACGAACCAAGGGAGGTATACAGACCACCATCACGGTAGGGGTTCTCCCGTCTCTTCCGGAACCGCTGATATTGGGGGTAGACAATCCCTGTTTTCCCCTCCTCATCGCCAGTGCCCTTAAATCGGGGTCCCCCTCGGAGGACCCTCATGATACCCTGCTAACCTCAGAACCTTGGGCTATGGATAGGAACTTCAGGGGGGCTCAGTTAAATGATGCTACCCTCAGGCATGCATGGCAAAGAGCACAGGAAACGAAGGACACCCAAAAGAGAACCTATCCTTCTTTTGAGGAGCAACATGGGCTCCTATACCGGGTCGCCAAGGAAGGGGCCACACTCAGCTGTTGGTCCCTATGTGTTTTAGGGACCAGATCCTTTATTTCGGCCATTCCCATCTGTTAGCGGGACATGTGGGGGCTGAGAAAACCAGTCAAGCTATACTAGATAGCTTTTACTGGCCTGGCATTTATCTTCAAATAAAAAAGTATTGCCAGGAGTGCAATATATGCCAGAAGAAAAACCCATACATCCCATCAAAGGCACCCCTACAGCCTCTGCCCATTATTGGACGCCCATTCGAACGTATAGGAATGGACTTGATAGGGCCCCTTCCCAAGTCCAGCAAAGGACACCAGTATGTCCTTATGATCGTGGACTATGCCACTCGCTATCCTGAAGCCCTTCCCTTGCGGACAGCCACTACCACCACCATTTCCCAAAAACTGATCCAGGTGTTTTCCAGAATGGGGTTCCCTAGAGAGATACTTACCGATCAAGGCACGCCTTTCGTATCCCGTCTCATGAAGCAGGTGTGTAGGCAATTAGATATCCAACACATCAGAACTTCGGTGTACCACCCCCAGACAGACGGCCTCGTAGAAAGGTACAACGGGAATCTGAAGCTAACATTAAAAAAACTCCTGTCAGGGGATGGGAGGAGCTGGGATCAGCTCCTTCCTCTGGCGCTGTTCGTTATACGCAGTACAGTCCAGTCCAGTTTGGGTGTTTCTCCCTTCGAGCTCTTATTTGGAAGACGGCCCCGCACCCTTCTCGAGATTACGAAGGAAAGCTGGGAAGAACAGGGCATCACTGAGGCCCATGCCTTGCTGGATTATGCCAACCAGATAAAGGTGAGGCTTCATAAACTAAGAACTTTAGCCCTCGATAACTTAGAAAGAAAACAAACGCAATACAAAAGGCAATATGATAAAGGGACAAGGTTGAGGGTCTTCCAGGAGGGTGACTGGGTTCTCCTGCTTCTCCCTTCTTCCTCACATAAACTAAGGAAAGAGTGGCAAGGCCCCTTTGAGGTCCTGAGGAAAATCGGCAAAACCACCTACCTGCTACGCCTTTCCCCTAAGAAAACCCAGTTGTACCATGTCAATTTGTTAAAAAAATGGTTTGGTCCGACCCCAAGAAGACCCTGTAATGTGTCATTTGCTACCCCAGGGCAAACCTCTGTTCATGAGACCGTATATAGTCCTACGCTTCCTGTGACGGAGAAAGCAGAGCTACAGACTATTCTCCTCTCGTTTTCCGACGTCTTTTCCAACCTACCTGGAAAGACCAGTTTAACCACACATTCGATACCTACCCGTGACGGGGTTGTGGTAAAACAAAAACCCTATCGGGTCCCCGAAGCCCGTCGCATGGCATCACGGAAAGAGGTGGAAGAGATGTTGGCATTGCGAGTGGTGGTACCCTCGAAGAGCAACTGGTGTTCGTCAATCGTTCTGGTTCCGAAACCTGATGGGAGTACCCGTTTTTGGATTGACTTCAGGGCGGTGAATCGCATCTCCAAACAAGACGGGTACCCCCTTCCCCGGGTGGATGAGCTAATAGAACGCCTGGGTGAGGCGCGCTATATATCCACCATCGACCTCACAAAAGGGTACTGGCAGATCCCTCTCCACCCGGGAGACCAAGAGAAGACAGCATTCTCTACTCCTGATGGTCTGTTTCATTTCACAGTACTGCCCTTCGGCCTCCATGGTGCCCCCGCTAGCTTTCAGAGACTCATGGACACCCTCCTGAGAAGCCATTCGAATTATTCGTCAGCTTATTTAGACGATATTGTTGTATTCAGTAGAACCTGGGAAGAACATCAGTCCCATCTATCGGCCATTTTTGCAGAGTTAAGGGAGGCCAACCTCCACATTAACGCAAAAATCAAAGTTTGCCTTTCATAAAGTCAAATATCTGGGATACTTGCTGGGAAAAGGGCTAATTGAACCCCAGTCAGAGAAGGTGAGGGCCATCCAAGACACCCCTTTCCCAACACAAAAAAAGAGATGAGAGCTTTCCTCGGGTTGGTCGGCTATTATAGACGGTTCATTCCCCTGTTTTCCCAGACAGCTGCCCCCCTTACCGATCTCCTAAAAAAATCTACAACAGCACACCGCATAAGAAACCCCTCTGAACAAGAAACCCAGGCCTTCATGGCTCTGAAAACTGCTCTGACTACATCACCAGTTTTGCTGACTCCAGATTTCCAGAAACCATTCATTCTCCAGACAGACGCCTCAGGGGTGGGCATAGGTGCCGTTCTCTCCCAGTTAGACAGCGAGGGGTTGGAACGACCTGTCCTATATATCAGCAGGAAGCTCTTCCCTAGGGAACAAGTATACCCCACGATAGAGAAGGAATGCCTGGCCCTGAAATGGAGCATAGAAAAACTCAGGTATTATCTAGAAGGGAGAGCCTTTGTACTGTATACCGATCATGCTCCACTCACTTGGCTCCAGAGAAATAAGGGTACCAACGACAGAGTCCTTCGATGGTTCTTAGCCCTTCAACCCTTCCACTTTGAGGTGCATCACCGTAAGGGCACGGAACAGGGAAATGCGGACTACCTGTCCCGGTTTCCTCTTACCCCCGATCGGGGAAAGCCAGAGGGGGCATGTGTCACGATTCCGTTGATGAACTACGGACCGTGTTACCCTTCGACACGGACGTGACATTTACTGGCGTTGTATCGCCCTCTTTACAGGCAGGTCTGGAGTCCTTTAAGGAAACCATCAGGAAGTGTCCTTGGGGCGTGGCCAGTGACGTTGCCCGCCACCGGCCTATCGGAGGACCAGCTGAACGAGCCAAGAGGGCCGGACGGCTGGCCAAGGACGGAAGTTGGAGTCCCAGGAGGAGGAGAGTTCGTGGCGTGGACATCGAGTGGTGAAGAAAGCGGGAACCAGGACGAAACCGGAGGAGCGACCGTAGAGGAAGACGCGAAGGCGGGAGACCTTGCGAGAGACGAGGACATCAAGCCAGGAGGCCAACCGGATCACGCTCGCCCAGCCACCTTCCAGGAGGAGGGTGGCTTGCCAAGGTACGGGCACGACTCCAGGGGTTCACGGGGCACGGGAGGGGGCGGGCGGCGTTATAGAGGGAGGTCACGACGGGCTCCACTTTATAGTAGCGGTGGCAACTTCCCTCACTCCCGATTCCCTGAATTAAGGAGTACCTCCTTCCAGTCCACTGACCCCGGTATTTTCTTTTCCCCCTTACATGCGGAGTCTTCACGGCCGGCAGCGACGTGAACGGGAAAACCGAAGAGACTCATACACAGGAAGAGTGGTCCTGGTGAAGACGGGAGTAACCCAACCCGGACCCTTGACGAGTGGACACTGTGCCCTTTCTGGAAATAAAGACCCCTTTTTGAGACGTAGTGCTCCCTCTTTGTTTGTTTGTGGCTACCCTCAGCGCCGATAGCGGTCCCGATAGCTGACAACTGGATACTAATATTGTCACTGAATTCTTCCTTACTGATGTTTTTCCTGCTATAGGTTTTCCTTCTGAGTTGATTTCTGACAATTGGGAGCAAATCATCTCTGACAGAGTATGCGCGGCATCAAATACAAGAGAACATTGCTTTATCACCACCAATCAAACAGTCTAGTAGAAAGTGTGAACAGATTATGAATAGTGCATTGGAGCTGCTGGAAATGTGAAGTGCAATCTGTGCTCTGGGTTTACAGCAGCGGTCACCATTCTGCCACTGGGTACTCACCTTTCTTTCTCCTTAGGTGAAGCACTGGTAATTCTGATCCGTCTCTTGTGTGAATAAAGCAGTGGTGCGTTAGGTGGTTGACATGGAGCAAGTGAGTGAATCAGTTTCACATACTATTTTGGCTAGTGTTATGATGCTGCAAGTATACATGTTCTAGGAGGGTTGTAGTGGTTGAACGAATGCATGTGAAATGTCCTGGTCATGCTTTGAAAGGTTTATCTAAGTTCAGTCCTTCTATCATGAGTGAGGAAGCCATCAACAGAGTGGTCAAGACCAGAGGAAAATGGTGACACACTAGCAACATGAAGCTGGAGAATAAACCAGTAGTTCACCTTACTTTCTGTGTCTCTTTTCTTGACCAAAACACAAATATCTCAGTTTTGTTCTGCAGCTCAGGGCAGCTCCCACACTACCTAATGGCTGACCAAATCTAATACATAGCAATAAAGTTGTGGCACGAGAGCAACATTTCAAAACTTGGTCTTGTGCCAAGACCAACAAACTGCAGACTATAAAGTATCACTATTTAGGACTGGAGAAGGAATTATGACAGCCTCTGGTACATGGTTTGCTATTGCAGAGTGAACATTAATCCTACAAGTTATGTTATTTACATCTGTCACCTCTGTGGCTCGATCGCCTATCTAGAAGAAAATGATGATGACAGGGAGTGCACGCAATGTTCTTTAACCAGGCGCTAGAGACGATCTATGAGTAGACCACATGTACCAATCATCATGGAGATGATGCAGTATCTCCAATTTGATGATCTCAATCATAGCCTTTTAAAATTACAAAGGTCAGACCGCACTGCTTGACGTACCTCAGCATTGAGCTGGTGAAGGGGGAATCAATTATCTTATGATGCCCAGCACTTTCCTCCTGGGCTACTGTTCCACAGGCAAAGAATACCCTGAAAGTCCATCAAAATATTCAAACTAAGACAAAGAAAGAGAACCCTCTGAAACCTGAGGTCAGGAGAGAAGGTAAAGGTATCCCTACCAATCCAAATGAACATGTTCTGGGGGTACAACCCTCGGGTACCAGTGCATTGGGAGTGAGACAAGACCCCAGAAAGAGCTGCTTGAATCTAGAGAAGAACTAAAACATGCACTGATTTTTGTATACACACACAGACACACAACAAACAGAGATCACCTATCCATGAATAAACACACTATATAGCACCCATACACATAGAACAACAGACCTTCAATAACCCACCAACACAGACCAAGAGACATACAGGAACAGATGTACAAAGAGTAACAGACATTCCAGAACACAAACAAAGAGACACCAGGACCAAATGACAAACAGGCACTCATGTACACACTGACCAAAAGACATACCACAGACCTACAGCACCAATGCCCACAAACCAACATTCAGGCATCCACATAGATAGATAAACATACACACCTGTGCCATGAACACAAACCAGCAGACAAGTAGCAGCTATGCCCATAGGCCAACTAATATACAGGAACCAAACACCTTCAGGAACCAATGCAGAAAGACTAAAATTCATACAAACACAGAAAAACACACACACTGTCACCAACATAGACAAAACACACTGATTCACACAGATGCACAGGCAGTCACAGGCTCTATACATTAAGACCGACAGCCGCATGGACAGACCAACATAGAGTGGTGTATATACTGAAGTACAGGTGGTCCCATATCTTGTGCTGGAGAGATTCAGACTTTGACTGTGATTCCGAGGTGGTGGGAGGAGCAGGTGTTATTATTGTACACGACAAAATCCCAACTTTTTAGGCGCATTAAAAAGCACCTATTCCAAGTTTTTGGACTAAAATCTGCATGTTACAGTAAATACCGTACTGTATTTCCCGTTAAAATGCATCAAGTTTCACCTGCTGAAATTAAACAAAGAGTGAGGTATTTACCGGAAGTGATACAAGCCACCCAAGTCGGAATTCCAACCCATGCGCATACAGGTGTTTGCGCAGGGTTTGGAAAACACCAACCAACTTGAAATCAGGGTTTTACTCTTTGGCCTCTCCTTAGAGAAACTGCATTGTGGAAGGAAAAGGAGTAGAATTTAAACAGCCATTCAGTCCTTGGCCTCTCTCTGGACAAATAACATATTTCAACTGGATGTAGACTGGCATACTAACACCCATCAACAAAGAGCAAAAGACCCAGAGTCCCCCATACGCTCATGCAAACACAGAAACACCTGTGATAACATGATATGTGCCCACATGATAAAAGACATACAGGCAACCATTGCCACATACATACATACATGCATTCACACACACCAACATAGGGGCACCAGTACACACAGATGACTAGTCTGATGTAAGAGTTCAAATACACAGAAACACACCACACAAAACACCCGTGGACAGCAGAGGACTTCCACGAAGGGAAGTCACAACCCAACTTTAATTAGAAATAGTTTTCATAAAGCTATTAGATTGCAGGCTCTACCTTTACAACAATAAAAAACTGAGGCATTCCAGCACCGGCATGCTACATTTATGTTACACCAGTGGTCTTCAAACTTTTAAATGCTGTGCCCTCCCCTCCCCCCCTCCCGTGGGGAACACAAATCATCGAGCCCCCTCAGAATTTTTCACAATTATTTTATTAAATTGGCAATGTTTAAATATGTCTATACGCATTTAAACACTGCAGTTACGTTCTGTTACTATTTTAAAAATGCAATCAAATACATGATTGCCAAACATACTATTCTGGTCAGACAGGCCTTACTAACGTACAAGTATCCACAGTGTGACTATTAGAAGTTGGGGTGGGGTTGGGGGATTTGAAGAATATTTGGAGTCCCTTCTCTTTTGACACCTTCTCTCAGCCAGGTTATAAGTAGCGAAATATGATAGTGATGACCCATTACGGGGCCGCGTGGCGCCGCTCATTTTTTTCATCTTAAAACAAAGCACTGTTTTCAGTACAATGCTTCTTTTGGCCAGAGCCTGGCGCCCCCTCCTCTGACACTGTATATAACAATGAGACACTCCTTCCCTACCTCTGTTATTGTATGTTACACTGAAATACACCTGCATTACCTCTGTCACTGTATATAACAATGAGACACTCCTTCCCTACCTCTGTTATTGTATGTTACACCAAAACACTCCTGCATTTCCTCTGACAGACACTCCTTCCCTCCCTCTTCCTATTGTATGATACACTGAAACACACCTGCATTTCCTCTGACACTGTATATAACTACGGGACACTCCTTCCCTACCTCTGTTATTGTATGTTACACCGAAACACTCCTGCATTTCCTCTGACACTGTATATAACTACGGGACACTCCTTCCCTACCTCTGTTATTGTATGTTACACCGAAACACACCTGCATTTCCTCGGACCCTGTATATAACTACGGGACACTCCTTCCCTACCTCTGTTATTGTATGTTACACCGAAACACTCCTGCATTTCCTCTGACACTGTATATAACTACAGGACACTCCTTCCCTACCTCTGTTATTGTATGTTACACCGAAACACACCTGCATTTCCTCGGACCCTGTATATAACTACGGGACACTCCTTCCCTACCTCTGTTATTGTATGTTACACCGAAACACACCTGCATTACCTCTGACACTGTATATAACTACGGGACACTCCTTCCCTACCTCATTTATTGTATGTTACACTGAAACACACCTGCTTTACCTCTGACACTGTATATAACTACTGGACCGTCCTTCCCTACCTCTGTTATTGTATGTTACACCGAAACACACCTGCTTTACCTCTGACACTGTATATAACAATGAGACACTCCTTCCCTACCTCTGTTATTGTATGATACACTGAAACACTCCTGCATTTCCTCTGACACTGTATATAACTCCGGGACCCTCCTTCCCTACCTCTGTAATTGTATGTTACACCGAAACACTCCTGCATTTCCTCTGTCACTGTATATAACAATGAGACACTCATTCCTACCTCTGTCATTGTATATTACACCTCATTCCTACCTCTGTTATTGTACGTTACACTGAAACACACCTGTATTACCTCTGACACTGTATATAACAATGAGACACTTCTTCCCTACCTCTGTTATTGTACGTTGCACCGAAACACTCCTGCATTTCCTCTGTCACTGTATATAACAATGAGACACTCATTCCTACCTCTGTTATTGTATATTACACTGAAACACACCTGCATTACCTAGTCTGACACTGTATATAACAATGAGACACTCCTTCCCTACCTCTGTTATTATATGTTACACTGAAACATACCTGCTTTACCTCTGACACTGTATATAACAATGAGACACTGCTTCCCTACTGTCATAGGTAGCATCACACTTGCCACTGCTCAACCACACAAACCCTGATGTAAACCTAAATAAGGTTTTTACTGTAGGCACAGTGTTTATTTATAGCAACTATGCAGTGGTCAATATGCAAGTGAATTATTGGTTGCATTAGCTTGTGCGTATTGTGCACAATTCTGGTATACAGTATTGTGGGAGAAATGCTGAAGCAGCCAAGGCTTGTTTAAACATGCACTGGTTAAACAACATGTGAACCTTGTGCCAACTGGCAATATGAGAAAGGTGCAGCATTTCAACTGTCACATTTCAACTGTCTCTGAGAGTTATGTGCTGCACTTCATTATCATAATTGCTTCAACGCGCCTCCTTACCGATCACTTGCCTGGCTGCAGCAGATCCTCGCCTGGCTGCAGCAGATCCTCGCCTGGCTGCAGCAGATCCTCGGCTCCCGAGCATTGTGTTTCTCCTCTTCCTCCGGAGCTTGCTTCCTGCTTCTGAAAGACACCGTAGTTCCTGTAAGAGAGGCACAGCACAGAAGGTGACTCAAGGTTTTCTCATGCTCTGCACGCAGACTGCAGACTCCTTTCCTCACATGATTGAGGTAACAGATTTAACCTTTAAATATATTACAAGTATTCTGGCAGTGTTCAGCCTTGCAAGCTTTTGGGCACAGAATCCAGCCAGTGCTTGAACTGAAAGGCACTCCAGCAAGGATTAGCAATACAGAAAAGACGTATTTTTTGTAGTAATTGTGCCTGCAAACTGAAAGACATTTAAAGAGTGATTTCAACCTTTGGACTCCAGAAGTGAACTGTAAAACCAAAGACTGAAAGACTTTAATAATCCACGAACCTTGATCAAAATACAGGATTTAATGTGCATTCTTTGGCAATAAATCAAGAGTCAAGCTAAAGGACAAGCAACAACTGTATAAGAGTAATACAGAATAAGACATTCTTCTAGAAAAGCTGTTATATGCACAAATCCTAATTTCTGTGTATGTATTTGAGAGTGTGACTGTAATTTAATGCTGAGTACTGTTATGAAACCATCTAATTGACTTTTCCATTACAGAACTAAAGCCTCCATCCCTATACCTGGTCCCAGTCCTTGCAATCTTGCAAAAAGGGCCTGTCTATCCTCAGCTCAGCAGCTCCCGGCCTAGAGAAGCAGCGCTATCAACAGAACCAGTATTTCTCTTCTCTCTCTCTCTTCCCAACCCCCCGTACCCTTGGGAACTTACATGGACGTAGTGTATTTGTTCACTGCTACCACATTATGCCCCATAGGGATTTGGGGACTAACGTCACCCCATCTGAACTGCCTGGAGTTCAGGTGAGTGGCCTGCAACACCTACCTCTTATTGTATGTTACACCGAAACACTCCTGCATTTCCTCTGACACTGTATATAACTACAGGACCCTCTTTCCCTACCTCTGTTATTGTATGTTAAATTGACACACTCCTGCAGTTCCTCTGACACTGTATATAACAAAGAGACACTCATTCCTACCTCTGTTATTGTATGTTACACTGAAACACACCTGCATTACCTCTGACACTGTATATAACAATGAGACACTCCTTCCCTACCTCTGTTATTGTATGTTACATTGAAAAACACCTGCATTACCTCTGACACTGTATATAACTACGGGTCGCTCCTTCCTTACCTCTGTTATTGTATGTTACACTGAAACACACCTGCATTACCTCTGATACTGTATATAACAATGAGACACTCCTTCCCTACCTCTGTTATTGTATATGTTAGAAATGGGGGTCTCTAGTTGGCAGAGGCAGGTACCTTTGTCCAAATAGGGACTCTTGCTTCTAGTCAGGGTAAGGGGGATACACTTCTGAAATAACCCCAGCTCACCCCCTTTTAGCTTGGCACGAGCAGACAGGTGTTAAGCATTTGTGGACACATACAGTAATACAGTGAATACACTACAAAAGGACACTGCACCAGTTTAGAAAAATAGTAAATCTTTATCTAAAGCGACAAGACCAAATACGATAAAAATCCAACATACAATACTCTTGAAAAATAATACTTGTGCAAAAATAACCTTTAAATTGCAGGAAAATCAATAAAACACAGTTCTTCCGACTCGGTGGCTCCTCCTGGGGCTACCGCGATACTGAATACGACAGAGTCTAACAATTCCAGCCAACTGCGTCAATACGGGCCAGCTAAAGCGTCGACAGACACGGACACAGTACCTTTCTTGTTGCGACCAACACGTTGGTGCGAGTTGGTCGCGGCAAACGTTGCGGTCACGTTGTGAAGTGGAGCGTTGCGGCGGACGATGTCCTCACGATTCGGTGCAGGAAGTGGCTCGTTGACGGAGTCGGTGAGACCAGGGCTTGCGTTGAAGGTTGAGACAGCGCTCGCTACGGTGCTGACAGGTCACAGTGCGGCGACGGTGCCGGTCGATGTTCCGGCCGGGCAGCGACGGAGTCGGTGACGTCCTTGCAGCGTATAGCGAAGCATTGCGGAGTGCAGTGCCCTTAGGTCGCGGTGCAAGCAGCGGCTCGTGGACGGTGTCGGTGAGACCAGGGTTACGTTGCGAGGCGTTGCTCTTGG